>QEOQ01000316.1:1270344-1353988 GCA_010279815.1 Brachionus plicatilis
CTGTACCGAGCTAATGCTCCTTCAGAATATTAAAAAAAAAATGAAATAACATAAAGTTAAATAAGGTAAAATAAAATAAAAAAAATAATTAAATAAAATAGGATAAATAAGTCAAAAGAAAATTAAGAACGATATGTTTAAATAACTAGAGTTTAAATATTTGATAGTTCAGGAAAAAAAGAAGAAATTGTTAGGTAGCAATTACACAATGGAGTTGGGTATTCAATATATCTCGATATAGAATCGAAACCTTCTCTATATTCTTCCACCAGTATGACGACCAGTGGAACAGAATGACTAAATCCTGCCCTGATATATCTCTCACTCAACTCAAAAAGTCGATTCGAAATTGTTAGTAGATTAAGTTTGTTGAAGGCCTCTTGGTGTATAATATTGGGGGGGGGGGTATCATATTTTAGCTTCAAAATAGATCGAACTGCGTAATTTTGAATAACTTATATTTTTTTGATGTTAGTTTCTGAGAATGAATTTAAACAAGGAAAAGAATAATCCAAAATTGATCCTATTAAGGATTTGTAAAGATGACCTAATGTTTTTGGTTTTAGGCCCCATTTTTTATTTGAAAGATATTTTATTAAGTTACGCCTTGAATTACAACGCTCTTTTAATTCATCCGCCATTGGACTAAAAGTAAGTTTTGAGTCTAATGGTATTCCTAAGAATTTAACCTTTTCCTCTTTATTTAAATTACTATTATTAATTTTAAGGTCAAGATTAATTTTAACTTTAGTTTTTTTCTCAAAGATCATATAAAATGATTTCTCAATAGAAATTTTCATTTTCCATTTGAAAAGCCATATTTCAACTTCATTTAGATACTTATTAATCACTTTTTCAAGATTTCTTATCTTTTTAAAAGTAAAAAAGGAAGCCAAATCATCTGCAAAAAGAAGAGAATATTGGCAGTTTGTTTTGTTTCTTTTTGGTATATCATTTATAAAAATGCTAAAAAGAAGTTTTTTTCCAAGTTCACTTATTTTTCTAGCAAAAAAAAAATGTGATAATTTAATTATACTTGTTCTTTTTTTTTATGCTCACAAATTCTAAAAGTATTTTAAAATAATAAATTGTGTTTATCTTGATGACTCCAAGTTCCGAGATCCCAAAGTCAATTTTTTTTCCAGTTTTAAAAATCAATCAAATAAATTTTCCTTTTTTTCCATTTTTGTAGAGAATATGTAGAGAAATAATTTTTTTACAAGAACTCATACAGTAAAAAACACAAACAGCACATCTTGTTGTACCCAAATTAGTGGGTTGTAAAAGCGTTTTTTTATTAATTGTCTCGACAATCCTCACAAACTTGTTAAATCCTTAATATAATTTATTTGAGTAAGATCGTAAATAAGACCGGTTCAAGACGGACCGGTAAGACCGTTTTAAAAGACCGTCCGACTAGGACAAAACAGACCGGTTTTACAGGCGGACTACCGGACGCCAACACAAGCTGTGATTAATCATTTCAATTTATCTTAAATATTTTTTTTTAATTTATTTTACTTTAGATTTATTTTAATACTGAAGAAGCTTTAGCTCAGAACAGATACACAAATAAATAATAAATAGTTAAATAATCTTTTTCTTTTATTTTATTTATTTCATTTTATTATAATTAATTAACTATAAATATAAAAATACTTTAACCGGAAGGCAAAAGAGCGAGAGCTCAAGCCTTTTGAAATTATTAATAAACTATTGAAACTATTGAATCTTTGCCTTAATTTTACCTAAAAATAAGATGATTTAAATTTGAACTATGAAGGTAATTAAACAAAAATTAAAATTTAAGTCCTTTGTCCTTTACACAATTAGCCCCTTGTATCAGAGTTGGTCAAAAGTCAAAGTCATATTGGACTTTCGCAGACTTTTAACTAAATTTTTGACTTTTGACCAGCCCTGCCTTGTAATATTGGGTCAAATACAGATTTTTAATCAAAACTATGGCTAAATTTATTTAATTAGAAAATAATTTAATTTGAGCCTTTGCCGGTTGGAATGAATACTTAGTCTTTGCTTTCAGTCCTGGCTAAATTTAGAATATCAAAATAAATCACCCAGTTATGATGATTTACTTGATTTAAGATAATAATTGGTATTTTCTTATAAGTACTGATTATTGTCCATCATAAATTTCAATATTTTAAAATTTAATTAAAAATTTTCGAAAAAAAAAAAAATTTAACCTTTTTAATATCAAAAACTTAAGCAATAGTTGAAAGAACAGATGCATTTACAAATTTTTATGTTTACTTTTTTTGAATTCTTTAAAAAAATCCACGAAATATTGGCAAATTGAAGTTTCAGATCAAAACGATCATTTAAAATTTTAAAACTTAATTTATCTAATGAATTTGATTATTTTTAAGAAATAAATACTAAATATTACTAGACATGTCATGTCTAAAAATGGTTCATTATCAAATTAATATCAAAATGATTGATCTCCAATTTATTTAACAAAAACAATAAATAATTTAAATAATTCAAGTTAACCTTATTCAAAAATTCAAATTCATAACTTTTATAAATTACTTGACATGTCAAAATGACTCGTTTTACTTATTTCTCTAAATTATAATACAATACATGTCATACTTAAATCTCCTTTCTTTTTTCAAAAAAGACCGGTAAGATCCGGTCATTTTAAAACGGACGGTCCAAAAGACCGATCTTTCCAGGACTGCCACCCAACACTAATCACAGGTGCTGCATGTTTATGTAGTTAAAGTTGAACGAAAAAAAGAAGAACTATTAAGGTATCAATCATTTAAAGGAGTTTTATAACGATTTTTTTTGAAAATCCTTATTTATATCCTACCTTGGAGGTATCAAATCATAGATCAAAATTTTACCTGAAACATAAAGATTTCATAAACGATTTAGAGTAATTGGTCTGAAATCGAAAGCATAATTTGTAATAAATGATTCGTTTAATGGAATTAAATTTTTAAAAGAGAAATCATATAAGATTTTTTCTTGAAAAGACAAATAAAAATTCCATGTGTCAAAAACTAAAAGTTGATCACAATATTTCCATTAAAATATTTTTCCAAGAATCTAATAAAATCTTTTTCAAAATTTGTCATCCCTATAAACATTAAATAAGATAATTTAAATTAATGAATTTTCTCTTCTTTTAAAATTTATGATAAAATTAAATTTATAAATTAATAGACCAAGTTTACTTGATTCATTTTTTTTCGAAAAAAACTAAGTTGCTAAACTAGAGACAAATTATTTTTTAAAAAATTATTTAAAACAAAATATATGCATAGGAAAAAATACATTGCTGCCATGACACCATCAAATTTACGTTTTATATACTAAATTAACAACATTAAACTTAATTTCAGCAAAAAAAATATGGTGTTATAAAAAATCCAATTTTAATTATATTATAGATATTAATGAAAAATTCCGGATATTTTTGATAAATTTTAAAATTTACATCCAAATAACATAAAGTACTTAGTTATAACTATTTTATTAAAGTTAGAATATGTTTAGAACTTAAATTTTAAATTGGAGATTGTATTATATAGAGATGGCGATTGTTAAGATCATAAAATTAAGCAACCTTAATATTGTACGACATCAATTTAAGAAAAAAATAATTAAAAAGTCAATTTATCTTTACTTTTTTTGATGATTTTTTAGTATTGTTTATACATAAAGGAATAATTTTTTTCTATTAAAGGATTATGTAGGTGAGGTAATATTTTATTTGGATTATTAAAAGTTCTATTCAAAAAGGCTTTAGTTAATTTTTAATTATAAAAGTTACTTCAAATATGCATTTTGACGATAAGCAAACTTATTTGACCATAACCAAGTGTAATGAATAGTAATATTGGTTATTGTTTGCTTGATTAACTAAATATTGTAAATTTTGGTTAAATTAAATTTTTTTTAATAACCAATTCTTGGCTAACCAAAATTAGCAAACCACAAAAAAAAGCAAAACCGACATCACCAGTAATGCATAATCAGAGTTACCAGGTATCAGGTAGATTATCAGAGAGATAGAGTTATCAGGTAGATAGATAAAAAATCTTAAGTAAATCAAACTATGACTTTTAAAAAGTGTTTCTTCACTAAATTTTTATAAAGATTTTTTTTTTTAAATAGTTGCTGATAATTTTTTAAATTGGATCTAGACTAAAAAACAAAATATGTTGTTTTTCTGAAATTCTGGTATTTGAATTTAAAATTTTTTGGACTCAATAACTTCATATATTTAATTTATTATTATTAAACACAATAATCTGTTTTTTTAGTATCAGAATAATGTAAAATTACAGATACTAAAATCAGAATTAGAATTAAATTACAACAGAACCTAAAATACTTAAAAAATTATATATGTACCTCTAAATATATACATTTATAATATTCATTTAATTGATCAAAATAAAAGCTTAATTAGTAGAAATTTTATTTTTATTTTATCACAATTCTAACTAAATAAATTAAATAAAAATTTGAGCCTTAAATTTTTATTAAAATTTAAGTTTTTTGGTTTTTTAGTTTTTTAGTTTTTGTAAAACATCAAATACTTTTTTCTGATTATATTTTCAGATAAGACTTAATAATTTAAGTTAAGAAAAAATTTAAATATTTTTAAAACTCAAAATTAAATAAATGGTCTTGAACAATTAAATGAATCATTAATGGAAGAATATAATTTTAATTGGATATCTTTTTGATTATTTATATGGTGCCAATTAATTATTCTGGTTTAAACGAAATTTTATATGATTGATTGAAATCTTCTATAAACAAAAACTGGTTATAATAATAATTTAATTTTAATCATTTAATTTTTATTTTAATATCAAATTTATTTTTAACTTTTTTGATAATATAAAAAAAATTTTTTATTCTATTTTAAAATAAAATAAAGACTAAGAAGAAGAAATAAGGCCGTTCAGGGGAGTCTTATAGTTATATCTCTAAAAAAAGGTTTATTTAATTTTCTTTACAAAATTGTTTTCATAAAAAAATTTTATTCATATTTTAGTTAACAAAATTCGAAAAAATTTAAATTTCATCCTTTAATTAATTTTATTTTATATTTTTTTCTCGAAATCCTTAGATTTGAAAAATTTTCGTTTTCATTTTATCTTTAGATACTTAGAAAACTAGAGGATCCAGTAAGTAAATATTAAAATAAGAAATCTGAAAAATAAAAATAAAATTTTTAAATAAATTTTTTAAATTAAACAAGAGATAAAATAGAATTTGTCACATAATTCTTAAATAAAATTTTGTTGGCTAAACTTATGTATTCCGAGTATCAATTTAAGATTTTTGAAACATTGCCAAAAAGTATATAAATTAAAAGGATAAAACACAATGGAAAATCAAATAAATATTTTAAAAGTTTATTATTTATAAACAACAATTTGATAATTTATTTTATCCTAAAAATTTAAGTCGACTTATCTTCCCGTCGAAGTCATATTGAGATCTTTCCGAGTCACTTTTTTAAATTCAATTGAAGAATCTATTACTTTATTAAACAATTTTACAAATTTAAAATTAAGAAAATGCATTATTAGTGTTTTAAAATTGTATGGGATTTTAATAAACTCAACGACTCTTACTGAGTGTCAATTTGACACCGTCGGTAAAATTTAATTTTTCAAGTTAATTTTTCAAAATATGGTTAGTTTCTATTTTTAAGACACTCTCATTTGTACCCAAATTTTTTTTGTTATATCACGAAATTTCTTATAAAAGATTAACTTGTTACAAATTTTTTTCTCAAAAAGAATAAATTTCAATTCAACAGAATTACTAATTTGACTAAAAAACAATGAAATAATTTCAATATTTTAAACTTATTTCAGATAATTTAAAACTATTTATATTAGAAGTACTAATTTTGTTAAAAATTATTCATTTACTCGATTCTCTTTTTCATTTAATTCAATAAGAAAAGAATTTATGTGCGTCAGATTGTCTTAACAAATCAGTAATTAAAAAAATTTTGGAAATATTTTGATTGTAAATTTTATTTTTTTTAACAAAAATATTAGTTGAAAAAAATTAACTAATATTTTTGCTTTCTTTTTTTTTTCTCTTTTAAAAAATGGTTCTACAAATTGCTTATGCATTTTACGTATTAATAGAAAGTTTTCGTTATTTGTTTAAAAAATTAAATTTTATTGGAATAAAAATAATATTTGGACATTTTTCTAAAGACTGATGCTACATTTTTAAATACTCTCCTGTTTAGGAAAGAAAGAGGAAATATAGGCAAGGTAGCAATTACACTAAGAAAGTTTGATATTTGATAAATATTGATTCAAAACCCTTAGTATTGCCAAGAGCCCTATTATTAGCACTTAGTACTGGCTATGAAAAATATAAAAGAAATTCTACATATTGCACCTGTCATTTCTCATTTCAATTTATCTATGAGTTAATTTTAAAACGTCATTTAAATAAATATTAAATCGCCAATTAAAATATAAGTCAATTTAATCTTTTATTTTTAAATTAAATGTATTAATAAAATTTAAATTTAATGTCATTTAATGCATCGCACAAAGTGAAGTTAAAAAAAATCATCAATTAATAAATAAATTTTATCAGTTAAAAAAATTAAGAAATCAATTATATTAATAATTTTCTAAATAAAAAATGGATTAATTTATAATTAAACTTTTAATTTTTACTAAATTTTTTGACTGCTTTTTTAGTTACCTTGTATTTCCTAAATAGATGTGGCATGTTTCAGCTAGAGAGAAATCTAATAATTCTTCACTTTAAGATAATTCTCTCTTTGAACCGAATTCAATTCCTCTAATGATTCCAATACATTATTAAACAGGAATTTACGAAAATTATTTTTGACATTAAATTTTTTCAAGATACAATTAATAAAATTTTATGCTATTTAATTATTCTTATTGACAATCAATAGATTTGAGCTCTATTTGTTTTTTTGTTTAATAGTTTATTGCTTTTTTAGAGAAAGGCTACTAGAAGAGCTCCTTTTGCCAGTTAGATGATTTTAATGTCTTTTTCTAAACAAAATTAAGACTAAATAAACTTATTAAGAACTTAAATTAAATAAAAGTAAATTAACTTTTTAAATTGATACCAAAATCAAAATTAAAGAAAAAAAAATTATATATATATAAAATTAAAAATCAATTTTAAATATTGAAAAAATTGTAAATAACTAAGCAGCAACCGCATAAGGAAGTCGATATTCTCACAAATCTAGAGGTAAACCCTCGGTTGTATTCATCTACGAATCTATTTTATTAAAAAGAATATATTTCATTTTATTTTATCACTAAAAAAGAACTTTGATGCAGGCAATATTAACTAAGCGTTCATGTTAAAAAATTCTTTACTTAGACCACATGATCTAAAATTGAGATTTAAGCCTTCAGTTCGGATTAAAATCAAGTTTTTGAGTTAAATGCGGCATTAATATTTTTGTATAACTAAAAATTATTGTTTAAAAATTTAAATTTCAACCAGGCCTTTTAACTTAATTCAAAGAAAAATTTGGAAAAATATTAATTTTTTGAAAAACCTAAAACTTTAATGCCGCATTGAATTTAAAAACTTTATTTTAATCCGAACTGAAGGCTTAAAACTCGTCTTCAGAGCATGCAGTGTTGGTAAAGAAAGTTTTTACATGGGCGAGATGGTATTTACTGCTCCAAAGTTTTTTTTCAGACTATGAGGCTCCAATATCGAGCAGTATAAAAAAATTGTTTTTTTTTTTCAATATTTAAAAACCATTGATAAGTGCTAGTATCGAGCAAGGTATTTTATTTTATTTTTAATTTAATTTGATTTCTTCACATTTTTTAATCTGAAGGAGCTTAGAAAATGTGAACATTAAAAGAAAAAATCCTTTCTGTACTTTATCTAAATTTAATTTTATTTGGTCTAGGTCATTTTTGTACTTTTTCTAAATTATGTATTTTTTGGTCATGTTCCTTCTAGTACTTTATCTAAATTCTATTTTGTTTATTTGTACTTTCTGTACTTTTAGTACTTTTTCTAAATATAAAATTATTTGATCCTCTTCCTTCTTGTACTTTTTTGATATTTAAAATAAAGATTTTAATTAATTAATAATTTTAATATTAATTGTAGCTTTAAATAATATTTCTCTAATCTAAAATATACCCGAATCCCTAGGCCCCTTTTGATGATTTAAATAATTATTAAAATACTGATAAATTACAAATAGTACAAAAAGGAAAATGATTTTTTTAATAGTAAAATCTTATTGTCTCTCCTTGGGACACAGCTCAATATTCCTCATTTCTTTGAATTGAAATAATTCGCCTCTTTTTCTCATTGTTTTTTAGTTAAGTAAATTCAATAAAATATTTAAGGCAACCAGAGAACCCAGTTTATTGTAAACGATGTGGGCGATAACATAGGTTTTACTTTAAAGTTAGGAATTTATAACATTCTTATTTAGTATCTAATTTTTTTGGATTCATTTGTAATAATCATCAAAGATATTTATTCCAAGTGAATAGCTTACTTCTATATTTTTTTATCGTGTAAAAATATAAGGAATGGTAAGACATATAATCAAAAAAGCCTATATCTATTAGGTGCTTGCCAAACAATTAAAAAAATTTTAGATACTCACAGTCTTTAAAATTTTAATCTTTAAATTAAAAAAAATAAATATAAATAAAAGTTCTTAAATGAAAAAAAAAATTCTGAAAAATTCTAAAATGAATGAAAAGGTAGCAATACTAAGAGGAAATAAATTTTTAATAGTTTTCTTTGATTTTTTTAATCAATTAAGCGTTACATTTTTTTACAATAATTTTTAGTGATCGATCTTTCCAATTAATATTAATCTTGTTTATCAAAAAAATCTCCAAGATGAAAAAAAATTCAAAAAAAATAAAAACATTTAAATTTTAAAAAAAGGTTCTGTAACACCTCATGTGCCTCATGCTTGTCTATCTCCCGTTATTTTTTTGTTGAATTTTAGTTTAGGTTTTAGTTTTCTTTAGATTAAGAAGAGAAAATCTTCTTTTTAATTTATTTAATAGGTCCATGCTATTAAACTATGATGTAATTTAAAATAATTTTTATTGAGTTTAAAATAAACAACAACGCTTTGTTATTTCATCAACCATTAAGTCAAATTTTTTAACTAAGAACCTCTTTATTTTAAAAAATCAAAATAAAGTTAAAAATTAAAATAAAAGAAAATTAAATTAAATTATAAAATTTGTTACAAAAATATTAATTTAAAAGATAAAATCTAATAAATAATTTGATAAGTTAAAAGGTAAAAGAAAAATAAAATGGACAAAGGATGTTAAGGAAGACGCTAAACTCCTTTTTTAAAGTATTGTGAATTTAAATACAAATTGAACAAAAATTCTTCATTTTTTAATAAATTAAAATTAAAGTTAATAAAAAATACTAGAAATAATACTGCAATAAAGTGCAACATACTTTGTTGCTCCTTTTTTACATAAAATAATTTTTCTTATGTAAAAAATGACAAAAAATAAAGAATCAATAAGATTTAAATAGATTATTGATTTGATTTTACAAAAAAAAAAGAAAATAAAATTTCATTTTAGGCAAAAAAGGTGCAACTAAGTATGTTGCACTTTATTGCAGTATTATTTCTAGTATTTTTCATTTAATTTAATTTTGATAAATCATAAAATGAAGAATTTTTGTTCAATTTGTATTTGAAATTCACAAAACCCGTTTTTAAAATGTTGACAATTGAAAAAATTTTTTTTACACTTTTATTTTGTAAATAATAAGAAGAGATACTTTTGTTTAGTATCAACTTTATTTCGAGTTTGTTTCCTAATTATTTCAGATTGACCTTCTAATTTTTACTTAATTTTAATTTCACGCATATTTAATAATTAATAAACTGAATTGAATATTATTACTTAATTTGTAAAGAGTGCGAATTTATTTGTAAATACCTACAAACAACACCGACAAAAATAGCGGTAAAGATTATTTTTTACTTTAAGCTAGTATCATACTTCCTCTCTTTTTCACGTAAAGTTAGACGTATACAACGAAAAAAATCGCACAAATTTTAGAAATTTAATTTATGAAATTAAAGAACACTTCAATAAAAGATTAATATTATTAAGATATTGTCAAACAAAAAATGGGGTCTCAATCAAAAAATACTAGGAAATTTATATAAATCTTTGGTCGGATCAATTTTAGACTATTCTTTTCCTTGCTTAAATTCATTTTCAGAAAATAATATCAAAAAACTGCAAGCAATTCAGAATACAGCAGTCAGATCTATTCTTAAGTTAAAATATGATACTCCCTCCAACATCGTGCATCATGAGGCTTTTAACAAAATAAAATTACTAACAGTCTCGAATCGGCTTTTTGAATTGAGTGAGAGATATGTTGGGACAGGACTGAGTCATTCTATTCCATTGGTTGAAAGACTGGTGAAGGAATACAAAGAAGGTTTCGAATCAAGATATATTGAATACCCAACTCCATTGTGTAATTGCTACCTTACTATTTCTTCTTATTTTCCTGAAACTTGAACTATTTAAACATGTGCAACATGTAACAATCTTTTCCAATTTATGTCTTTTCAACTTTCATTTTTTTAGGTTATTTACTTTATTTTGATTCTTTTTTCTATCTCATTTTATTAACTTTAATTTTTTAACTTATTCTGAAGGAGCTTTAGCTTGGTACAGAAAACAAATAAATAAATAAAATACAAATTTTAAAATATTTAAAAAATTCATCAAATATTTAAAAATATATATTCTTTAAGTCTCTATAAAAATTTATCTAATTTTAATTTTAATATTTATCTACTTTTTAACCTATATTATTTTCACTTTATTTTTTTCTTATTTTTAATTTTTATTTTATTTAACTTTATTTTAATATTTTTTTTTTATCTGAAGGAGCTTTGGCTCGGCACAGATATACAAATAAAAAAAAAATTTAAATCTATTGTCTTCTTATCCTATTTTACTTTATTTTTAAATTTATTTTTTGATTTTTTTTAATTTTATTTAACATTATTTTTAATTTTTACTTTTTTTTTTGATCTTATTCTGAAGGAGCTTTGGCTCGGTACAGATATACAAATGAATAATAAATTTTAAATATTTTGATTAAAAAAAATTATTCACCCAGTTCTAGACTCTCTTACTTTGGCAATTGGAACTTGATAAGAACTCAAAAAAAAATTTTTTTTTGTCTTAATATTTGAACTAAAGCGCAATGATTGATTAATTAAATTTGAGAAAATTTTTAGCAAAAAATTTAATCAAAAAAAAAAAAAAGAGTTAAAACAAAAAATCAAAAAAAAAAACTTACAAGTGAATTGTAGTATCTGACTTTAATCGGTTGGTCCTTTTGCGGCAATTGATTTGACATCTCGAATCCATCGCTGGGATCAGGATAGGAATTTTTATTTTTTTGGGGCACGGGAGCAGACAAACGAAAGGCAGAGTAAAAAGTTTTAACAACAATAACATAAAACGATTTTAACTTGAGATAATATTGATACATAAGAGTGATATCTAGATGCTTTGACAAGTGAAGACCGTAGGCGGCCGAGCCTAGCACGTTGCAATCGTCGTCGTCCGACGGTCTGCACGTAAAGCCATTCTTTACAATGTCCATCATTTCGGCATCGCTTTTGACCACGTAGAACAGGGCTCGTTCTATCAGGCTAGTCTTGTTCTTCGAGTTGTGCAGTTTTTTGTTAGCTTCGCATATTTGGGCCTTTTTATTGTTTAGGAGACGAGTGAACTCGTCTTCGAGGGCTTTGTTCTCTATGCGTTTCATTTGAGTGCATCGGTAGGCGCTCAGGCTGTTCGTCGGGTCGAAATTCGACTTGGTGAGCGTCTCTTGGACTATGTGTTTTTCGAACGAGTCGTCGTTTTGCAGATCATTTAGCGAGTATTCTTGGGTCCTGGTCTTCTTGGGTATGACAAATTTGCTCGTGTCGGACTGCGACGAGTTCATCGACGTCTGTGGTGAGCATATATCAGTCATTGTCAATGGAACATTACTTTTGATCAAATACTAAATTCTTGAAAAAAAATTAGAATACAATTATTTGATTTATTTATTTATTCAAGGGGTAGTGGTGGCCCAGTGGCTCTCTGAATGCATTAAATGCTAAGTTTTGAATTGTGAAATTAGTGCGTTTTCTCAAGCATCACTGCCGAGTCTCAGTTCTCCTGTCCCGATACTCTTTAGCCTCCCCTCAATTTGCACATAACATAATTAATATCGATTTAGGTTCAGTCGATAATTAATCGCGAATCTTATTTTAATAATTTTTTTTTGACATGTTGACATTTTTTTTGTCTTGTTGAAATAAATTTTGAAAATTTTTCACTCAAACCCATGGACACTAACTGAAGTATTGACATGAGTTAATTAATTAACTGATTTAATTATTTTGTTGACTCATTTTTTTCTGCTTCAATATTTTGATGAAAAAAAAAATATGACCATAAAAATAAAAAGTTTTAATTAATTAATTAATTTAAAAAATGACTAATTCTCTTTAAAACTTATATATTTGCGACAAAGATCCTAAATGAAATCCAAACTTAAATAAAAAAAAATAATTGAAAAAAATTAATTAAATAACTTAAAAATATATTTAAACCTTAAACCCATTGTTGATAAAATTATTTATTTATTTAAAAAATATTTTGGGAGTAAATCCCGGGAACGTGCGAATGGCACTTAGCCTTCGTTTGAAGCCTCTTTTTTGAGTGTATAATATTAAAAAAAATTGACAAAATAAGTGATTTAAATAATGTTGTCCAGCGACCGGATCCTCAAAATGATGAAGAAATAACCAGTTTAATTTTCGAATTTCAAAAAAATTTTACAATTACAAAATGTAATAATTACATAAGTGGATTAAAAAACGTAAATAATTCTTAAATTTAAAAAATTAAATATGTGTTATTTTTTGTTTTAAAGGTAATTAATATAGCGTTAGACAAAAATGGCGGATGGTCGGATTTCTAGTTTATTAGAAAAATTAAAAAATTCTCAGTTTTCTTTCAAAAGATACTTTTTTTTACCATATTTTACTTTTTTTTACCTAAATTTTTCGTAAAAATTAGTAAAAAAAAGTTAAAAAAAGAAACTTTTGGCAAAATATAATCAAATAAATAGAAACTACTTTTTTTCAAAATTTATTAGAAAATAGCAAAAATTTCAATAAATTGAAGCTTTTTTTTGTCATTTTCATTTTTACCAATTTTTACGTAAAATTACGTAAATTCACTTTTTTTTTCAAAGTAATATTACGTAAATTTACGTAAAATTTCTTACAATAAATTTACGTAATTTTACGTAAATTTACGTAATATTTTTTACGTCAAATATTCAATTAATTGATTAACTTTTTTGTTTTTGTAAATTTTGCTTAAATCCTTTTCTTTTTAATAAAAACTTTAGCTTGAACAACTATTCTTTTTTTAAAAACGCCAAAAATTGAACTAAAAAATGAGTTAAAAAAGTTATTTTTTAATTAACTCATTTTTTTTTAAACTCATGTCAAAACTCAAGTCACAAGTCTCAAGTCAAGTCCAAGTCAAGTTTTTTTTTTTAATTTTCATTCAAAAGTCCAAATCCAGACTTTAAAATTTTGAATACTGAAGAAAAAATTTATGCTAAAATTGCAACAAAATCTGATATATGGCAAATCTATTGCATTAGACAACCCAAGAGTATATAAATTTTTTGATATGAAGCCTGATCTAGCAAATTTAAAAAAATAAGTCTGGACATTGAAAAAAAAATAAAAGTTCGGACTTGGACTTTTTTTTGGGAATTTAAACAACACTGCTTTATATGTTACACCAGTCTACTCAAACCGGAAATACAAATAGACAACAGCCAACTAATCGAAACTCTCTTTGGGAATTGAACCTTCAGACCAACCAAGCCAAATCCCAAATTTCAATAACTTCCAATATCGCAGCTAGTTCAAATAAAGAAGCAACATATGTAACTACTGGAGAGCAAATGCAATTAAGACCAAAGAAACGTGATAGAAAAAGGCTACCTCGGGACGAAAATGGTAAAATTATTTGGCAAAATGATCAATAAATGTTTTTATACAATTATTTAGGCTAACAAATCAAATCAACTCCACAATTTTTTAAGTTTATTCCAGAAGAAATTCGAAATTATTTTAAAAATAAAAGTAAACATTTGCGTTTACTTTTAGTTTAAAGTCAGGAGTCAAGGTTTATTCTAAAAAAAAATTTTTAACATGGCTTCGATGCTATTTTTGTATTGTTTTAAATTTTTTTTATTCAATAATTTTTTTTATTTTATGTCTAAATCAAACATGTCCAAACTTTACTTGTATAATCAATTATGTTGAATTTATTGTTACCTAAAAAAGCTTGTCTAAAACAAGCATATTCAAAATAATCGCACTAAAATTTTAAATGATTTATTGGACAATTAGTTGATTTATTAAAATGTTCTTTGAATTGATAAGATAATTTTTCTCTTTTTTTTCTAAATAAATATGATTTATGCTATAATCTTTCAATTCGATGTATAATTTATTATTTTTTTCTTCAAAATAAAATTTAATATTATACATGAAAATTTATATTTTGTTAAACGATTTACGAAAATTCATATTTGATGTTACGCTTTTTGTTTCTTTAAAACAAATTACCATAGTTTTTTTAGAATCCCAAATTAAAGTCCAAGTCAGAAATTTAAAAAAATTAAGTCTTTAACATGGATTTAAAAAAGTCTGGACTTGGAATTGGCTTGAGACTTGTGACTTTAGAACAACTCTGAATTTACCGGGGTTGTGAAGTTCGTTTCAATTCAGAAAAGTTTAAATAACTTTTTAACTAAAAAAGATAATTTGGTTCTATAAAATGCTTAATTTTAAGCAAATTTGCTATGCAGTAATATTAGTCTGCAAAAAATTCTGCAATCTTCTGCTAATAAGTTAAAGTATTCTTACGATATGTGCAATTACTTTTCAGAGTTTTTGTCCAAGTATATTTTAGGATTAAGCAAATTTGATTAAATTTTAAGTATTTTACTTAAATTAAGTTTTTCTGAATTGAAACGATCGAATTGAAAAAACTTCATTACCTTAAATTTACGTAAAATATTGATAATTTTTCAAAATTCACCAAAAAATAAAGCGAATTTACGTAAATTTACAAAACTGAAAAATCATAAACTTACCAGACTTATAGGTAAAATAAGTTATTATTTTACGTAATTTCCAATATTTTACGTAAATTATTATAAAAAAAATTCCCAAAAATTTAACAACTATGGCGTTTTATGAATTAGAAATAAATTTAAGAAAAAAAAATCTTTTTCTATAAAATCAAATGTCTAATTTATTTATTTTTTAAAAAGAATTAATATTTAATTTTTTTTTTTATTCGTACAAACAAGAAAATTTGTCTAAAAGGAAGGAAAAAGCTCGATTCCAAAATGCCAGAGTGTTACCTAAACTATATTAATAATTATAAAAATATTGTAATATAGTAATAAAAAAAGTATAAAAATATAATAATATAATGTAGATTTATTTTAAGATTATGATCAATATCTACAATCTTTCAATTTTGTTTTAAAATAAATGAATTATTATTTTTTTTTAATTATAAAATTTTAATTTAAAAAAATATCAAAGTCTTTTTTATAAATATTCAAAAGGCCATAAATGTTAATATTTTAAATGATTTCAAATTTTAAAGCCAAAAATTCAAATAATCAAATAAACGAAGTTAATTTCGTTTATTTGATTTTTTAGCACATTGAGAATTAACAAATTTTTTAAATTAAAAATTTTATAATTTATTCATCTAAATAATAAGCCAAACTTTCTTATTAAAGAATCATTTTTTTAATTGTCAAATTATAGACTTAATATTTAGTTTAAAACAAATTAAATAAAAATGATAAAAGAAATAATTCAAAATTATTTTCAGGTTTGATAGCTTAATAAAACCCAAATTTCTTAATTAAAAAAATTTGGAAATCTAATTTCCTGTAGAATATAATTTTCATTGTCGAAAAATTACCCTTAAAGTTTACATTTATTTAAAGAGAACTGATGGCATTTAAGATACTTATAAATTAGCTCCATACTGAATCAATCGTTAATTCAGAAAATCTTTTAATTTTCTATTTATAAATTTTAAATTCTTTGATCAAATTAATTTGAATAAATTAAAATAAAAGACTTTTGAATAGAAAATTTACAGTTTTAAAATTAACTTGAATAATTTTAGAAAAACTTTGATCAAATGATCAAACTGAAAATTGAGCAAAATTTTTACGTTGCCAAAAAATATCAAGTAACTAAAACTACAAAGAAAGAAAAAACGACGCGAAAGCTGTCAAACTTTATGGATTTTTTTAATGAAAATGTTGAAAATTTACCCAATTCCAGGTAAAATCTAGTAAATTTATAATTTTTCAGTTATGGAAATTTCCATAAATTTGCTATATATTTGGAAAATTTACAATATTTTTCATATATTGCTGTAAAAAAACACTGTATTTGATATTTTTTTAAATTGTTTTAGTTTTATAAAAAAAATAATTTTGAATATATCGAAAATGTTTTTTTTTTTTTCAGATTAGTTAACAATCGTAAACTCCTGCTTACTCCCTTCCGAAATTAGGCAAACTTCAAATTCATTTCTTATGCAGATTCAACCATCTAAATAAATATGCTGTATTAATATTCAATATTTTTTTTTATCAAAACATAAAAAGCAAAATTTAAGCCTTATTTGTTAAAAAATCCCTTTTTTTCAATGCTTTATTCTAATTTTTGAATTAATTTCAAAAAATTTATTTTTGATGAATATATTTTTATTTTTGGCTATGAACAAGACCAGCATTGGACATTATATAATGGTTAAATATCATATTATTTCTAAAATAAGACTAAAAAATTGTAATAACATGGTTTTTATGGGAAATATAATAAAAGAAATGAAGAAGAGTTTACGGTATTAATGAAAATATTTGTTTACCTGAATCAATTTTTTGTACAAATTTAATTAAATTATTTACAGGAAAAAAATAATACCGTTTTAAACTTGATTTTTAAAAAAATTTTAAGCAGTTATTTTTATCTAAAATACGATTTAAAATTATTTTTTCAATTCAAAGTTTAAGGATTAGAAAGTTTATGAAAAAATAATCCATAACAAATAATCGAGTTTATTTTACTAAAATTCTAGATTACTGAAAAAAATTTCAAGAAAATGTTGAGAAATTTTTCAGACAGAATTGAACGATGAAAAATTTATATATTCGTCTGTACTGAATTTCAGAATTTTCAATTGCTAATTTTATGATAAAAATATTTCAAAAAAATTAACTATCACAAAAGTCGATTCATAATTTTAATTCATCTAAAGAAATTTAAAATTATTAAAAAATAAAGAAAAAAATAATATAGCTAAAATGCTCAATTAAATTCAAGGCATTCTCGTCCATGCATTATTCGAATCTTAATTAAAACATTTTCAAAATTTTCTTTAGACCGAGAGATCCTAAAAAAATACTCTGAGATAGTTAAGAAATATTTGGCGTCTTAAGAAAAATAACTAAAATGGAAAGTCAAAAGTTGATCGCCATTGACATTGAAAGTTTGGCCAATTCAAACACTGCCACAGCTTCTACATCGGTAGCCAACAAAAAAACAGAAAAAAAATTTCAACTAGCCGATTTTAGAAATCATTCCGAAACATTCCGGGATTTGCTGGCCTTGTTCGACGAAGAACTATGTCCCAAGATGGTGGCCCTAATGTGCGCTAGGCTCAACATTACAGAAGCTCATAGAGTTCAAGTATTTTTACAGATTTAAAAAGTTTTAAAAAAATGTATTTTTTATAAATCTAGATCTATGTGCATAAAGCAAAAAATAAGGAAAATTTTTTGCTTAATTTATTCAGCGATTGTCAAGATGAAATTAAATATTTTGAATCGGTGATCCAATTTTTGGAACAATTCGAGTCCACCAAATTTTTAGTTCATTCTTTGCGCAAGGAACAAAATTGTAATATTTTAAAATTACATCTTAAAATTTTGTCTTTCTGATTTTGGAAAAAAAGCCATTTTTAAGGAATGTGAAAAAAATCAAAAGTCTGCTTTTTCCATTCAATTTAGCTTACAGGGCAACAAAATATCAGTATTTAAGAAAATTTAACTTTTTTCAATGTATTATATTTTAATTTTTTTCATTTAGTTTAAGTCCCACTCACAATCATCACTGACAACCAACTCATCAAGTGATTCGGAAAAAATTTTTAAAAGTAATTGACATTATTAAAATTTATAAAAAAATTATCTAACTAATTAATTTAAAGCTAATGTTTTGCTGGTCTTTACTTCAAATCAGCAGAAACGACACCAAGTCCAGATAAAAAATTTTAAAGACAAGATTGAAAAATCAAATATTGCTTTAGTAGACTTTAATTTGAGCAAAAAATATGAAAATACCATCAAAAATGAATTCCTTAGGGTAAATGAAAAAATTGAAATTTTTAAAATTTAATATTAAAAAATTAATAGTGGGAAAATTGGCCAGTATTTTTATTATTTGATAAAGAAATCGATGAAATAATAGATTTCAACAAAATTGGTAGTTTAAGGCAATCTCCTGAACTTAACAACATAGTTGAGATTTATTTGCAATTATACTTGGAGTATTTGAATTTTGGAAATAGACGGTATGCCTAATAAACTCTTTTAAAAAATTTAAATTTTAAATTTAACTAAAATTTAGTTTCTATGTTTTTGTGCTTGATGATTATAAAGATTATTGCTTACACAAAAATGGAAAATTTAGATACCATTGGTTGCTAAAGAAAATCACAGATGCTAATGGAAATGAAAAACTCATTCCGCCCATTCGTATACCTGACAATGACAAAACTAGTTCGGAATCAGTTTATTTTGATAAATTTCTGGAATTTCTTAAAAGTGCCATTAGACCCTTTTGCCAGAGCAGTGTATTATAAGCAGCAAAATTTTTAATTAGAATTCTTAAATTTGTTTTTTAAAACTTTCGCTTTGTAAGTCAAAGTCACTTTTAGTCAAATTTTCGTTTTCCTTCATTTGTATTTTTTTCATTTAAAACGATTTTTTCACTGTCTTGTCTTAAAAAATCTTTTTTTTTTCATTTCTTTTTTTAAATACAAATTTTATTTACAATTTTGATTCTGAGGATTATTGAAGAAGATCAAATTTTTAACTATTTTTATGGCTTTGAATTTAGGGAACAACTAGCAGTTCTAAGAAAAACATTCAGTTTATAAAGAACTGCAAGTTAAGATATTACATAATCCTGGTGGTGTGGCAAAATATGGATATTTTTATATCGACCATGCTGTGATTTTTTTAAAACAAACTTGGATGTCTTTACTGACTAACATGGTTCATACTTAATCATACTGACTCAATTTAAATATATATATTTGTAAAACTTTAATTTTGAAATAAATTCAAAGAAAACATATTTTTATTTTATTTATTCAAAAGCCTTTAATGAAATTAAAATTAAATTTTAAAAGTCAATTTTGAAAAATTTCAAATCATCGTCAACTTTTTTAGTGTTGCATAAAATTAAAAACAGAGTGAGTGTGAAAAATTAATAAAATATGTTTTATTTTGTGATAAATATACCATCAAATTGACAATACATGATAAAAAAATCGATAATCAAAATTTATTAGAAGCTTGCTTAAAATAATCTCATTGTGAAAATTAATGTTAGCATATTTTATCAAGATTTTTCATGGACTATTGCATAAAATTATCATCAGCACCTTTTAAAATGTAAATAATTAAGCACAAATATGATTTTAAAAAGATTTTAAAACATTTTTTAATGGTTAGGATTATAAAATTTGATTTTGATTTCAAGCTTTTAAGTAGTTTGTTATTTTATAAAAGACCGATTTAAAGAAAAAAATTTTTCAATCTTTTATTGAAAAATGCGCCGAGGAATTTTCTGGTTCGTTTGATCAGATTAATTTAAAAAAAATAAGGAAAAAAATCTCAATTTTTCTTAAGTCTGTCAGCTCAGACTTAATTATTTAGAAAAAAATGTTGACAATATTCTAATGAAATTTAAAATTTGCCAAAGTAGATTCAAAAACATAGGCCATAATCAAAGACAATAAAATTAAAATAAGATTATTAGTTTAAACATGTAAAACTAGGATTAAATATAATTGTTTTTTTTTGCTTGTATTTTAATTAGAATATGAAAAGAAAAAAACAAATTAACTGGAAAATAAACATATTTTTTTAAGATTTGGTGTCATATTAACACTGATCACTGGAGAACAATTAATTTATATTTTTGACTTGGGTTGTCATTAGTTTCGATAAAATTTTATAATGTTTATACAAAAATTTGAATCAAGCCATAATTAGTCCAAGTAGAAAAGGAAATCATATGAATTTGGTCCGTAGTAAAATAATAAATGTTGCAATTTTTTTTTTAAATAAATATTTATTTATTATAGAATGTTTACTTTGTATATAATACTATTTGTTATTGCTCACTTACGCAATAAAGATATTTCAAGATATTTGGCAATCAAATAATTAAATATTTTTAAATTAATATATTTTTCAAAAATCGATATGATGAATCAATGAGAAAAGAAACATCGATTCTAGATGATGCTCAATGATCGGCTTAGTCTATGGCTAAATGAGTAATTTTAAGAAAGCTGATTTTTTTTGATAATAAGATAAAACATACTAACGGGCCTGATTGATTAAGAATAAAAATTGGTGATGGATTAAATGTGGTTTCGTCGATTGGAAAGATCTCATGATCGATTTTTATTTGAACTAAAGAACCGAATGGCCTAAATGAGGAAATATATTATATAAAAGCCTGAATATTGGTGTTTAATATTGTTTAAAAAAAAGTAAAACGCTAGCTCTGGGTGGCAACACTCATTGAATTCAATTAATTTTTTTGTTCTTGACACCTCTGGAAAGCATTTTAATTTCTTTATCATAAATATTTGATTATTTGCATTTTTTTTTTCACAAAAGGATTAAATTTTATCTATTAGTAATTTAAGAAATTAGTTTCATGTTGCTGTTTTCGCATAATTTTAAGTTTTTAGTCTTGTAACATTATAGATCGAGATGGCTTTTTTTTAAATTAGAAAAAAACTCTTTTTCTCAATTTTTGAACCATTAAATGTATTTTTAATTACACAATTTTTTCTTAATTTAGTTAATCAAGTTTGTTCTTGAATTCATTCAGCCTTTTTAGATAAGCATTAATTAAAAACGAACCCGAAGCATAATCAAATCAAAATATCTTAGATTTATTTCTAATTATAATAATATTTATAAAAAAAATAGTTAATAATTTTCCAAAAAAAAATATATCTAAATTTTTTAAATTATTTATTAGTTTTATTACAGTAATAACCATATTTATGCCATAATTATTTTATTTTATTGGTGTAATTTTGTGCTGCTATCGATTGAGAAAAGCTCAAATCGCTATCAGCCTTTATTGTTTCCAAATCTGGCTTTATAATTATTTGTTTATTATCTATGTAATAATTTTCATCGACTGTGATAATGAAATATGGTTGCATATTTTTCTTATGCACAGTATACAGGGATCAAATGAAGGAACTTGATGAAAATATAAATTAAGCTCTCAAGGCTCAGTGAATCAATAAAATTGAATTATTTGACAAAAATTTATTACTTTTTTAAGATTTTAAACTTGGCTAAAATGCTTTTCATTGATTGATGTTCGTCATCATCCGTCAATTTTAAATCATGAAAAATTTCGGAAATAACTCACTCATAAATCATAGTATTTTTTCAAAAGGAATGCTTTTTTGTGCCTAAACAAATCTTAGAGTCAGATAAATTAGAATAGATTGTGAATTCAACAAGTCTATCTAAATTAAATAATAATAATCAGTTTTAAAAGTGCTTTGAACAAAAATTTTTATCTTCTAGTTAGAAATAGTTTTATTATGCGATTAGTTTAATATAGTTTAACCATGGATTATATCAATTCTAGGATAAATAGATCAAATTTTTGTAATTTAAAACAGAAAAGCTAAAAAATATCTTCATTTTATTTTTAATTAAAACAGATTTTATTTAAAGCAGGTATTTTAAGCATTAAAATTGATCTACAAAAAATTTGAATTAACATTCTATAATTTTTTAAAAGAACTCGAACCAAGTCGACTTGATTAAATAAGTAATAGTTTAATTTTTTTTTATAACTTGTCTGGTCCTTTGAATCCTAGTTCTTTTAGTTAGTCTATTTGGAAAATAAAAATTTTCACATTTAACAATCTAAATTTTAAACAAGATTCTAAAAATAAACTAAATAATGTGTAAAATCTATCCAAGGCTTCATAATTAATTTCTATCTTGAAAGAAAAAAATAGATTTTTTTATTTTTTCAATAATTTTTCCATTCGCTCAAAGCTCTTAAAACTTCCTCAGAGCTATTTTACATTCACCATATCCCAATGAGATAATTATTTTTTATTATGATTCAAAGATAGAGAAAAAAAAAATACGACAAAAATAGAACACATTAATTCGATATTTCTGATAATCAGCGCACCACATTAAGAAAAAAAAAATAAAAAAAATTATTTAATAATCATAATAATATTTTGAATAAAATGAAATGACAATAAATCAAGAGAAAAGCTGCTATGACAAATGGACAAATAACTTACACGAAGCCAAAATGAGTCAAACCCATGCGAGTTCTGTGACCAGCAAGCATTCTGGCAATGCCCACG
Organism: Brachionus plicatilis; assembly: GCA_010279815.1. Lineage (NCBI taxonomy): Eukaryota > Metazoa > Rotifera > Eurotatoria > Ploima > Brachionidae > Brachionus > Brachionus plicatilis. Next base: position 1,293,210 of record QEOQ01000316.1, read on the forward strand.
AGTCCATAATAAATCGCATGAGACCAAGCGAACCACAGGCGAGCACAAATTCCAAAAATTATCTCATCGAGTATCCATTTAGGCGAATTCCGCGCAAAACAGACCAGATAAACGCGCTCTTTAGCTTTTTAGAACTTGTTAGCCTATTCGCACTGAACATAGTGCTGGTCTTTCCGCTAGTTACCATTCTCTTCTTCACCATGTTCATTCCATTCACCATTCTTAAATCACTCTTGTTCAAGTGTCTCCACTGTTCCCACTTGGTCGCATCGAGCCAGTACTCGATGGACGAAACACCCGATTTTCTCAGTCCCATCGAACTATTCTGGTACTTGAACAGCGAATTTAGGAAAGAAACAAACAGCTTGAGGGGTCCTAAATCAATCGGAGCTGGGGTATTTTTCATAGAGGGCTACTTGTCCAAGAGCACAGTGCGCGATTTGATCAACAACAAAATAATCCAAGCGAGCCTGCGCTCTCCGTACCACGAATTCAGCCGCTTCTCCGAAAGAATACTCAAAGTGTTCGGCTTTGGCTATGTATGGGTGAGAACGCCACAGTTCAATCTGGACGAGCACATCATCGAAATTGACAATGCACAGGCCAATCTAAAGACAGACAAGGATCTACAGGCCTACATATCTGACTTGTTGGTCAAGCAAAATTTTAGTCTCAACAAGCCATTGTGGAACTTGTACTATCTGAAAAGCTTTGGTCAAAATTTGAGCGACAAAACAAGTGTTATGATATTTTTGTACCACGAGTCGTTCTCTTCAGGGGTGTCACTGATGCGCCTGTTTCTCAAAGGACTGGTAGACAACCGGAATGCATTTGACCTAAAGCCCAGATATGCATATTTCAGCCTGAATATAAGTATTATAAAGCAATTTTTGTTCTCATGGATCAAGATGGTTCACATGGTGCTGCTGGGCAAAAGGGACCAAAATCCACTCACTCACCGATACTGCAAAAGTGAAAGATTCAAAATGCTCAAGCTAAAGCCGGTCTCGTTCGGCAACCAAACAGTCACTTGGTCCGAACCATTTAGTCTAATAATGCTCAATAGGATCAAGCTAGTCACTCGTTCCAAAATGAACGACTTGCTGACAGCCACACTAGCTGGCGTACTTAGGAATTATCTGAAAAAAAAAGGCATAAACAATCCATTTGACATGAAAATGGTCATGCCCGTCGATTTGACATCCAACAAGTATCCGTTTAAGATCAAGAATAATTCAACCATGGTTTGTGTCAGGATGCCTGTGAACACAGAGGGCTCGATACCGCGTCTTTGGATGACCAAAATAAAAACATCCAAGCTCAAAAATTGCAATGACTTTCTTTTTTTTCACTTTTTTGTAAATTCGTTGTTTTACCTGTTGCCGAATAGAGTAGCTTTTTGGCTAGTTGAACGCGTCCTCAACCGAAGTACATTTCAGGGCTCTACATTGGGTGCCGGCGACTCCACTTTGTCCACACTGTCCATTTGCAATCGCAATCTCAAAGGCCTAATCTATTTTAATCCGGTTATTTCGAACATAAAAATAAGCTTTGCCATAGTCACTTATGGCGATGAAGTTCGCCTTTCCTTGCAGGCTGACACGGGCATTATTTCCGACCCGGACCTAATTACCTCAGAATTTATTAAACAAGTAAAAAAAAGAATCTATAAAATAAAATTGATAGTTTAATGAAATTTAAATAAATTGTTTTTTTTTTCTAGTTAGAAAATTTGACAGATTTGTTGGCAAACCGTAGAATACCTGGTGAAGTAAAGCGAATTGTACGACCAATTGTGGAATCCTTTGCTCAGTCATCTTCGGTTACAGCATTAACAAACGAGGTGTCAATAGAAGAGGTAATAAACATCTTCTTGCAAAGAATTTTTTGTAGTTCTCACATTTTCTATCAAAAGATTGTTCTTAATTTAAGTTAATTAAAAGCCAGTATTTTTAAAGTAAATTGTTTAATTAAAATTAGAAAATAAAATTTGATGATTATTTTAGCAAAAAAATTTAATTTTTTTTAAACAAAAATAAGTTTTTGAGTCCTGTTTAAATTACTGAAATAACTAAAATTTAAAATTAGAAATCAGTGTCAAATAATTCTGATTCAAGTGATTAAATTATTTTTTCACAAGGAATGTATTATTTTGATATTTTTTTATTAATTTAGCAGGGTTTAAGGAAGCCTGCCTTCTTCTACATATGGTGTTATAGCTTAAAAATTACTTAGGACACATCTATCGCATAGAATTAATTATGATCCAGTTTCCACCAATTTTGTTCTCTTATCATCTAGCACTAGTGTTTTTGAATAAATAAATACAGCTCTTTCCAGAAGCCTCTAATTAAAATTTTTTATTCTCTTAATTAAGAATATTTTCCCAATATATTTCAATAATTAAATTATATGAAATTTCAAAATCGAAATTCGCTCCATGCAAAAATTCTGCAAATCTATTGCGAATCTTGATTTATTATTTTTATTGATATTGTTTAATTTCAATTGACGCCGATTCTGGCTATGTTAAAAAGATTTTGAAGGGAACCAATTTAGATTGGCAAAATGAAAATAATTTTAAATTTTTACATTTTCATAGTTTTAGATTTTTTGTGCAATATTTAAAAAAATAAAAAAAAAACTCTTCCAAATTATTTAGTTACCAAATTTAAAAATATAAATTTTATAAAAAATTGCACAAAAAATCTAAAAATATGAAAATGTAAAAATGTAAAATTTTCCACATTTTGCCTTTAGATTATACAAATTTTTTTTTCAACTTAAGTAGCTTTATCAATATTTTAACAAATCTCATATACAATTTTGTTATTATCCTGCTCTTACTCCTCCAATTTCGATTTAAATTTTAATTCCGCTATCCAACTCTACCATTTTAATTCAATCTTGTTTGGTTTCGTAAATTTATGACACAGCTACCATATTTTTATTAAAAGTTTATTGAAGAATAATATTTCCTTCTTCATCATTTGATTTACATTTAATTATATTAATTTTTTTTTTAATTAGAAATTAAAGAATTTAAAATCTAGATTTTGATCAGCTTTTTTTTAAGATATTTGACAATGTTTTAAAAATGTATGAAAGAATACATATTTATAAAGTAAGAGTGTTCAGAAATTTAGTTCCCCGATAACATGTCTTTTTGCTTGATTAACAATTGAACTTTAATTTCTTTCTTTTTAAATTCCAAATTTTAAGATGCAGCATAAAATTGCCGAAATACAACAAGAACTACAAATATTATCTGAAAATTTGAATAGTTTAGATCAGAATACTAGTGACTATATTCGTCAAAAACAGATAATATTGATCAAATCAGACCGACTGAGAAAAGAATTCCGCTCTCTCTTAATCAAACTTCAAATAAGACAAAATTTACACAACCAAACTATTCCATCCGACGACGAAGATGAACTTGATCCCAATGAGAGAGTTCGCCTTCGCTCGTCATCAATCGCATCTAAAATTTCAGTTGGTTCCAACTCTACATCGAAGCGGAACAGGTGAAAAATCAAATTTATTAAATTATTTAAACAAAAATATTAACTTTATTTTTTTAAATTTTAAAATAAAAGAGAGTCTAGTTCGGAGCATTCTAATTGTAACTTGGACAAAATAGTTTCAAGTCGCAAAGGCTCAAATTGTGCTCAATCCAGAAATGGAAGCATGAGTTTTGCCAGTGGAATATCAAATGAAATGCATGGTCCCAATGTTCACAGCTCTTCAGTTAATATGAATTGTTTGACAGTGGAAAATGAGCTAACAACATCTAAAAAACAGATAAGTTTTTACTCAGCAAGTCAGTCAAATGTAAATAAAGAAACAAAAATTATGAACGAACTGAACGAATTTTACTATGAAGATATGTAATTAAGCTTTAGTTGCTATTGTTAATTATTGTTTTTTTGTTGAGCCTTAAATTAAATGTTTATTTTCAAATAAAATTTTTATTTGTTTTTAATTATTTTACAGTCTGCACTTAAATCTCTTGAAAGGACTTTTAAATTATTAACGAAATTTAAAAATTTTTTTTTATTATTTTTCTATTTTAAATAAATCTGGAAGTTAAAAGCTTTTCCTGTTTTTTTTTCCTAATAATAATATGTAGAAAAGAGCAAAAATATAAAAATATGTAGGTACGAAATTAATAAAAAAAATATTTAAAGTTGAAATACTCAAGCAAAGATTAATAAAATATTTTATTAGTCTCTAAAAATAACAAAAAACAATGAATGAAAAATTTGTGACTTAACAGACTAAAAATTTTTTTTTTTCAAAATGATGCCTAGAAAATAAAGTTCATGAAAAAAATAAAAAAAATTTCTTCAGTCAATACACAACAATGTTTTTAATAATTAATAAATTATTGAACATTTTTTTAGAAAATACATGTGTGATACAAAATTATTTAAAAATAATTTTTAATTAAATCTTGATTATTTCATATTGAAATTTTGATATTTCAACTATTAAATTTAATAATTACGTAGATAAAAATAGAATTGGTCAAAGCATATTCTGAGACTACTATATTTCTATTTGCCTCAACCTTAAGTTTGGTTGCTAACAAAAATTTTGTTCGTCAAGTAACTTAGCAACATACATAAGTTGAAAATTTAAAAAATAAAATTTAAAAAATTTAAACTACACTAAAAGAACATTAGTGCAATTCAGAATCGATTAAAAATCGAAAATGTCTGATTATGAAGATGAACAAAACTACGAAGAAACCGACCAAGATATTGAACAAGAACTAGAGGCCGAAACGGGCCAAGAGGAAGAGACCAAAATTGAAGGAGGAGAAGAGGAAGAGCAAAAAGAAGCCGAAGAAGAAAAAGCTGAAGAACAAGTAGAAGAAGAAGAAGTACAACAAAAATATACAATTTAATTTTAAAATATTTTTTTTTAATTAAAAATTTATTTTAAGCGTCCGCCAGATGTGAGTCTTAACGAGGACATATTGTCAGAGAGCCTACTGCTACTTGCCAAGACTGGTAATGGTCTTTCTCATGCTTATGTTAGACTAGATGCTGCTCAAAAGTATTAAGCAAAAATAATTATTAATTTTGTTTATCTTTTCTAATTTAAAAGAGGCCTCACTGATATATCACTGCTAAAAAATTACATTCATCTTCGCTACATTGATCTATCTAACAACAATCTGAAAGACATTTCTGCATTAAACAGTCTTACCCATTTGTTGACCCTTAAACTTGACTTCAATCGATTGACCAGTGCCAAATTGGACCCTTTACCATATTTACAAACAGCAAGTTTTAGTAACAATAGAATCAAATCAACAGAGGGAATTTCGCATCCAAAACTTGAAATTCTAAATTTGAATAGTAACTTTTTTTTTCATTATTTTTTCATTTAAAAATAAAAAATATTTTTAAGAAAATGAGATTAGTGAAATAAAAGATTTTGATGGAAATAAATTGCCCAATTTACAGACACTTGAAATGAGAGAAAATAAGCTCACATCAACAAAAGGAATTCGTTTGCCAAGCTTAAAAAGCATTTTTATTGTAATCTTAATTTATCTTTATTTTTAAAATTTAAATTTAAATAATTTAATTAATCAGGCAGCTAATATGCTTACAAGTTTGGAAGATTTGGCTGATTTGAAAAATTTAAGCGCTCTTCATTTACGCGACAATAAATTGGAGAACTTGGACGGCTTCAGCGAGAACATGGAATCACTCCAGTATATAAACTTAAGAGGGAATATATTGGCCAATTTTACAGAAATAAATAAGCTTCAAATATTACCAAAACTGCGCGCTTTGGTCTTGCTGGACAACCCGCTTACCGAAAATAGTGATTACAGATTGGAAGTGTTGATTGCAGTGCGTCGTTTGGAAAGACTTGATAAGGATGAATATTTGGAAGAGGAAAGAACCGAGGCTGAGGAAATACACGAGCAAAGGCGAATAAAGGAACAAGAAGCTGCTCTTGAGTCACAGTCTAATCTTAACGATGAGAACAACAACGATGCCGATGATAATGAAAAAATTGACAATGATGAATAAATTTTGTTTTTATTATTAAATTAATAAATTATTTAACTAAACTTTCGGTTTTATTTTAGAATAATTAAAGTCCTCTAATTAAACAGAGGATTTGAAGCTAAATGTGTAGATTAGATATTTATGTTTTTAGATTTATGTAGATATGTTTCGTTATTATTCAAATGTTGTGACTATTTTGTATCCATTACGGTTTATACCAATTATTTCTCAATTAGTGTTGTTAATTTTACTGTTGTTGGACAGAGTTAGTGCCACTAGTGGAACCAGAACTTTGTTCTTAGAAAATTTGATCAAAGTTTTTGGTCAAAATTTTAAATTATTTAACTTTTATTTTCAAGGAAGAAAATGTCAGAATGTTTATGAATTTAGAATCTCAGTCAAACACACCAATGTCTAATTTTGAGACTCTAGATACTGAGTATAATTTTTAAAATAGAGATTCCCCAACTGATTAATCTTGGTTATCATTTATTTTAATTTAAAATAGATTAAGGATAAAGATAATCTAAAATTGTTCAAAAGAAAAAGAAATTAATTAATTTTTAATCTGAGTAACTCTATTTGTTGAAAAAATTAAAAGTTTTGGGAATCTCACTATTTTTTTTTAATAAAAAATAATTAAAATTTTTTTTAATTTAAGGTATATAATATGGCTTTCATTCTCAATTGGAATTCTTGTTTTTGAATTGATTTCATTTATGTTCACCATAACCTCATTGATATTTTATCAAACTTTTATTTGTAATTTAAATTTAAAAAAATATTCTTAAAATATTATTATTAATAATTTAGCTATATTGTCACACTCAATCGGAGTTTTAGTTTTGTTTGCCTTCTATATACAGACATGGCCTTTCAGAGATATACGCTGGGTTTTGGGATTTTGCACAGTTATTCCATTTTTAACAGAATTGTACGCCTATTTGGACGTGTTCTCTTTAAGAAGATCGTACATCTAATTTTTTTAATTTTTATTTTTTTTTTAATTAAAGCTTAATAATAAAATTTTGAAATTATTTTAAAAATTCATGATTCAACAATTCGCTAGCATAAGGTCTCAAATCGGGATCTCTGGTTAAACACTTTCGGACAAAATCTCTGGCTTCTTCAGTAAAGTGTTCTGGAAGTTCGGGCGGCGGACTTTCTCCACTGCCTATTGCATAAATGGCAGACAAAGGACTCAAATCTCCCCATGGTGGTCTTCCAACAGCCTGATTATTTAGACCAGCTTTAAAATTGCTTAAAAAAACAATAAAATTTACCATTTCAAAAACAGTTGCTCCAAAAGACCATATGTCAGCCTTAGATCCATGACCAGTTTCTCTTATTACCTCTGGTGACATCCAATATGGAGTACCCTTTAAAGATTTGAGCAATTGTTTAATACTATTGGAACTTTGATTTTTTCTCAGTCTTTTGGCACATCCGAAATCAATCAGTTTCACTATACCATTGCTCATCAGCATTATATTTTTGCCTTTTATATCCCTATGCACAACATTACATGAATGAAGATAGTTTATTCCTTCAGCAATTTGATTAGTGAAATTTTTGAACAGCTCTTCATCAAAAGGTCCGAATGTTTTGAGCAGTGCTTCGATAGTTCCACCTGGAATAAGCTCCATAAATATATTTACAACATTACACTCAAGCATAGTCCCCATGAATCTGAATGATTTTTTTGTTAATTTTAAATTTTATTAAATTAATATTAAATTACTGGACAATATTTTCATGTTCAAGCTCTCGAAGAATTTTCACTTCCTCTCTCACACATTCGTATTCAGCTCGCGCTTTAACAGGATCTGACTCTTCCATTTCTATCTGCTTTACAGCTATTATTTCACCTGTGCTCAACATGGCTTGAAAAACAGACCCAAAGGCTCCTTTGCCTAGAAGATTGCCTCTTTTCCAACGAAATTGAAAGTCATTCTCACTCTCAATTTGAAGACTCTTTGACAACATTTAAAAAGATTTATTTAAAGAAAAACTTATTTTAACTATTACAATAGGGCTCCTGTTTCTATCGTTTCGATACTTGAGGTCATAGTGGTAAGTAATACTGTTCGAGTCAAAACTGGCAGAGCTATTCGCAGATTCGTTGCCAATGCTATCAAATTTTCTTGACTTAAATAAATTTTATTAATCTTAAAATTGTTTTTTTAGTATCCTATTATTAATTTGCTAATTTTAACTAGAATAGAAAAAATTATTATCTTTTTTTAAATAAAATAGAAAAAACTGGAAGACTGGTTGTTAATTTGAGATTTCTATTGAAAAATAGGCAAGATGCTCTCGGATGCGGATGGCACTTGAGGTAAAAATAGAGACCCGATGCAGATTTGGTGAAGATAGCCGATAGAGGGGAAATCAAAGCAAAAATACTGCATATAAGCGGATTTGAAAATGCATGTGCAATCAAAGACTAGGCTTTTAAAGAAAGAAACTTGATAAACCAGGATCCTAGTGAGGGAAAGAAAGCAAGCTCAAGAGGTGACCTGCATATGCTACATAGGATCACTAATATGGTATGTAGCTCTTCACAAAGCAGAATACAATTAGTGAAGAATAAGGATGAGCGTAGCTTAACTGTGCTCCCCGACAAATGAAAAAGGAAATAAATATAATTAATTAAATAAAAAAATTTTCTAATTAATTAATTTTTTTAGATAATAAAAAAATTAGATTTTAACTTTAGTAACATTAATTTCATTAATAATTGTAAAATAAATAATATGTTTTAATGTAGCTACAAATTAATCGAAATTTAGCATAGACATGGGAAAACAGGCGTGTTTTCAGGAAAGAATTTTTAAAAATTGGCTTTCAATTTAAAAAAAATTGATCCTAAAAAAAAATGTAATTCTTTAAGAATAGATGCTTTATAGTAATAGTAATAAACTGCAAGGCAATTTGATATTTATTACAAAACTTCCAATACAAAACTAAAATTTTTTTTTAAATTTTAAGTTTTTTGTAAGTAGTAAATTGTAAGTTGTTTCACTTTGTAAAAAAAAATATTTTTCTGTTATAAAATAAATTTTTATAATTCAAATTTCTATTTTACAGTTAAAATAAAATCTTTCAAAAACGATGCAAAATTTAAATTTGAGACCTGCTAATAATCTGAAAAAAAGTTCTTAATTAAAAAAAAAAATTATATTTAATTTTATCTGATTCATTAAAAAAAATATAATTAAGTTAGAAAGTCATTTGATGGAAAAGAAAACTTGTCATATAGAGCAAATCACTTTTGTAAATAAAATTAAAGTTTATAAAACTCACATTTAATTTTAATTTTGAACTTAAGTTTAATTTTTCTTCATCATCTCGTTGATTGAAATTTCCCGATTGTACCTCATTAGGTAAAGGAATCATTAGAGTATTGATTTTGTCACTTAAACCGGGTGGTAATTTAAAATTTTTGCGGATGCCCGGCACAATTGTCTGCTCCGCTGTATTACTAGACCTTAGTGAATTTTTATTTCCTTTAGTATCAGACCTGATACTCGGTGTTCTGTTTAATGTATTTAATGTATTTTCCTTTTTGCTATCGCTTGGAATCGGAGGCTTGCTAATGACTTTTTTTTCCGAATTTTGCTTTGCCATTTGGTACAACTCTTTTAGCCGCTTGGCATTAGAGTCCAAATCCTCTTGTTCAAAATTGATATTGTCTTTCAATTGATTTGCCATTTCTTCACTGAATTCTGCTTTTTGATTGTTCAACATCTCAGCTTTTTCCTCATTTTCCTGCTGCATTAATAAATTGTCATATTTAGTATAGATGGCGAACAATTTATCTTCAATTGACTGAACAAAATCTTTATTTATTTTACTATTGAGTTTTCCTTGGTCGTATTCTTCGGATACCATTTTGTCCGGTGCAGATTTTACCGCTATTCGCGCTGCTTTTGTGTTAGAACTAGTCTCATTGCTGTCAAGCTTAATCTCGGATATTTCCTTTTCATTATCACTCAAGTAGTTTACGGAATTCTTTGACGACACAGATACGTTTTCGTCAAACTCGGAATCGTACATGTCATTGTACATAGACTGGTCAATTTCTTTCTGCAAGTTAACATCTATTTCTTGGCTGATTAGAATTTTATTTCTGGTCTTTTTGGGGTTTATTTTTTGTCCTGTTGGCTTAGTTGTCGCAGATTTTACTTTTTTGGCACTTGTTTTTTTCTTGGTTGTGCCAGATTTTGGCTTTGAATTTTTTTCAGCTTGTACCGAGGCAACACTGTATGGCTGGGGGTAGTTTTCGAACATGGTGAAAATTACAGGCTCTTTTGGCTCAACTAGACTAACTTCAGATTTGGCTGATAGAGGTTTTTCGGCAAGATTTATACGGCTTGAGTTGACTTCTAGAAAAATATCGTTTGATGGACAAATGGTTGATTTGCTGGCCGAGCTTATGGTGGTCAATGTGCTTTGGAATGATGCATTAAAAATGTCATTTGGAGATTCAATCGGACTCAGCTTTGTCCGAGGGGTCTGTGTTTTGGTAGGCTCGGTTTTTGGTGGATTTTTGGCTTTGGTCTTGATTGGAACACTTTTCATAGAACCAAAAGAGGTTTTTTTAGTACATTCATTATTTTCAGTATTTTTTGCCAGCGATTTGGAAACTAAATGCTGAGGTTTTTTTAAAATAGAAGTAATAGGTTTTGTTTTATCCGTGTGCTTCTGCGGATTTAAGTCTAATTTTTTGACATTTATCCTAAGAGTTTCGCTGAGTGACTCCTTGATTGTGTCCAAGCGCTCTTTGTCCGATTTATTCTCATTTGTTTTGGGAAATTTCTCCACAAGTGTTTTTTCTGTTTGCATTTTGCCACAAGATTTTTGTCCACTATCTTTAACACTAGTGGGTCTCTGAAAAAAGAGGATTTAGAAAAAAATATTTATTAAAAAAATTAAAGATACACTCGATTTGGCTGAGTATAATTCACGACTTGTTAAAGGATCAAGGCTTTGTCTGGAAAGTCTTCCGGCTTCGGATATAATGTCAATGGTAATTGGGGTGTCAAAGTCGCGGAAATTAGAGAATGACAATTGTGCTTGATCTATGGAAACAAGTTTGTCTGGTGACTTTTTTTTATTAAAAGATAAATGTAAGATGTCGCTGGTCGATTCGCTTCTGGATGGCGAATAATCAGAGCCGAGATCTAGCGATTTACCAAGAGGTGGAAGAGATTTTGGTTTAAATCTTTATTAAAAATTGTTAATTCTAAAAAACAAGTCAAAAATTTAACTTACTCTTGAGCTGTCAAATGTTGACCTTTGCTTGTTTCATCCTGGAATAAATTAAAGATAAATTTTTGACAAAAAAGTTTTATTTGTTTAAAAAAAAAAAAAAGAAAAGCAATGTATAAAAATAGTGATTTAGCTGTTTGACGCTTACTTTTCTTGGCAAAAAATCCTTAAAGTGGAGACAAAAAATTTTATTCATATTATTGATTAGAAGTGTGATTCAAGACCTTTTTATGAACTTGAAAATATGCGCAGACACTTTAAGCTAAAATCAGGAGCACACATATTTGGGTGTTACATTAGGTAAAAAAGAAACTTACTAAATGAGTTAAAAAGTAGTGATCTTAATTATCTTCGTAAATATTACGTAAGTAGTTGTTATAAGCAAAAAGTGCTCTTAATTACAAGGTGGTTTTCTAAAATGAAAAGAAAAATTTTTAAAATCACTTACGTCCATGGACTTGGTTAAGTTAGAAAATCTTAAAAAATTTCATATTTTATCTGAAAAAATTAATTCTGTAAGAATAACTGTTGCATATGTTACCATGGACTCCATTTACATTATTTTATGTAAGCTTGCTTATTAAATTCCCTATTTTGAATAATGGAAAAAAAACTTCTAAAATTTTTTGCCAAATTAGTTGAGTGTTTATTGTATTTACATTAAATTGAAAATCGATTGCTGCTGTCAAATACTTGAGACTGCCTATTTTCGCTGTGACAAAGTTAAAGATTGATTTCTCAAAGACACAATTGTTCAAGTTATCTAGGTAACAAAATTGAGCAAACAAAGTAAATGTGATTCAAACAACGAAATTCTCAATTAAAATTAACTTTCTCATTCAATTTATTTTTTTTCTAAATTATCTTAAATTTTCGTACATTAAAAAACATTAAAAAAATAAAAATTTTGAAAAATTTAAATATTTGTACAAATACAATTTATTTTTTTTCTTTAATTGACTTGAAATTTAAACCATTCTCTCTACTTATTCGAATAAACATCCAAATGAAAAATTTTTAAGATCAAGACTACCCTAAAAATAAAAAAATTTCTTATTAATAACACCACGTAAATTTTGTTAAATTTAAATTTACAAAAAATATTTATGCCCATTTATGTTGTATAACATTTCAAGGTAAAATTAGTGTCACTTAGAAAATAAAATATGTAAATTCAAAACGTAACTTGCTTCATAAAAAAAATAAATGTTTTTTTTCTAATTTAATAAAAAGTTAATTTCACGGATATTTTATTGATTAGATGTGAAAAAAAAAATTAGAATTGCACAAAAAATAAGAAACGAGTCTTAAAAATAATAAAAAATTAATTTGATAAAAAATTAATGTGAATATATTTATTTATTCGTCAGCAATAGGTACGTGTTGTTTTAAATTGTGCAGCTCCTTGAGGGTTTTTGTGAGCAAATTGCGGACTGTATTTATTTCGAGCAGAGTTAAATTGTTTACTTTGGCATGTAAACTTTCACTTTTAATAAACTCATTCATACTGCTCCTTAATTTTGCTATTCTCAAGTCCCAAATGTCTTTTATAAGAGTTTTGACCTCATCGGCTCTCGGAATGTCTTGCGGGGCACAATTTAGTAAAATATTGGTAATTTCCATATAATGAGGATTTGGCATTTGAGTGAATAAATCACTTGATTTTTCGTTGTTCATTATTTCTTCTAGTTTTTCTAGAATTTAAGATTAAATTGGTAAAATTTTTGATTTTTCTTAACATGAACCTACCGACGTTTATCCATGAGGGACATTCGATGCGGCATTTTTGTCTTTGACGAAAGTGAACTGCCAGCCAAAGTGGAACTTGAGTGGGAACACTTGGCTCAAATGGACCAATATCTCCCTTGACAGTTTTTTAAATTAGTTCTTAAAAATATTTTCTTTTAAACTTACTCCAATTAGATAAAAAGTTTTGTACTGAAAATTAGGCACTACAGTGATCAATTCGTTTTCAGCTATAAATTCAACTTCATCATTATCCATTGTTTGGAAAAAATTTAATTTTTACTTCAATTTTTTGTTTAATTTTAATTTTTAATTTTTATTTAGATCTAAATCTAACAAAATGTATTGCAATAATAAATGTACATAGTTTAGATTTGATACATTTTAGTTCTAAAAATGAATTTTATTTTAAAAATCATAGGGATTTAAAAACATTTTATTAATTAAATATCCTTTGAAATTTTTTTTTTTGGTATTAGTAGGATTTAAAGATTTTGTGAGAACTTAATAATTAATGTAAATTAGATTGTAATTTAATTTTATTTATTATTATTCAAATTAAAAGAAAATATTTTTAGGATAATTTTAATAGATTATTTATACAATATAGTTAAAGATAAATTTTTTTGATATTTTAATCAAATAAAATAATGCATTTGTTATGTAGTAATCATATTTAAAATCAATATTCATAAATATTAATTTTTAGAAAGAAAACCCTATTTGGTATCCTTTATTTTTTTCAACCAAAAATTTTTTTTATTTGAACTCTTTCCACAAAAGAAATAAATTTTGGTTGAAACTTCAGACTTCTACAAATTAAATTACTTTTTCCGCAATATTTTATTGATGCGACACCTAGAGCTGAAATTTATGACATATTCGAAAAAATTTTGAATTTTTTTATTTTTTTAAATTTGTTTTGGACTTTAATATGGCAAGTCCAAAATTTGGCTTTTGAGTACCAAGTTTCTTTGCAAGACACTAAATTTAAAAAAAAAGAATTATTAGTCACTCTCAGTTAGATGAGTTTATTTGGATAAAAATCCAACTATTTTGAGTCATTATTTAATTTGTTTTTAATTTTTATTTTAGTCTTTTGACTTGGAGCTTTTTCAAAAGATTCAAGCTTTACTTGAAATTGTCTTGAAACATCTTTTGATTGCATCACCAAAAAGTTTTTTAAAAAATAAATAAACAAAATTCCCACAGATTATTTTGCTCATTATTTATAGCCTTTTCTAATCATAATATTTTTAGCACAGATTAAAATCAAAATAAATCATTTTATCATATTGAGTCGATTACATGAACAAAATTAAAAAATTCTACTATAAAACCAGAATAATTCACAAATTTTATTCAATTTTGATGATGATTTAAAAACCAGAAAATTAAATAATTTATGTTTGAAAAATAAAAAAATTTCTTAATTGAAATTTTTTTGATTACGATCTTGTTTGATAAGTGAAATATTCATTTTGAAAAAATGATATCTTTTTCCAATAAAATCAACTACGTAATGGTGTAGAGAGGCAAAATGCAAATTTATTATTGCATAAACTTCAGTATAGAGAATAGAAAAAAAAAAGAAGATAATTCAAATTATGCAGCATGATTACATCATCGACTAAATATTCATACAATTGTAAGTCGGGGATTATATTTCAACATTTTCATAAAGACAATGATAATCTTCTAAATTGAAATCATAATTCCTAACCAAATGGCAATATCTAGAGAAAAGTTTAGTTTGAAAGAAGAGAGAAAGAGCGCGCTTCAATCTTTTGATAATTTAGATAAACTTGTAATTTATTCATTTGCAAGCAAACAATGTGAAAATAATGTTTGCAATATTTCGTTTGGTAACATGCTTTTTTTCTAACCAAGTAGTCTACTGCCTTGGTTCATGCATTCCATAATTAAAGTCATTTTCTCTTTTGCTACGTAAAAATCTTCTTCTTCTTTTTAGAGCTTAAAATTTCGAAAGAATTTTATTAAATTAATAAAAATGGTAAATTTTTAATTTTTAATTTTTAAATTGAAATTAAATAAAAAACATTTCTCAGAGAGAAGTATTGAGTATTCACGTTGGCCAAGCTGGCTGTCAAATTGGCAACTCGTGCTGGGAACTTTTTTGTCTTGAACATGGTAATCTAATTTAAAAAAAGGGGAAACCAAAAATTTTTTTATCAATACTTCTGCAGAGATTCAACCGGATGGCATTATGGCTCCAGAATCCAGAAATTCAGCTACTTCAATGGGAACTTTTTTCAACGAAGTTGGCAATGGTCGGCAGGTACCAAGAACACTGTTCGTGGACTTGGAACCAACAGTAGTAGATGAAATCAGAACCGGCAAGTACCGGAGATTGTACAACCCGGACCAGCTGGTGAGTGGTAAAGAGGACGCTGCCAACAACTACGCCAGAGGCCACTACACAGTCGGCAAAGAGATAATTGACCAGGTCTTGGACAAAATTCGCCGCTTGTCAGAACAATGCACTGGTCTGCAGGGTTTTTTGATCTTTCACAGTTTTGGCGGTGGCACTGGCTCAGGTTTTACTTCACTCCTAATGGAAAGGCTAAGTGTGGACTTTGGCAAAAAAAGCAAACTTGAATTCGCAGTTTATCCGGCACCGCAAATTTCCACCGCCGTAGTCGAACCTTACAACTCAATTTTGACCACACACACCACCTTGGAGCACACTGATTGTGCATTTATGGTCGACAATGAAGCCCTGTATGATATATGCAAGCGAAATTTGAATGTGGAGAGACCGACCTATTCGAATTTGAACCGACTGATAGCTCAAGTGGTCAGCTCAATCACTGCTTCGTTGAGGTTCGAGGGCTCTTTGAATGTGGATTTGAACGAGTTTCAGACCAACTTGGTTCCTTATCCGCGCATCCATTTTCCTCTCACTTCCTATGCGCCCATTTTGTCCGCTGAAAAGGCCTATCATGAACAAATGTCCGTGAGTGACTTGACCAATGCTGTGTTCGAGCCAAACAATCAAATGGTAAAGTGTGATCCTAGAATGGGCAAATACATGGCGTGCTGTATGCTGTACCGTGGTGACATTGTTAGCAAAGAGGCCAATTCGGCCATCAACATAATCAAGACTAAGAAAAACATTCAATTTGTAGATTGGTGTCCGACCGGGTTTAAGGTTGGTCTGAACTATCAGCCGCCAGTGTGTGTGCCGGACAGTGATATTGCCAAAGTGCCGAGAGCCTTGTGCATGCTGAGCAACACTACGGCCATATGCGAGGCATGGTCCAGATTGAACCATAAATTTGATCTGATGTACGCAAAGAGAGCGTTTGTTCACTGGTATGTTGGCGAAGGCATGGAGGAAGGCGAATTCTCCGAGGCCAGAGAGGACCTGGCTGCTCTGGAAAAAGATTATGAAGAGGTATTTTTTTTTCAAGCAAACCAATTTTGGAATTTTTATTATTTTATTTATTTTATTATTTTTTTATTATTATTAACCTTGGGTAATTTATTTAAGTGTGCTTGTGATTCTGATTTGAACAACAATTATGTGTCCGAAGATGAATATTAAATAGTTGGAGCTGGGTTTTTTTAAATTGCTGTCGGTATTTTGGAGATATTTTTTTAAAAAAATCATGTATTTTTTTTTAGTTTTTGTTTAAATAATTTATAATAAAAACTTAAGCTAATTGAGTTTTTTTTTGTTATGGACCAATCTGACCATCGCAGGCCGAACACCTTTTCAGCACACTCAAAAATCGTTTCATTTAAGAATTTAGAAAAATGATTTTTTCTATAAATTAATCTTAACACATTATTTTGTTTTTATTTTTAATAATTTTCAGCACTTTTTTTAAAACTTGTTAGTATTTAGACTTTAAGAAAAAAGTTAAATTTAGTGTTTTTATTATTATTAGTTTTTTATTCTTTCTCATTTCCATTTGTAGCAATAGAGTGCTAATTTTTAGAGGTAAAGTCAATAAAATTTTTAAAAAAATTAAAGCACTTTTTAAATAAATCAAAAAAAAATTCTTTTGGTTTTTTTGATTCTTTTTTCTTAAATTTTATGGTTCAAATTTTTTCTCATTTCTTTTTAAATTTAATTTAACTTGGTCAAAATAAAATCAATTTCAAAAGGTCAATTTATTTAAATATAAATCATAAGAATCATTTTTTAATCTTAATTTAATATGTATTATTTATTTTTTAGATGAAAATTAAACTAATTGAGATTTTACTATTGCTAAAAATAAAAACTTAAGAAATTTATCTAAATATTTTTTTTAGAATGCAAAAAATTTGAATTTCAAAAAAAAACACTCAGAAAATCAGATGGTACTTAATTTGCTATTATGTTTAAAATTTTCTACTATAATATCAAAAGAATCGTTAAAATACGTAAAATTCGCAAAATTAAAAAAAATTGTTGAGAATTAATCTTGGCTTTATTTTTTGCAATTTTACCTTTCCAATATTGATTAAATACTAAAAAATTAAAATTTTAATAAACAATTATATTTTAAGTAAATTAGCTAAAATTATATTTTTTTGGAATCTGAATATATTTTTTTTCTTAATTTTTACTTACTACTTTTTTTATAATCAAAATAATTAGTTCATTAGAAACACAAACTAATTATTTTTATCGAAATTTAACAACTAATTATTTATATTCATTAGCTATTTTTAATAACTTGAAATAAAATGTAGTTTTGACACAGAAAAAAATTCAAACTTTTAATAGTTTATTACACTTATTTATTTATTTTAATTTTTACTTTTTAGATTTTTTATTTAAAAAAAAAAAACAAAATCAAAATAAAACATGAAATAAATATTTTATTTTATTTAAAAAACCTATTTAGTTCAGAAAATAAGAATCAGTTTTACCCACGATCACCATTAAAAGTTACCGTTTCTAAAACATAATAAATATTGATTAATAAAATTCAGAGAAAAAATTTTAAAGAAAAACAGAAAAATAATCAAGTTTCTTAATTCTCTTGATGTACGGGTCCAGCTAAATACCGCGTAATCGGCAAACCAAATCTTTTATTTTTTACACATTTTACTTCTGAATCTTTTGAGTTAAATTATAAAAACGCCGATAGGTGTAATTTACAAACACATAGTCTTGTTTTTTTAGGTCATTATCAGCTGCATTAGGTGGTCCGAGATCAAGTTCCTCGTTGGGGAACTCGTCAAAATTGGATGTGTCATCTATGGACCTAATTGTGGGCAAATAAGGCGCTGGCCGGTCTCGTATATGCTCCCAATCGACCCCAGCCAAAAACGGATGTAGCCTAATGTCACCTAAATTGTTGTACCTGTGCTCGGCATCACAGCAAAACCTCATTATCAAGTCCCTGGAACTATCTGAAATGGGCACCTCTGGCGGGAATATCAACGTGTCTCGCCAGTGCATCACTTTTCGATAAGTAATCTGGGCATCTTCAGAACAAAAAGGCGGAAATCCGATCAACATTTCGAACATGATCACCCCCAGTGACCACCAATCGCACGAATTACTGTATCCTCTTTGCATAAACACCTCCGGTGCTATGTAATCCGGTGTTCCCACTGTGGAATAGGCAAGTTCTCTTCGCTTTTTTTTCCATGTCTCAGCACGTCTCTTAGAGTCCAGTGGGCTGGCTTTGAAAAAAAAATTTTAAATAGCTTTTTTGGAATATTTTAATTTTTTTAAATAAGAAATAATTTTTAAATTTTTTAATTTTTAAATAAAAATTAAATAAGAAAATAATTCTTAATTTTTTTGAAAAATTTTTAAACAAAAATTTCAAATAAGAAAAAAAATCTTAAATCTTTTTTAAATTTTTAAAATAAGTAAAATAATCTTATTTTTTTGAAAAATTTTAAACAAAAATTAAATTAGAAAATAATTGCTTAGCTTTTTTAAAATTTTTAAACAAAAAATTACAAATAAGAAAAAAAATCTTAAATCTTTTTTAAAATTTTTAAATGAGTTAAATAATCTTATTTTTTTTTAAATTTTTAAACAAAAAATTACAAATAAGAAAAAAAATCTTAAATCTTTTTTAAAATTTTTAAATGAGTTAAATAATCTTATTTTTTTTAATTTTTAAATAACATTAAAATAAGAAATAAATCTTAACTTTTATATAAATTTTTAAACAAAAATTTCAAACAAGAAAATGAATTTTAAAGTTTTTTTTTTTTCATTTTTAAATAAAATTTAAATTAGAAAAATAAAATTACATAAATCTGTTGTTGGATTGAAATTGGTTATTTCTCGGTAGTATTCGGTGGTGTGAGCTTTTTTGAGACCTGTGCAAAGACCAAAATCGGAGAGTTTTATGTGACCCTTTGAATCTAGAAGTAAATTGTCGGGCTTGATGTCACGATGAATGAAACCAAGCTTGTGGATGTAGTCGATGGCTGAGGCTGTTTCGGCCACATAAAATTGAGTCATTTCTTCACTAAAAGTATCTTTTTTGATCAAAAGAGTCATCATGTCACCACCAGGCAAAAATTCCATCACCAAATACAAATTTCGCGAGTCCTGAAAAGAGTAGTACATTTTTACGACCCATTGGTGGTCGGCCTCGGCCAAGATGTCGCGCTCGGCTCTCACATGAGCCACTTGTTCCTTGAGCAACATGTCCTTTTTCCTCAAAATTTTCATGGCATAAATGTGCCCGGTGTCCTTTTTTTGAACGAGTCTGACCTCGCCAAATGCACCTTTGCCAATGACTTTGAGCGGCGTAAAATCATTGTAGCTGAGTTTGAGGCGCTTGAGACGCAAAAATTCTGTCTCCTTGATGGCGTGTATTTGGCGGCGCTCGTTTTTCTGCTGCTCATTGAGGCCCTCGGCCTTCATTTGCTCCTCCAGCTTGCGGAATCGTTCCTCTCTTTCTTCGCATTCTTGCTGCAGATTGTTGTAGTAGTTTTCGATCATCACTTTGGCCTTGTTGACTTTGTCTATAGTCGGCTGACTGAAAGTCATTGGCGGAATGGCAGCGCCCGCACTATTCGATGAATTATCGCTTGCCATATTTAAACGCCTTGACTTGTCAAATTAATTCTAGTCCTAATCTTTATTATAATATTAAAAATTATTTTTAAGAATTTTATTTTTCCAAAATAAAAAATTTCAAATGTATATATGTGGCTTGCAACAAGACTAATAGCTCTAAAATTTCAAAAAAAACTTGCAAGCCATTTTTTGCAATAAATAGAAAAAAAATTTGCAATTTTTGCTCTTTTTCTTTTTCTTTTAGTGCAGTGCCCGGAGTAGATTTGAAATTCCAAAAAATGAGCGCCGCCGAGTCTGATAAACCCTTGAAAATGTAAAAAGTATTTTTAAAACAATTCAGTATTGAACTGTGTGTTGATTTTAGTTTGGTCAGTGGTGATGTGGAAGGCAGATTAAGTGACTTGTATTCAAGGGTCAAATCAATACAATCGAAAGTTGGAAAATTTGATGTAGGTTTTTATTTAGAGTTTATCAAATTAATTATTTAAGAAAAAAATTTTTTTTCATCAAATTATCTCTACAAATGAGCTAAAATTATTAAAATTTTTTTTAGAAATTTTTTAAAATTTATAGTTATAAAAAGAAAATATGAATCTAAAAAAATTTTTAATTAATTAGTAGATTTTAGAGGTCTGCGCCAACTCTACCAGAATTATTAAATAAAAAAATTTTTTAAATTCATTTTTTTAATTTTTAAGATTTTGTTTTGTGTCGGTGAATTTTTTGCCCAAGAGGCTAGCGAAAATGCTGAAATTTACGAGTACATATCAGACCCGTCACTAGGTATGAAAAAGATAGATTTTTAATAAAATTTTTAATCTAATTTATAAGTACCAATTCAGACATATGTTCTTGGACCTAACCATTCAAGTCGATACAAATATTTCTTTGACAAGTCAGGCTGTGATTTGTGCGCGGACAAAATTATCTACCTTGGACCAAAGGGTACCTACAGCACTCTGAATGGTCTGAACATAGTTTACTTGAGCGGGTTTGAGAAGAAAAATGAATCTGTCAAAAAACTCAAAAGGTCTGACGATTCGGACACGGAAGAATTTGCCGAGTTCGAACTCAAAGACATCGAGTCCATAATAAACAACTATGAGAAAAGAAACGCCGGCGAGTGCATTGATATTTTGTTGACTAATCAATGGCCCAAAAATGTCGAAAATTTAAGCAACCAGGAATTGGTATTTAAAAAAAAAATTATTTTTTTAAATTAAATTATTTTTAAAGGAAAATAAACAAAAATCTGCAAATTTTGGTTCAGAACTAGTCGCTTATTTGGCTCAAAAGCTAAAGCCACGCTACCACTTTTCAGCTGTGGAAAATTTTTTTTTTGAACGCATACCTTACCGCAACCATCAAGTTCTCCTTGAGAAGGAAAAACATATGACACGTTTTTTAGGCCTTGCCAAAGTAAACAAATCGAATAAACCAAAATTTTTGTATGCATTCAACATTGTGCCAGCTAAAAGTTTGGACTATGTCGAGCTGGTTCGTCAAACAGCCAACCCAATCTCAAGCGACAACCCGTACTCCACCAATTTAAGCTTAAAAAATGATGACGGCAGTCAATACTACGGCGACCATGATTTACAGCCAAGTAAACAGTATTTCTACGATGCTGATTATATCAAAAAAATGAACGAACTACAGCAACAAGAAATGCTGAAGCAGAAAAGAAAGTTGGAAGCGATGCAAAAGCAAGAACAAGAGCCTTGTTGGTTTTGTCTTGGTGGGTCCAAAGTCGAACGTCAATACATTGTGTCAGTGGGAGACAAATGCTATTTGGCCTATGCCAAAGGAGCCCTAAACAAAGACCATTTGTTGATTATACCAATTGACCATGTACAATCAACAGTAGTGGCTAATGAAGACCTTATGGAAGAAATAGACAAATATAAGCTGGCGTTGGCTAAGTATTTCAAGTCAAGGAACAAATGTGTTTTGTTTTATGAGCGGAATTATCGCACTAAACACATGCAAATTCAGGTTTATGCCATTCGAGCGGACAAGACTTATTTGTTAAAGGATGCATTTATGTCTATGGCTCAGAACCAAGACATTTATTTGGATGAAATTCCTCAGATGACTAATTTAAAGCAAATTTTGGAACCAAACAGACCGTTCTTTTATCTAGAACTTCCGAATGAGGAACTTCATGCTGGTTCTAGAAGCGAAATGGACACTACCAGGTACTTGTGCGAAATTAGAGGTGGATTTCCGATCAATTTCGGCCGTGATGTGATGGCTAGTGAAATATTGTTAAATTGTCCTGATCGCATCGATTGGAAAGAGTGCGTAATTTCAATTGAAGAAGAGAAAAAGATGTCCCAAGACTTTAGAAAAGAATTTAAAATGTTTGATCCTGCTCTTTAATTTTTTTTGTCTTTAAAATTTTTTTTTATTTGAATAAATAACGCTTTAATATTATATTTAGCTTTCTTTTTTTTTTAAATTAACAGTTGTTAGGATTATATTAATTTTTTTTTACAGGTTTTGTTTAAGCGTCATTTTAAAAAAAACATTGACAGTTTTTATTAAGTTGTTGTCAAATTTAAAGTTTATTTAAATGTGCTGATTTTTTCTTTGAAATCAAAGCTATTTTAATATTTTTTGTATCTTAGAATAACAAATTTTGAAGGCTATTTAATTTGTGATAAGTTGATCATAATTTTAAATTGGTAAATTTATTCGTAAATTTTACGAGAACAAAATTCTTGGATAAATAAAATTAAATAAAGTTTAAAAAAATTCAATAATTTTGTCAACTAAAAACAAGTTTAGGAAATCGAATTCAATCGATTAATAATATTCAAAATTAGACTAAAATTTTTGAATTGATTATTTATTTTAAATCAAATATTAAGATAGGAAATATTTTTCTGGTATATAGAAAAAAAAAATTAAAATTTATTAATCAAAATTATTTTACCTGAGTATTTTTTTATCACTTGAGCTAATTATAAAGAACTGGTAGCAATTGTCTCTAATCGATTGATAAAATTCTAAAATCGACAAAAAAATTAGTAGTTTGCAAAAATGAAGTCGATCATTAAAAACTAATTGCCAACAATATTTAAAACCTTCAAGTATTTTTAAAATAAATTTAAAAATCAAGGAGATAAGGTAATTTGGGTCGAAAATTCACCAGAACCGAATTTTAAATTTCATTTATAATCATGTGTAAAAAAAATATTACCTAAATTAAAAATAATATTTAATTTAAAATTTTAGATTAATGAATAAAATAAATATAATTTAGTGATTAAAATATATTAAAAAGTTAAAAAAAAAAACTTTAAAAAATCGAGTTTAAACTTTAGTTTTCTAAAATTAATTGTTATAAAAAAGTAAAATAGGATTAAATAAACAAATGATTACGAGGGCAACATGGTTTTAAGTTTAGCTAAGAGTAGCTCGAAAAATGTGTTCAAGTTGCTTGAGCAACTTAAATAAATTAAATTTAAAAACAAACGATTTATTTTAAATTTTGTTCACAAAAATTTTATTAGAATCAGAAGGTAGGTCGTAATAATTTTAAAATATGAGAAAAAATAAAAAAATTCTATTTTTTTCGGCATTTTTGTTATTTATTCTGTTTTTTATTTGTTGTAGAGGTAATAATCGGCGCTATTTCGTAATTCTTTCGAGTGATATTGATGATAAAAACACTTATTACTACACATTTTATCTTCCATTGGCAGCTTTAGCATGGAAACAAATTGGTTTTACACCGATTGTTTTCCTGGTTTCATCAGATTTTTACAACATAAATATATTTAACAAGAAATCAATTGATTTCCTGGACGAATGTAAAATACCAACTATCAAAATTCATTCAGCTGATGGATATCAACTATTGACTTCTAAATTAAGTCGAATTTTTTCCGGATTTGTGGAGAATAAAATAATTAGAGACAATGACTATGTTATAACCTCTGATGCTGATTTAATACCCATTAATAAATCGTATTACTTTGTAAAGTATCCAGAAGAAATAACTGTATGGAATTCGGACTGTTGTGGTTCATTTGACGTCGAAGGAAATTCTATTAAGATGTATCCAATGTCCCATATAGGCATGACCAAATTAAATTGGAAAAAAGTTACCAATTTAAACGAATCGCTTAATCTGAAACTTGACTCAATTGATTCGGCACTTGTATTGAACAAGTTGATCCAAATATTTCATGACATTAATCTCATCCGGAACAATAAATTGGCAAGAGAGAAAGATGCTTGGTTTTCAGATCAAAAAATGATAAGTTTAATGATAAACAATTATACAAAATTTAATAATTTAAAAATCGATGAGATCAAGTTTTATGGATTTAGACTGGACCGTGAAAGTGAGTGGAACAAGCAGAGTTTGGGACTAAATTTTGATAAATTTACTGATTTTCATTTATTTCACGGTGAATTATCTAGCAAATGGTCCTATTTGGAGGATTTTTTCGACATTTTATTTAAGAATAAATTTCCAATAGTTAAAAAATATATAAATGAATACAAAAATATGCATTCAGAATTTTTTTAAAGTTTATTTTTATTTACACAATAAAAAGTTAGTTTTTAAATAAATTTTTTTAAAATTAAATTTTTTAAGAATCTATCAAAAATCTGAGAAGTTTTCTGGCTTTACGATCGTTCATTTTACCTTTTGATTTTAATTCTTCCAGAGAACTAAAGAAAACCAATTTAAGCTTCTAAAATTAAGATTAATTAAATTTTACCTGCTACAAAATTTTGATATATTGTCAAAATTTTTGCACAAATAAAGGCTGTTTATTATGGACAAATTGGGCAAAGAGTGATAAAATAAAAAGTCTTTTTTTTTCTTTTCCAGAAGTCGATTGCAATCTAGATCAAGATGGAAGCCAAGTTCTTTTTCAAAATTGCTCAAATAATACAATTCGTAGCTGAATTCCTCGGCTAAGAATTTTAAATTGAATAATTTTCCACCTGCTTAAATAAATATTTACTTTTTGACTTGGAATATAAAATTTGGGAACATTTAGCCAAATTGGCAATTACAGAATCAAACAATTTTGAACGATTCCTTAAGTTTTAAATATGAAAAAAAAATTTGCATGCTAGGATTATACAGACTTGTTATTATCTCGGTCATCTATTACAATAATTATTACGTTATTATACAACGATTTACACTTAGCGTACCGATCAATTATTTGATCACGCATTGATGCCGCACTAAGTTCTGTTTTTTATGTAATTTTTAGAATAAAAATTTTAATTTAAAAAAAAAAAAATTACCGCTCCATTTGAAGCGTAGTACAGCATTTCTTTGACTAATTATGAAGTCACAACCAATACCAGACTGAATCACAACTTTTTCCTGTTGCCATATTCTACGAATATTCTTCACAATTTCCTTAAAATTTTTTGAATTTTATTACAGTTGTTGAGCCAGAGGTTTTTTACAGGATTTTTTTTTGCTTAGAACTAATTGTCACAATAATTATATGTTTTAATTTTCTTTGGTAAAAAATGCCAACAAAAACAATAAAAATGATTCAATGGTATAACAATGAATAAACGTCTGTCTTAAATGTTGTGAGTTTTTTTTTGCTCAAAAAACTAGAATATTTTTTTAAACACCTAGAAAACTTCAAAAAGGTGGTACATAAACAGCAATTTTTTTTAATTTAATCTAAAGATTGGGTTTGCCAAATTTTTATTTTATTAAAGCATTTTTTAAACAATTTTATTTAACAAAACCTATTAAAAAGGTTGATAAATATTTTTTTTGTTTAATTTGGACAAAATTCGAAAAATTAATAAAACAAAAACTTAGAGCATGTTGAACTTTTTTTAACTCTCGTAAAAGCTCTTTTCTTTGTTTAGTTTAAAACAAAAAATATGTTTTTCTTTTTAAAAAATGTGGAAAATTTTACTAACTGCAGCACTTGTTAGCAATGAAGCATCAACTATGATCCAATTGCTATTTTTAGGTAACTAAAAAAAAAAAACTTAAATTTAAAAAATTCAAATTACAATTAATTACATCAGATGGAATTATTGACAAATTTTGAATGTCGACTTTTTTATTTTTTTCCCGAGATACTTCTTGCTTTAAATGGGAATTTTGATTTTTTTGATTAAAATGAGACATGAATTGTTTATTATCAGCTTTTTCTGGCTTTGAAAAGTATGCTGATGTCTCTGAAGACTGATTTGGCAAAAAAGAAAAGTCATTATTAACAGCACTCTCTTTGGCAAATGTGTCATTTATCCAATTATTGAATTCTTCGTCCTCATCTTCGTTAATCTGAACTACTTCGATAGGGTTAATGGGCTCAGATTTAGTGATGGGCTTTATGTCATCATCAATATAAATACAATCAATATTGGGCCTCAAATTTGATTTATCATTTCTAGATTTAAATGATTTAAAATCCTCTTCTTCTTCATCGATTATCATTAAGCTATTGCTATAAGCTTTCGGTTCAGGTTTTACTAATATTTCTTCTGCTATTATATCATCATCACTATCATCATTTACCAATTTTTTCCTTCGTGGCAATTGAGTCATAGGAATTTTTTTTTCTTCTGGCATTTTTGTTTGATTACTGACGCCAGCTTCATCGTTTACACAAGTCATATCCAAATTTTTAATTCTGCGAAATCCCTCTTGCTTTCTATCGATTTTGTTGCCAAATTTTGCTGACTTTTTTTTCCTAGATTTTTTCTCATTAAAAGATACCTGATCATCAGGTACACAAAAGCTATCGTATGCATACCACGAATCCTGAGTAGGCATTTGAGAAAATATATCATCTGTTACTGGAGGGAGTTTGCGCGTCAAATAACTTGGACGATTTCTTTCTGCATCTCTTAAGCTTTTCTGATACTTCAAATACATTGACTCTAAAAAAAAGAAAATTTTGTATTCAAAATATACTTGTAAATTCAATTTTACCATCGCAACTAAGCTCTTTGGTATCAACAAAACTATCTTTTAAATCGTAATCATCTTCATCTTCGTCATCTTCAGAGTCTTCGCCCGACAACACTGCTTCTTCCATTATAAATTTATTTTTAATTTTCTAATAAAAAATTATTTGATTAAATTGATAATAATAAATTTAATAAATTAAATTTTAATAATTACAAACGATTTGCTTAAATCCTAACTATTTTTCATTCGAAATAAAATTCCTAATTCCTCAAGTCCTTTATAATACACTTAAATAATTAATTGTTGGAATTTATGATTAAAACCCCAAAAAAGGTATCTTTTAGCAATTTTTCAAAAATATTTTATTAATTTATTTCAATCAGATTATTTAAAAACGTATATTGAAATTTTCTTAAATTTCCATAATTAATAATATTTTTTTTTCAAAAAAATAAAAAAAATCTTTTAAATACAGAATCTTACTAAAAAATAAGCCTTGATCCATTTTTTTCAAACTCTTATACAATTTAATAATATTCGAATCATTTTATTATTTTCGAATAAAATTTAAATCGATTATTTTTGTAAAAATATTTTTGTCTTCAATTTTTTTGAGATTTATTGTCGAAAATTTTCTATTAATTATAGAATACTAAATTGATTCACTAAAAAATGCTATTTTTTAGCTTTCAATGTTTTTCCATTTTTGGGGAAGTAATATAATTAAGCTAAATATAATTAATTTACGTATATTTACGCAAATATAGTAATTAAATGATAATTTCAACAGTGTAAATAGTTTTGTTTTAATACAGGCCAAAATATGGTATTGTGAATTTTAGTACAAAAAACAAAAAAAAAATATAAAATATACCAAAGCTTTAGTTCTTAAAGACCAAAACATTTTTTGTAAATTGTAGCATCTGATACATCCTTTGTACCACCAACATACTGATTCTGCAAAACTCTGCAAAAAATCTTCAAAATTGAGAACATTGTGAATCTTAGTACAAAAGACAAAAATAAAATATAAAATACGTCAGAGCTTTAATTCAAACCAACCAAAGCATGTTTTATAAATTGTAGCAACTGATACATCCTCTGTACCACCACTTAAAGTCGAGTCGGATTTTTTTAATATCCCAAATTCACAATTTTCTCAATTTTGAAGATTTTTTGCAGAGTTTTGCAGAATCAGTATGTTGGTGGTACAAAGGATGTATCAGATGCTGCAATTTACAAAAAATGTTTTGGTCCTTCAGAACTTAAGCTTTGTATATTTTATATTTTGTTTTTGTTTTTTGTTCTAAAATTAACAACGCCCCAGCATATAACGTAATTATCCGAATTTATTGACATGTATTCAAAATTGAGCATTGTTTTTAAAAAAAATAAAAATTCATTATTAATGACATGTAATTAAATGTGAAAAAATTTAAAATTATCAAATATGGTTTCAGCTTTTATAGAATTCAATTATGTTTTAAATCTGAAATCAAAAATAAATTAATATTAAATTTTTTAAATTTTTACCATTTTTTTAAATCTTCATTTTATTAAACCTAAAAAAATTCTTAATTTTATGTAAGTCTTTATTTTTTACCAAAAATTAAGTAAAAAATGGTAAAAATTAAATATTAATTTTGGCTTAATTTTTTTAATGATTTGAGAATTGACCTTCCTGTCAATGAGCCTCATGAAACCGGGTGTATTTTTTAAAAAAAATTTACTTGTTCCTATTCTAAGACATGTCGAATAAATTGAACATTGCTCTTTTAAAAACAGTGTTCATTTTTTAGTGACATGTCACTAAATTCGGATAATTACGTTAAAAAGATTCAATTTAATTCTGCTTCAGAACAATTAAATCGAAAAAATAAGAAATATTTAAACTTCAATTCAATAATACATTTTATTTATTTTTTTCAAAATGAAGAAGATTTCTTAGTTAAACTAACTAGATACCGAACAAAAGAACTAAGACATTTAACAGTTTTAGATTTTTTTCTATTTTGAGTTCAAGAATAGATAACCTTAAGCAGAAATTTATTTAAAATTAAAAAAAAATTCAAATTAAATTTCTAAAATCAAAATGTACAATTAAAATTTAAATAAATTTTATTTTCGGAAAAAATAATCAGCACAAGAATTTTCTTCCAGAAAAGCTTAGGACAACGCAAATCGATTTGTATTTTTTAAATAATTAAAAATAAAAATAATTGAAAAAATTTACTTTTTTTCTTTGTTTTTTATTCAAAAGATCTAGCTCAAAATCATCGTCCGATTCGCTTTCATCACCAATTATTTGCGTTTCAGAATTTGACAGATCCCTATTGTTACCAATTATTTCGTCAAATTCAGAATCATCCGAATAGTTTGCTTTATTGACTTCAGTTGTGTCTGGAAAAGAGCAGCTCAAGTCTTTTATTACTTTAGTATTCTGTAAATTACCAAAATTTGAATTAAATAAAAAAAAATTAATATTTTAATTTGATATTTGATTTTACTTTTTTCTTTGCTAAAAAACTTTCATCGGAATTGTAGCTTGTGGATTTTTTGTGTCCACTAGTTTTTATAATTGATGCTTCATCGAATCTTAGTCTTTTTTTTCCACTCGAACCAAAATTAATAGATTTTGCCGAAGTTTTTTTAATCGATGTATTTGGGCTGAGGTCCCCGAATAGACTAAATAAAGTCGATTTCATGTCAAATAAATCACAATTTTCTTCATTCTTTACTTGAGTAGCATCAAGTAAATTTAGAGCTTGAGTCATGCCAACCATAGACACACTATTGCTAGTAAAATTAAAATCATTTTCAATTTTTTGACTTAAATCAACAGGTGAATAGGAAATGTGATTTGTTTTTTTTAGTATTGATCTTGGTGTACTTGAATTTTGAATTGGCATTGTCGAAGATGGACTCGCCAATTTCGCCTCTGCATCCCTGATTTGTCCGACTAACTTATTCCCAGGCTTCATGTTCTCACTAATTGTTTCATCAACACAAAATTTAGACATCATGTTCACATCATTCAAATACTTAAGATCATCGTCTTCATCGTCTTCATCGTCCATGAACAAATCATTTAAAGTTGTTTCCTTGGGACTTTTATCCTCCACCACAAAGACTGTGTCATCCACAATCATTTCAGGAACATTAGGGACACACTTGTCACTTGTTTCTGGCTCAGTCTCCTCTTCACTATCTGATATTCCATCCATTAAATTTATGTAGAACTTTTCGAATTTATCTATCAAACTAGAATTTTCAACACTATTGCTTATATTTAGACTTGTCTCTTTGGCAAGCATGAAATCGTCCTCGTCAGTTTGCCAAAGATTGATACACTCGGCTAAATTGAAAGATTCTGGCAACATTTCCTCGTTTTCTTTGCCTGTTTTACTCAAACATTTGAAGAGTTTTTTAAAATTTGGCGGATCTGGGACCAATTTTTGTTTGTCCAAAATATCTGAGTCCAATTTGGTGCTTTTAATGCCAAGTGTGTTGGATTCATTGAAGAGTTTTAGCTGAGTGGTATTGTGTGGAGTTTTGGTCAAAGATTGATTGGTTGTGTGAACATCCAGGTCCAAATCCAAATCTGGTAATTTTTGTGAGCTGAACGAGTCTTCGTCTTGGTCAACTGTTGAATTTCTTTTACTCTTTCGAGTTTTTTTTTTAGGCTGCTCGGTCTCATCTAATTTTGACTTTTTTTTGCTCTTACTCTTTTTGTTCTCTTTTTCTTCGCCAGCCTCAGCTTCTTCGTTCGGCACTACAATTTTCATTTTGTGACACCTAGGTCGGTGTCCCTTTGGAATCATTAGCGGATTGTTTTGATAAAATTGGAAGTTCTTTTTTCCATTTAGAATGAATTTGTACATGCTTTTTTTCTTGGACAAACTGGTGATATAAGATTGTTCTTCTTTTCCCTCGGTCAAAAGAACCACAATGCGGCCTTCGCGCTTTCGTCCTGTTCTACCCATTCGCTGAATTAGACGAATGGGACTCTTCTGAGAGTCGTAGTTTATGATCAAATCTACTTCGCCAATATCAAGACCCTCTTCTCCCACACAAGTCGAGACCAAAGTGTTGAAACCGCCATCGCGAAATTTTTTGACAACTTCCAGTTGTTCTTTTTGTGTGACTGACTTTCGACTG
The DNA here is from genome assembly GCA_010279815.1 of Brachionus plicatilis. Classification (NCBI taxonomy): domain Eukaryota; kingdom Metazoa; phylum Rotifera; class Eurotatoria; order Ploima; family Brachionidae; genus Brachionus; species Brachionus plicatilis. The sequence continues at coordinate 1,324,360 of QEOQ01000316.1, forward strand.
CCACCTGATGCCTGACCAACAAACTGCATTGGTTTTATTTCTTCATGATCGGACAGCATTTCAGTAATTTCATAAACACTCTCTCTGTACTGAGAAAATATCATCACTCTGGTATCGTCTTAATTAAGCTTAGCCATAGATTTAAAATAAAAATTTTAATTTTAAACTAAATTTTATTTACTTTTTCCAAATTTTTTAAAATGTTCCAAAATTACTTCTTCAAGCTTTAAAAGTTTTGGATGTCGCATACTTCTTGGCACTGGTTTGGACCTGAACAAATTTTTTTTTCTTTTTTAACTTAAAATTTAATTTTTTAGAATTTACTTTTGATCAAAAACTTCCTTAAATTTTTCATAATAATCGGCCATTTCAGCTACAGTGCCAATTTCGGTTCTAATCTTGTGTTGCTGAGCGGCCGATTTAGTCCCATCAGTATTTTCTACACAGCTTTTTAAAAACATGTAAAAAGACTTGACACCGTATTGAATTAGCAATTCAAGAGCGTGTACCAGAGTGACCAAGATAGCAAGATCGCTTTCGATTAAGCCAGCCCGTCTTGAGTCCATACTGGGTGCTACATTTTTTCTAAAATCATCTCTACGCGTTAAAATGGCAAATTTGTGCAAGCTGCCTGGATCACGCACACTCAACACTCGGTTTACTTCAAGTCTTTTCAAAGGACCAGATATAACCTAATAAAAAATATGTTTTATTATTCTTTTTATGCCATGTGCCAACTGATTAACTAGAATTTCTAATATTTCACCAGTCTTAGTTGATGAATATAAAAAACATTTTATTTCTTTTTTTTAATTTAAATCAAAAATAAATTACTATTAAATTTTTGCCATTTTATTTATCTTCATTTTATTAAGCCTTATTTTTTACCAAAAATTAAGTAAAAAATGGTTAAAAAGTAAATATTTTAAGATAAAATTGTTGCTCAATTTTTTTTTAATGATTTGACAATTGACCTTCCTCATCGGTGAAAATTTATTTTTCTTTTTTTACTTAAATAGAAAAGAGATTTGATTATTTTTATTAACTTAGTATTTCAAACTTACTTATAAACCTTTTTTAAATAATTTTTATATATTTTTTTAATCTAATTATCTAATTCCTATTTCAAAGTTCATTTGAAAAATTTCGTCTCTAGTAGATTGATATTTTCATTAGCTTGAGCGAATGCTTCTCAAACTACTTTAATAAAACTTAAAATATTTACTTTTTTTACTCTTTTTTACCATTTTTTTACTTAATGTTACTACAATGTAGCATTTTACGTAAAATTTCGCCATTAGTTTAAGTTTATTATAATGAATATTTAAAAAATGCTGAGGTATAACCAAATAGGCCAAAAATCCTTTTTTTTAGGTTCTTTTTTAATTTGCGGTAAGTTATTTTTATTGAATAGCAAATTTTTATAAAGTCCCTTTAATTTTTTCCAAAAGTCATTTTGTCAAAAAAATGCTTTATTTGGCTCTAAAATTGCTGAAAATCAGCGTCAATCATAATTTGAAAATTTTACAGATTATTTTAAATTTTTTAAAGCTAGTTAAATTATGTTTAATTAATATTTTCAACATGATTAAGAGAGATAAACATAATACTAAACATGAAGGCCATGGAATATAGAAATATAATGTTTTTCATTAGAAATTTTAGTAAAAGTTTCATTAATCCTGGATAAAAGATATTAAATCGGTCTTATTTATTAACTTTTTGAAGAACAAAAAATGTCTTATATAAAAAATAAATACCTTATAGTATGCATTTCTTATTTTTAATATTTCATCACTCAAAGACAACACATATTTGTCAACTGTTCTATTATTGCTGTACTGTTGAATATCTATTGAATCATCACTTCTAAGCTCAATATGAGATATTAACAATTTATTGATGACATTTTGAACTGCTTTTATGTCACTACCGGGCGTAGCTGTCAAAGCTATGATCCGAAAATTTTTATTTGACTCACTTATTGACTCAATAACTTTACAAAAAGCATAGTCGCCTAGAGCTTTATGAGCCTCGTCTATTACAACACATTTTATTAAATCAGAATCAACAGTTCCTCTCAATATGTCATTTGAAATTACTTGCGGAGTTAGAAAAAACACTCTTTTTGTATTCCAAAGTAGTTTGCGTTTTTCAGGCGCCATTTGGCCTGTCATCGATGTCATGTCATTTTTTGGTATACCAACTATTTGGTAGCAAGCATCAGATTGCTGATTTACCAGAGGTTTAGTTGGAGCCATGAATATAGTCTTTCCCAATGGATACCAGCGGTAAAAATTGTACATGACAACAGCGGCAATAAATGTTTTTCCCATTCCTGTCGGCAGCACGACCATCGTATTTTTGTGCAAGCACTGTTCCACAATACTGAACTGATATGAACGCATTGGTTGGTTTTCATTGACCGGATAAATCCACACTGATCCAGAGTTAAAATCAAATCCGGTAGTGTCCGTGAATTGGGTTGATTGAAGAGCATTTTCATCTATTCCGAGTGTGAGCTTTTCTCCTGTATTGTCTTCATCTATCGTGGTAGTGTTAGCTTTAGAGATGTTTTGGAGATCGTTGACAGTTTGATTCACCGAGTAGTTGGCTAAAAATGTATCAGTTGAATTAACTAGCTCAAAATCATCATCTTGAACCATTGCAACATCATCAGTGTCAGGCATCTTTATGGGTTCAGATACAGATGTCTTCGAATTGTTGGGTTTCCAACATTGGAACAATGTCTTTTGGAGGTTATCTGAAGATGGTGCTTGTCGTATCAGTTTTTGATTCGATTTTTTCATTATTTTTTAACACTTAAATTTTTTATTATGATTTGAAAAAAAATTACAATTCATTTATTCAAAAATTTTAAATTTTTAAAAAATGTCTAGCTCAAAATTTAAGTCTTTGAAAAGAATTTTTTTAAAGTTTGTTACGGCTTTTAAATAAAATTTAATTTAAATAAATAAAATTATTGAAAAGGCCTCAAAAAGTTGGTTATCTTAACCGTAAATCATGAGGTTTAAATTTTTTTTTGAAAAATTTTATTATTTTGTACATTTAATATTTTTTACGGACTTAAAAAAATTAAATTACAAAAAGTTCGAAAAGGGCACAGAAAGAAAATTTCTGAATCAGACAGCGAAGAGCCACTTGAACAAGAAGCTGAAAATTCAGGATGAACTTTAATACAGAAATAAAGGAAGAATATGTACAAAAAACAAAAGCTTTCGTAATAGATTAAAAAATTACTAAGTCTTAGTATAATCATCGGTTGACATTTATAAAAACGAAAGCGAAAACGATATTTTTTAATTAATAAAAATTTACACTATTAAAATTTTTGTGAATAAAAATTTAATAAAAAAATATTTTACTATTTTAGCAAGGAAATTTATTTATGAATATAATTCCGTTTTTGGGATATTGAATGATTTATATCTAATGGAACAAGTAAAATTTTAAATCTTGAATTAAGTAAAAAATTAATATAATTTGAAAAAAATTCTAATTAAATCTAAATTTTCTTATACGTTAAATGATTTAACTTAAATCATTTATTGAAAAGTTTTTTAATATATCTGTGAGAAATTTTAGCAAATTTATTCCCAACTTCAGTCCTCCTTAGGACATTTGTTAATTCTAGATAAAAAATAATATCTAAATAATATAACTCAAATGTCTAATCAATAATTATTAAATGCTGAGGTTTAGATTGATATTAGATTTGATGTTCGTTTTGAATTAAAATAGATATATATTTTTTAAAATTTTATTAAAAAAATTACGAACAAAAATAATTTTTTTGTTTTTGAGGTTTTATAAACGGCAGACAATATAATTGTATAGAAAAAAAGAAAAAAATTTAAAAAGATAATTTTGTTCTAGTGGTAAATTTGGATTTTGAATTGGTTTTGGTTTCTTCCCAAGTTTTGGATTTGCGTCTAAAATATTTCATCTCATTTCTGTAAGAATCGTTCAACATGGGCATGTAACTTTTAGGTTCACACATATGTAGGTAATTTTCATAAAACGATTTATATCCTCCTTCCAACAGATATATTTCAGGATAATAAAGATTCGGATAGCAATGTTTGTTAATCAAACGATCCATTTCTCTGATATCTCTCATCAACTTTGGTCCGCGCTCGATTGAGAATTCACAGTGAAAAATCAAAACTACCCGTTTTCCTTTATCACAAGCTATGGGCTCATTGAATAATTTTTTGACTAGCATTTCTTTTTCAAAGCTACTCTGAGCATTGATTATGTGTCCCCCATTGTATTCATAGGGATATCTGGCATCCAGGATCAAATATTTCGCAATGAGCTCATCAAACTTTCCATTGATTAAATCTACCAGAGTTTTTGCATCAATCGAGGCCAAATCTTGGTGTTTACTTTTGCTTAATGTGGGCAGAGTGTGATATGTTGACATGTCACCAATAAGTCTATCATTGGAATAGAATTTTTGTTCGCTTTGGGTGATTAGTTTTGGCGATTTGGGGCAGAAGTCCGAGTCCAGTTTGTCATAATCAAAGGAAAGCTCATCCGTAAAGGTGTCTTGACTGTCAATCGAATGGTCGGAAAAATTGCTACCACATGAGTTTTGGTCAATGTAAGCAAAAGATTCAGGTGAATTAAATTGGAAACTTTTTTTTATATTTTTATTCATTTTATCTAAATTTTATTGAAAATAAAGTGAAAAAAAGTTTGTTTTTATACCTGTCTGAAAGGTGTATATGGGCTAATTGAATAAATTAATTAAACTAATTTAACTAATGCTATTACTAACATGATTTTTTACACATTGAAATTTCCTGAACGAACCGGAATGAATATTTATAACTATTTTTATTGACATAAAGTTTTTGTTAAGTTGTCAATTTGGCCAAGTTTTATCGGTGAATAAAATGGACAACTTCAATTGCAAGACTAGAGAATTGGACAAAAATGATATCCCTCGGCGAAGACTTATCGAACAAAGCGGCTGTAATATCCTGGCCAAATATTATAGCTGTAATTTATTAGACTTCAAGCTGTTTAACAAAAAAAAAAGAAGTTTAACAATTTTCTCAGTTATATCTGACAGTTTATATCGGTAGCGTTGAAACCAGATGATATTTATTACCTTTAAATGTATAATTATCTAATGTAATTTAAACTATTTATAACTTAATTGTTTAATTGTGGTTTTATGGCTTCGATAAGTGAAGAAAATATTTGTACCTTTACAAAAAAATGCATTCAATCTATAGATGAACAAATCCGCTATCGCACCTATCCATGTATCATATCATGAATTCAATTCGAATGAAACGTTTTTTTAATTTGAACAAATTTCAACAAAATTTGGTGCTAATTTAATTAGACTGTTTCAACAATTTAGAGGCTTTTTTTCTTTAATATTGATTGCCGGTGCTATGTTTTTTGAAAATAAAATCACATATTTTTTTATACTTTAATTTTTTTTCAATGTAGAAAACTAGGGTTTGATTAATTTTTTAAAGTTCCCGATTTTTGTATGAAATTACTACCCTTTATTAGAAATTTTATCTATTTCGATTTTCTCATTTACTATAATTGCATTTTTAGTTTTTTTTCCAATATTTCAATTTTTTAAAGCTCGCTACAGATAAGCAAACAAATAAATATTAATTTGCCTCTTTATTTAATTAATTCTAGATCGTAGGCCATTTGAACGATACGGGTCCATAGTGTAACCACTAACTTACTATTACTTCTTTTTTCCCCGAAACCTCAACTAGTTAAACACCCTTTACCTGTCACTTCCTATTTGAATTAGCCTTTTTTTCTTTTTATTATTGTACTTTTCCTTTATTTTTAAATTTATTTATATTTTTTAGATTCTTTATTTTTTTTTTGATATCTTTTGTATTCAAATTAAATTTTATTACATTATTATTGGATTCCTTTCTATAATTTAATAATTGTACATTAACAAAAAAAAAAGTTTTGTGAAATTCAGTACACCGAACAGGTTCTAGAACCTGTCATTCATTGATTCAATTTATCTAAACTCATGTACTTTTAGCTTTTTATCTCATTAGATTTAAATTTTTTTAATTTTAATATTAATTTTAATTCGATTTTTTTAAATCTGAAGGGACTTTTGATCGGTGCAGATAAACTTATTAAATCTTAATAAAGGAGTGTTTTAAGTTTTTCTTTTTATTTTTTTAATTATTAATCAATGAAGTTATAATAAATAATTTTTTTTTTAAAAACTGAACCTGCTACTGCTTGACATAGGTATAAAAATAAATAAATCTTACTGAATATACAAAAGAAAAAAAAAATTTATGGGAAAAAAATTTGATATATAAATAACTGAAGTTTGTTTTTATTAAATTTTATTCTAGATTAACCATTTACGTAAATAATTGATTAAAATAAAAAAATTCTGTATTTAAAAATTTAATTTTAGTATTTTAAATTCTCTGATTATCAGACTAAAAAAGTTCTATTATTTAAATACTTGTTTTTTCAATTGTTTTCTTTATTCATAGAACTTTGTTGTATTTCTTTAAATTTTTTTAAGTATTATCTCCTTTTTATTCTATTTTATCTAGTAAAATTTTAAACATATTTTTTAAATTTTAACCTGAGCGAGCAAAAATTTTATACAGCATATAAATAAATAAACACAACAATAATAATTATTTACATTTTGTTTGCCAAATTTAAATTATCTTTATGATTCGATTTTTTCAAGAAATTCAACAGATAAAAGTTATATTTTAAAATAAATAAGTTATTATAAATAAAACTGTTTATTTATTTAAATCTTGTTTAAATCTCAATTTTGAAATCAATAAAGATTTTTCTTAAGACTATGTTTGTTTCTTGAAGTATCGAAAAATTAAGTGAATATTCACAATATTTTTTGATACCTAAATATTTTAATACAATTCATTGTTTATCTTTTTTTCTGAAATTAATCTTAATAGTTTAAAATAATATTCAAAAAAAGGTTTTAATTGATTGCTTTTTTTGTAATCTTGAAATTATGAAAAAAATCGATCAAGTTTAATTTAATTTTACCTTAAAATTTATACCATTTGAAAGAATCACAAAAAATTATTTGTCTCTTTAGATGTTAAAAAATGTTTTTTTTTAACATTTAAAAAGTAACGAGTAGATTATACTTTCTTTTTAAAAGCCAAATTGAATTTGAGATAAAAATTTTGTGAATTTAAAAAAAATTATTTAAACAACTGTTTGTTTTAATTTTTTAAATATGAAAATAAAATAGTTTCAATATTAAGACAATTTAAATTTTTTTGTTAATCTAAATTTCAGTCTTTTACTTTCAAATTTTCATTTATATTTTATTTTAAAATGACTTTTTGAAATAATTTCTTTTAAATATAAAATTTTTATTTCAATTTCATTTTGGCTTAGAGAGAAGGTTAAATTCACTCTTGAAAGTTTTTGATTCTAGCAAAAATATTTTTAATATTTAAATAAATGATTTTTTGATTTATTTCAAATGGTTTTTATTAATAAAGCTGTTTTTAAAATTATTTTAATTAAGTACGTTTGAAAAAAAAATACCAATTTTATTTAATAGATTAGAATAAAAAATCAATGTTCTTTAGATTCTTCATCACTTGAATTAAGCTGATCTTAAATTGAAAAATTAAAACAAAAAATATAAAATTAAAGTCTTTTGCTGTACTCGAGTGAAATAAAACCTAATTTAAAATAAATCAAAGTTTTTTATCTGTGTATAAAATGATACATTTTTATCGTTTGAAGATAACTTTTTTAATTAAAAAAACTGGATTTTATTAGATAAGCACTATTCGTTGAATTTTTAAAAATTTAATTAAGGTTTAAATTACTCATGGCGACGAATTTATAAGTTTTCAAAATTAGCATTGCATTTTCGGCTTGCTTTTTGTAGTGATATAATGGAACATTTTCTTTGATTTCTTGTCTATATTAGCTTTGAGAAATTTATGGCAATCAGTATGTGAACATTTTTAAAAATTATAATTTATTTTATAGAATACTAATTTAATTTAATTTCGATTTCGATATATGCGTAAATTTTTTCAATCAAGATTGAAAGGAAAGACTAGGACTAATATTCGAAAATGGCTGATAATCTATCTCAAGATTATTTTAAAATAAATAAATAAATAATAAATAATTATCAGTTAAATTTAATTGAAAAAAAAAATCGATTAATCAAAATGTGATTCATTTTTTTCAAAACTCATTTAATGAAAAATAGCTGTAATAAATTCCTCTGAGTATTTTATTGCTGTATGCATAATTAGTATATTTATCAAATTTAGCTAATAACTTTGAAAATTCAGACAGATTCATGCTAATGCTAATTTTGTTTAACTTTTAAGGAAGCTTTAGAGTGCGAATTGATAGAAAAAATGTAATCAATAATTTAAATCATACAATCAATAAATGATAGTTTCTAATTAATTTTATTCAAATTAAATAAAAAGTAAATCTAAATTCTAGAATTTATTACGCCTTTTTCGATTTATTTATATTATTTTTGATATATTTTTTATTTTAGTGTTTATTTAATTTTTTTTACAAATAAATTAAAAAAAAATAAAATTAGTTGCTTGGATTTATGTGTTTTTAGAAATAATATTGTACCTTTATCTCTTGAATGTATTGAGATTCAAAAATTTTACGTAATTTAGAGTTTGTTTTCGAAATTGTCTTTTTTGTGCACGTGATTTAAATAAAATCTGAAAAATTTGAAATATAGATGGTATTGATTGGAATATTTATTTTTTGTAAATTAGTCAGAAATCTGAAATATTTTGAGCTTGAAAAATTTTTTTAGTTCTTATTTATTTAAATTAGTGGCATTGTAGGAATTAATTTTATTATAAAAATTATTATTAAAAATAAGCCACAGTTAATTTATTATAAAGAATTTTATTAATTTTAAAAAAATTTTAAAATTTAATTTAAAAAATTGCTATTAGTTTTAATTTAGGGAAAATTAGTTATTTTCTAATTGTTTGACCATTGTCTCTAACAAAAACAGATGACTTTCTTGTTTGAAAATTTCATTAAATTCATCATTTTCACATTTTTCATTATCATTTCTTAACAAGTGTCTTAATGCGTGGCATAAATTGTACAAATATTCTTTGTTTGTTCCACTGGGGCCAATACTTTTGTATATTTGAGCACTAATGAGACTAAGATCTTCACTAGGCGAATAGTACGAGTTGTCCTCGTTGGCGTAGTAGCACACGCAAGAAATTGGTTTGCATTCCGAGTCACTTTTTGGATAGAAAGTCACTTCTTTTAGACTATAGCCACATTTTTCTCTAAAATGAAGATTCTCAAATGTTTTTTCCATGTTATCCGAGTGGATTTCATACGCTATTCCGTACACTTTGTCCTCGTCATTTTCACTCTTTACCAAAGTCACCACTCGACCCATACTTAAAACTGTTAAATATACAACCCACAGGTTTATGGAGATAAAAAGTGGAATAAATTACTTGTTCGGCGTGCCTCTGTGATCATCGCTAAGTAGCCAAAAGTTTCGTCTATAGCTTTTGACAAATCCGTGTATTTTTTTGGTATACTCAAAATCTACTTTCCACAACAAGGATCCATAGCCGAACAAATAGATAACATTATTGACTAGTAGTTTATCTTTTAACAAATTAAACTCTCCGGTGTGATCAGTATGATACATCTTATTCATTTATTTAATTTTTTTTTTATTTATTTTAATTTTTTTTAAGAATAGAAAAAAAAAAATAAAATTATTTTCATGCATTGCTTGCATTTTTTTGAACATTTTATATAGTACTAAAATAATAATAATTTCAAATTTTGCTTCGTTTTTTTTCTATTTTTGCATTCTCTCTCTCTCTCTCTCTCAATTTTTTATAAAGCAGAAAATTTCTATATGAAAAAATAAAATGCGTATTTTCAATTAAATGGTTTTTATTTTGAACTAAAGTTTTTTTTTGATGAATGATTTGGCCTTAAGCATCCAAAATGTCCAGTCCATCGAATATGGTGAATTTTCTCGACGTTGATCTAAGTCCTTTCATGGGCTCAAGTCTCAACCAGTCGAACAGCACTCTGTTCAACTCAAATCCAAATCTGAGTCTGAACGATGGTTCGGCGTCGAACATCGACTTTTCCTATGACTTGCTGCTCGAACCAGATCCGGTTCCAAAGCTAAAACCCAAAACAGACCAAATGAGCTTTTCTGCGAAGCCAACTTCCCAAATAACTCATCAATCGGTGGTCAATCAGCTTAAATCTCATCTAAATCGAGCCAGCCAAGACTCGACTTACCAAATAGTGTTCACGCCGGAAATAAACAATTCAATACATTTGGATGATTTTAACCTAGCTACGCCAACATCTGAACCAATTCTAATCTCAGACGCATCTAATTCAAGCTTGAATTTGTGTAATTTGCCATCAAGCAGCACCATGAACTACATTCAAACTCCTCATCCTCAGGGCCAGCCCGGCATCATATCCCGGTCCAATTCCCAGCCTGATTTAGCCAATACTGTCAATTTAACCTATTACAACTATTACTATAACACGAATAGTTCCAATGGCTTTAACCAGACCTCTATTAACAATCAAAAGCTAAAGCGCTATCCAAGCTTGACATTTATTACCAGTCCGCCAGCGGAGCAAGAATTTTCCAATTTCAACATAAATGACTTTTTGTCCAATTCAACTCAGAATACCTATCAGTATGCAAACTCAGGCCATGCACAAAATGCCTCCTATTCATCTACTACAAGCGGGGTGTCGTCCTCTTCGTCGTTGACCACCACTAGCCAAGACGACGGACTCTTTTTGGGTGTTGACGCAATTACCGATTTTTTGAGCAAAAATTCTGTCAATACAGATTTTCTGGACGATTTGCCCGATCTCGAGGATCTGATGTCTTTGGTGACTTTTGAGACATCCTCGTGCATTTCGTCCTCTTCTGCTCTGACAAATTCTTCAGCTCAATCGGCGCCTCCTGGTGGTCTCAAGTCCATTGCTCAACCCCTAATGCCTAATTTGTTTGAGTACACAGACTTGAATTCGTTGATTATTGACGAAAATTTAAATTTAAGCACTTTGGATGAGGTTGATTTGGAAAGGACAACTCGCAGTGCTCCTCCAAGCCCCACTCAGCAAAGAAAAAAACAACGACCTACCACGAATTTACCTTGGAATAAAGCATGGTAATTAAAGGAATAGATTTTTTTTTGCTTTTTTAAAATTTTATTGATAAATAAAAAATTATTTGTTTTTTTTTAAATTTTATTTAAGGAATAAGATGGACGATGATGAACGCTCGAAAACCGTCAAAGCACTTACAAGAATTATAAATGATGAAATGGGCCTGCGAGAACAACTGGAAATTATCAGAATTTTGAATCCGGACATTAAATTGAAACCTACCGACACCCAATTCATAATCGGTAGTTTTAATTTTATTTTTTTACTATCTCTTAATTTTTGGACAAATGTTTAGATTTAAAAATGATTGATGATGAAAAATTTAAAAGAATCAAAGATGTTATTAAAGTGTATGGAATTTCTTTGACTGAAAAGTCTGTTGTTGAAAGTCCCGATTGTCCATTAGCTAAGGTAAACTTTGTATGAAGCTGATCTATTTTTTTGATCTTGCTTTTATCAACTAAATAAATTTTCTATACTTACGAACAGTTGGCTTCGTAATTAAATAGTTTACAAAAAAATTTAATGCAAGTGATGGAAAAATTGAATTGTTTTAAAGGGTGATCGTTCAATTCAAAAAATTAGTTTCTTATTAGAAATCATTTTTTGTATTGGGAATCTTTTTTAAAAGGGATAAAATATTTGATAGAAAATTTAATCATTAGATTTTTCAGACTAATAATTTCTCATAATTTTTCATGGACATAATACTACAAAAAATGAAAATTTTAATTAAAAGTTATTAAATCGAAAACACATTAAAAATTTTGTTCTAAAAAACAATTCTAATTAATTTAATCAAATTTTGTGTTTTTTTCTAAACATTTTTCAATTAAAATTTTTTACATAAGAAAAAAAATTATATGAGTTTATTTCTATGAAACATTTTTCGATCAAAATTTATTCTTTGAGTTTTGTATTGTTTTATTAATTTTCTATGAATTGATACATCATCGTTTTAAAGAGCATCTGTTTCTTAAATTGTATTTTTGTTGAAGATAATAGCGTTGTGAAATTCACTTCAAATTCGGCGAACATATTTCTTTTTTTTGAAAAATTAAACCTTAAAAAAATGATTTACCTCATAAACCTAAAATAAATTTTTTCATTGATCGGCAAAAAAAATTAAATTAAATATTTTATTTAAAGCACAAATTTAAATAATCTATGCAATTTAATTTTATTTTTAAAAAAATTGAAAATATTTTTGTTCAATTAGGACTGAATTTCACAATGAAAACGATAATGATAACATTAGTATATGGTTAATTTGTTGATATTAAATTACATTTTCGGCAGTATGAGTTGAAGAAATTATTTATAAAAAAAGGAAAAAGAAAGTTTTGATTCATTTTATTTAATCTATTAAATAATTTTTTTTAAAATTTATTATACAACACTAATTAATTTTCGATAAAAATAAGAGAAATTTTAAAAATTAATTCTTATTTAAAAAATTTTTATTCAGCGAGAATTGAGAATAAAACGAGCTCAGCAGCGATTGAAGTTGAAGCAAAAAAAAGAACAGCGTCAAGTCCTTAAGGAGAATAAGAGCGGATTGTTCTGCCAAACACAAGTTATTCCGCTTAGAAGCGTTCTGCCCGAAGAGGACACCGACATCGATATTCTTGGCTAGTCAAATTAATATTATTGCTACTTATTTAACCTTGATATTTATCCCATGAGACAACTTAGACAAACTAAATGATTGATTGTATTCCATTTTTACCGGTGTTAAAACATAAGTGTAATCATATGTATCGTAAAAATAAAATTTTAGTTTTACTTTTCCATTGTGTAATTTAACTATTATTTTTTAAATTACTTTGATCTATGTCGTGCAATAGCTTCTATTTTTATATTTTGTATATTTTGTTATTTATTTTTCTAAAGGCTGTTTTTTCTTTATTTTTGATTCAAAGTGTATAAAAAAAGAAAACTTTTTATTTTGTGTACACTTTAATTATTTGATTTTTTGGCCTAGTCCAAACAATAAATCCTTAAAAAAATTTTTTTTTTAAACAAAAGAAATTATAGAAAAAAAACTCAGATGCTATGTTATATAATGATTGCTTTAATTTAAAATTTAATTTTTTAACATTGGTCATGATTTATAATCTAAGACCGTTTTATTAGAAAAAAAATTAAAAAAAGCCACAGATTTCCATTTTACATTAGTTAATACAGGTTTAAAATTTTAGAAGCCTTTTAATTTCATCATTGTCAGTCGATTCGATAAGACTTCTTCCATCGGGAGCCTTAACGCTGCGATTAGCACCCTTTGAGACAAAATAAAAATCATCAAAAAAATGCTTACATTTTCGGACACTTACTTTGTTCAGCAAAAGTTTTACACACGATACATGATTTTCCCAAATGGCTGCTAACAAAGGACTTATGTTATATTTGTCTTGGACCTTTTTTAACCATTAATTAATATTCTAAATTAATAAAAATATAAATTATTACATTAATATTAGCTCCTCTATTTAGTAAATATTCAATTATTTCCTTCTGACCATAGTCACAAGCATAGTGCAAAAATGTTCGACCCTTTATTAATATATTTATCACTTTAGGATTCTGTGAAAAACAAAAATAAATTTCAGTATTTTTTTTCTATTTTCCACTTACTGAGTCTATGTATTTGGATATGGTCTCAAGATCGCCATTTTTAATGCTCCAAATGAATGCTTCACTGTTGTAATCTATCATTGTGGACAAGTTTATATCTAAAATTTTCAAAAAATAAATATTTGATGGTCGCGTTTTGTAAGTAATTGCTTCATATTTCATTTATTCTTATATAATCGAAAATAAATGGGAAAAGATCAAAATTTCTCCAATTTCATATTTAATTAAGATTTTTTAAATATGTCTTGCTTAGGCTATTTGATCATATGATCAAATATTAATTTAAGCAAAATTTTTTACGGATAGAATCCTCGAGTGACTAAATTTATTTCAAATAATTAACCGTGGCTTTAAATTAAATTAATTGCCAAAAATTTACTTTGATTATGTAAACATGACCCAAAAATATACCAATTTTGTCATGTTCCTTGACTAATTCAAGACCCTTAATGACAAATTAAATTTGTTTGCTAAAAGATATTTCATTACTTAATCAAAACTTAAAGAACGTGATTTATAGACAAATATTTAGCGTTCAATTGAGGAAAATTTATCCATTTTATTAAATTGTCAAGTCCCTGTGACAAACAAAGTCTTAAAATATTGTTAAGCTTGTTGATCACAATTCAAGCTAATATCTAAATTTTTTATCTTTGACAAGCAAAAAATATCATTGTGAATTTAAAAAAAAAAGCATAAAAAATATTTAAAAACTTGATAACTTTTTTTTAAAAAACCAAAAGTAGTTCGTAAAATTGTACCAGCTGATACTTTAAATATATCAAATAATTTCAGCATCTTTAAAAATTCTAAAAATGCACACACATTAAAAAATACCAAAATTACTTTGCAAAATACATTGAATGTATAATCTGATACAATTTGTAGAACCAATTTTAGACTTAAAGAAATTAAGTAATTGAGTTTTTAACTATTTGTTCTTTTATTTCATTCCAAAATTCACAATGGCCCACAAATTCTTAAATCTTTTTGGATTAATTGTATTCCGATTAAGGTGTTAGAAATTAAAAAATATGTTGTTCAATCGAATTTTTGTTTTTGAAAACAGAATTTTTTGTTTATTTATACTCACTTTGAAAAACATACGAGCTAAAATTGTGAATAGAAATTATGCCTTAAATAGAAATTGCTTTTGGTCATGATAAAAAGAAGATTAAATTGTAAGACAGAGTTTTATTTGGTTACTGTCTATGCATATGAAAATAAAGGAATAGAATTAAAGAAAAGATGCTTTTATATTTGAATTGGTATGCTAAATAATTTATGTATGGATAATTTAGAAAAGAGCTAAGACACGAAGAGATATCTATTTGCTTAAGCTACCAAAAAAATCCAGATAAGGGTGTTGCTGTTCAAATTTAAACTATGGTAAATTTATCTAAATATTTGAAGCGAATTTATATTTAAAAAAAAGGAAACTAGGTAAATTTTCTCATTATTAATTTTAATATTTAGACTTGGCCATTAATCTTATTTACTTTGGCTTATGGGTTTTAGAATAAAAATGCATAAAAGGCTAAACTTTTAAGAAACAAAATTAGTTTATTTAGTTTTAATTTTTAATCGTGGCTAAATTGAACACCTAATTTTAAGCAGGAGAAAAATTTAAGTAAACTATAATTAAAATTAAATGAATTGGACAAAATTTTTAAAAATCACTTTATTAATAATAATAATAAATGATAAATAAATTAAGCTTTATTAAACAATAATCACAAAATACCTTTAAAAATTAGGCGTCGTAAATTTTCAAACAAACCTTCCAAAAATTACATTAGTATTTTTCTATAATCAAATTTGACAAGATAGGACTTTAGACTAAGAGACTTTGATGGTGTTACAACAGAAAACACAATATGACTGATTAAATTAAAAAAATAAAATATTATTTATGATCAAATAAAATATCAATATTTGGGATGTCTTTGATGTCTATATAACCTTTTCTATTTTTTTTTCTATTCTTATAGTTAATTAATTTGAATGTAAAAATTTAGAACCTGGTACACGTAGCTCTTAATCCTTCGAATTTAATACAGTAATTAAACAAATGGTTTTCATTTGAAAAAATATATCTAAAATATTATAAACTTACAATTAAGAATTTAAAAATTAAAAAAATTAATTCAAATAAAATAATGAAAAAAATTAATTGATTTAAAATGTTTATTTTAAATTTTTCTTTAGACTAGACTTTTAAAGGCAACTAAAATTTCATTATGATGATCACATGATGAAAACTTAATTTAATAAAATATCAATATAAATGATGAATTTAGCTTTTTTAATTTCATCATTTTTTAATTAAACATTAAAAGTTTAAAATTTTAAATTAACAATAAAATTTATTTATTCTAATTGATCTATAACTGGTTCTTTTAGAATATTTATTTAAAGACTTTAAAAAAAAATTTAAATCCGCCATACGTTATCTAAATCAAAGCTAAAACAAACGCTTTTAATGGAATCTTAATATTAATTAAATTTTTTTAAAGCATAAAAATGTTAAATCTTGTTGTTGTAGAAAATTTCAAAAATATTGATTTTTTTTTATTTTTACTTCAGACAAAAATTAATTAAAATTTTTTCCTAGTTAAATATTAAACAAATTATTATGAAATAAAGTATTTATTTTAAAAAATTGCTAAAAAATACCTTTTTTTTAGAACTTAAAATTGATAACTGAAATTTAAACCTGATCATGAAAATCAATTTTTTCTTCAAATAAAGCAGTCTTTGTTTCATATTTTTACACTTACAGAAAAACAAATAATCCAAAATTCATATTTTTTTAGTAATATAAATTTTTTATTTGAATATTCTTTGAAAATTCACACTGCCCAAAATTGAATATTTGTTAAAAAAAATTTAAAAAGTCTCTTCTCTGGTAACCAGGCTTCGGTTTTCAATCTTTAACAAAATCTTTGAATTAACTAAGATTTCGGTCAATTTTATTTGAGCAAAATGTTGACACAAATTTTTTCCTAGGACAGCAAGAAAAGGTTTAAAGCTTCCTATTTTCTTGCTTATTTAACAATTAATGGCAGATTTTTATTAATTTTAAAAAAATTGTAGTGGAAATTATCATCAAAATTATTATGTATTTTTATTTTAAAATTTTCCTAAAATATGATACAAATTAAAAAATCAAATAAAATAAAATTTATTAAAAAATCAATTGTTTTCATTAAAAAATATCATTAAAATATTATTTAATTTATTTTTCAAGTTAAATCAAAGTTCCGCGTCTACTGTACTTTAAAATCGATGATTCGTTCGTCATCTTAATCCTGTTAGTTATTTTTTGTTCGTTTTTTATTATCATTTTGTTCATTTTATTTTTTGTGTATTCAGAAACCTTTTTTAAAAATTCATTTGTCAATAGTTCACTCTGGTATAGAAGTGCTTGAATTTTGTCTGTTTTATGATTTCGAATTTGTGATGTTGTCACTGCAACAAGGATATAAGTTTGACGGGCATTGAGTTTATGCGAGCAAAAGTCATTCATATTTTCCCTTAAATTCATCATGTTCCCATTTAAATCCACAACATCTATCACTTGCCCTTCCTGGATTATTTTACTGCAATTTCTTCTAAAATAATCAAAAACATTTTGCACCTAAATAAAATTAAGATGAAATTTTTTTTTTTTCAAACATCTAGCTTCACCTGACAATCAATGTTAAAAATTAATTCCAAATCATCACCGTATTTTAATCTGGCAAATTTGCCAATTAATGGTTCATCTTTCTTATGGACGTACAATACCTCGTCATCACCATATGCTGCATTTAATTCCGAGATAATCGAACTTGCTCGTGAAGCTCTAAATTTTGTGACGTTTTCTAAACTGCGTCTATTTTTTGTCATCTTTTCGAACTAATTTGAAATCTAAATATTTAAAAAAATGCTAAATAATGACTTTTTTTTAATAAAAAAAAACTGAAATTAAATATTTGTCTTTTTATTTTTTAAAAGAATTTTATCATCACGAGTAATTTGAGAATTAAGTGTTTATTAATGTATGATATTAGAATTTTAATAATGTGTCAAAAATTTAATTTAAAATAGTTTTATTAGATATAGCTTAGTTATTCCAACACTTCTTTTGATTCTAAAAGCATTATTAAATCAAAAAAAGTTGTTTGGCCTCGCCTAACAACTTTTAAAAGCAAAATTTAAATCAAAAAAAAGATCAAGATTTAAAATTTTTTTATTAAATCAATTAAAACAAGTCCGAATTCTTTTATTGAATTTTTACTTTTTTTTTTGAACAAAAAATTCATTTTGAATGAGCCAACAAAATAATTATTTTTAAAAGTTCGATTATTTAGAAATTTTAGAAAGCATTGAAATAAAAAATGGTCAATTTAAAATTGATTTGTAATTTCTTATTTGCTTTTTAATTAGAAATTTAAATTAATAACTAAGATTTAACTATAGTTCAAATTTTTTGGCGAATAATTAAAATATTTTTTGTTTCCTAAATCATTCATTAGATTTGATTAATTTAATTTTTATTTAGAAATATTTTTTTTTTCAATTCTTGAGCTTTAAATTATAAGCTAGTTAGTATAATAAAAAATAGAATCGAACTTTTTAATCATCTTAAGATTTTCGTTAAAAATATTTCATTTGAATTAATAAAATTATTTTGAAAATGATTAAGAAATTCATTTTGCTTCTAAAAAGTACTTGAAAATTAAATGAAAAAAATTCTATTAAAATACTTTATTAAACTTTTGCGAGTTATTTAAAAACTAATAAACTTGATCTAAAATCAGTTCATTTTTAAATAGAATTTTTTGTAGAAACATTATGAACCAAATTCTTCAGTATCTTTGTCAATTGGCAGGTATTCAAAGCTTCCTTGGCCATCCATACGCAAGTAGTACTTGACAAAAAAAATAGCAAAAATCACAAAATAAAATAAAATATTTTACTTCATGGTATTTCCAAAGCGATTTTCTGTGCGAAACAGTGAAAAGTGTAATTCCAACTGATTTGCAGAATTCATACATATTGCCTTCAACGTCAACACTTACCGCGCTAGTGCACTCGTCCAAAATAGCAAATTGGGGTTTATGGTAAAACAAACGAGCCATCTATTTTTAATTGGAAAAAAGTGAAAATCCAAAAAATGTCTTAACCTTAATATTACGGCAATTCTTTGTTTTTCTCCGCCAGAAAGAACATCTATCCAATCTTGAACGCTATTCCATCCACCTTCTCTTTCCAAAAGATAGCTCAATTTAACTATGTCTAACAGTTTGACTAAATCAGCATCTTTAATATGCTTATGCTTCATGTCATCGACTGTATCCGGATAAATGACTTGATCTCTCAATGAACCTATGGTCATGTAGGGTTTTTGGGGTATGTAAAACAGCTTGCCTTTTTCGGGTTTGGTAACAGTTCCACCAAACAAAGGCCATAGTTCTCCTAGAGTTCGGAATAGACTGCTTTTTCCACATCCATTTGGCCCACAAACCAGCACATTTACACCAGATCTAACTTCAAAAGACAACTCCTTGATCAACACATCACCATTCGGAGTCATTAATGGAACTTTTTCAAATCTTAAAAAAAAATTTTTTGAAATTTTCTATTTTATGCTAAATCTAAAATTAAATACCTAATTATATTATCCTGATAGATTATTTCTCCACTATTAGGCTTTAGCTCAACTGTTTGGGCTACTTTACCAGATTCATTATCGTGTTTCACCATGGTTCGCTTGTATTGTCCTCTATTCAAGTCATCAATCACGTTTATTATTTGGGTGACACGTTCAGTGAAACCAGCTAGTCTGGTCATCTCACGGCCAGCTAGCGAAATTCTTCCAAGTGCTTCAGCTAATTTTACCAACATTCTACCACTACGATAATAATTTTCCAGCCTAATGTTGTAATTTTCTTTAGCTAAGTGATTATCATTTTTCATAAAAGGCATCGATACTACATTGTAGCCAATAAATGTAGCAAAATCTAATTTAAAATTTTGATTATTTTTTAGGTAATTTTTTTTTTTTTAATAAAAAAAAATACATTTAGCAACAATGTTATCAATAAATCCCATGGAAAATCTGAAAGTAATAAAATTTCTTAAATGGTTTTCCAGTCTGTTGTAGCTGCTCATTAGGTTTATTTCTTCACGTTTGTGGCCCTGGTAGAAGGCGACCTCTTCGCTGTTTGTAATTAACCTGGCATTCATGTGTCGGAATTCTCCTTCATTATGCTGCTCCTTCACAGTCATTTGAGCCACTGGTTTACGAAGCATGGTAAGAAAAACACCCGAAACAAATAGGTAACCTAACATCATTGCCGGGCCCTGAGCTCCAATTGCTGCTGTTAGCTTAACTGAATAAATTCCAACATCCAAAATAGGCTAATAAATTCAAGAATTAATTGAGTATTATTTTCTAATTTTTTTTATTTTGTCTTAAAAAATAATATTGGGAACACCCGGGGGTGTCCAAATGACAAAAGCCTTCGTTTAAATCCTCATATTAATATTTTATAGAAAAATTTAATAAACGAATAAAATTTGTTTAAAATTAATTTAAAATTTTACTTTGCTTAAATTTGAGTATAATTCGGTAAATGAATTACAAAATCTTTCGACATCCTGAGTCAATAATTGATCAGCGTTGGCAATGCGATTATCCAAATTATTCATTTTGTAGTAGGTCAAATTTCTTAGAATTTTTTTTGATTTTTATTTCATTTTTTGTTTAATTCAAAAAATTACCTTAAGTATTTGGAATACAGAAATTTTGTCATTCGGGTTCTAAATCTAAGCTTTAATTCATCGATTCCATACTAAGAAATTTTTTTTAATAAAATTTTTTTCAATAATAATTTTATTTAATTTACTTTTAATAAGTTATTGATCAAGGAAATCTAATTTAAAAAAATAATATAAATTTTTTAGTTTTTTTTCAATCAAGACTTACAAATGGCATTGCAGACACATATTTTGCCAAATGACCAATTAAATTATTCAAATTGCCGGAGATAATAGAGCTTAGATTTAATTAATTATTAAAAATTTGAAAAAATAAAAACTTTATTAAAATATGATAAAAAATCTAATAACTTTTTTTCTAAAAGTTCAAAATTGGTTCTATGAATGCAACATGCTGCAACACCCATAGTTACATCAGCTGTCAAAATGGGAATATCTCTGCAATAATATTAATTTAATTTCTGCTAATTTTGCAGAAATTAAATTTCAGAATTTTGAATGCTGCATTCGCAGAAAAAATTTTGAACTTTAAGAAAAAAAAGTTTTTAACATTTGTTCTGTTCCTTTGGAAAAATTTCATAAAACCAAAAAAATATATTCATACCTTTCAATCGAGGTTCCAATCATTATCATAAAAACATCTGCGTATGTTCGTGCTATAAGGGAAACAGCGACCAATATCAGATATCCAACCTAAAGACGAAAATTTTTCAATCAATTTAATTTTTGGCAACAAGAGCAAAGTTTTACTTCGGCAGAAAACCAATTTGGAATTATTATTTTCAATAAACGTTTCAAATTTCTAATTGACAAAAATATTATCAGTGGTTAATATGATAAATAATCATACCTAAAAAAGTGTTTGTCTACAGCAACTTTTTCTTTTTTCTCATTTTTCTAATTGAAATATTTCATTTTTTTTCATTTTTTTTTTATTTAATAAAATAAATCTTACTTTTTTGAACAAGACAGAACTGTCGCTTTTTTGGTGTTTGGCAAGCCTAAAATTTAAACGTGGTCAAATGAGCTAAACATTGGCTCAATTACCTTCGATTTCTGTAGTTGATTATTTTCATCGAAGACCAGTAGGCAAAAACCATTGATGAAGCCAGCATGATGGCATTTCTTCTCATTAGGGGATTTTGTAAAAACTTACTAAAAGCTGACATTTCTAAGCTTTAAAACAAAAATATTTCACAAATGATTAGACACTCGAAGTATTTGTCTCTTTTAAACTGAATGGCATGTAAAAATTTAATTTATTATAAATTATCTCGCTAAATAAAATTAAAATAGTTGCCTATATATGTGAAAGCTTGCATAATTTTTGCTTTTTAAACTTTACTTTTATTTAGAATTTTAAGCCTTGTAAAAAAATAAAAATTAAAAACTAAGAGTGCAAATTTGTCTCAATCGAGTTTTATTGAAAGCTTTAAAATAAATTGAAGTTTTAATGAAATTTGAAAAAAAAATCTAAAAAAGTTAAGTTAGAATAAAAATATTTAATTATTTACTTTGACAACCTAATAAAATGCTATTTTTTTTTAAAAACAATGTAGTAAAAAAAGCGCTGATAAGCAATTAAAAAATATTTCAAAAATAATTATAAAAATGAGTAATGACGATCAAAGTGTTGAAATTGAAATTCTACAGGAATCGATTCCTTTTTTTCCCATGGTCGATAATCCGATCACTTCAACCATTACTGGTGATAGAGGATGGAATCTTGTGCGTAGAGAGATTAGCAGACAATCCAGTAACATTCAGTCGGCAAAAAATTGGAAAATTTTGGTAAACAAATCAATGCAAAAATTTTTCGGTGTTGATTGGGATTGTGAAACTCAATCGAACCTTCCAGTAAATACCAACAAAAATTTAGTTGAATGGAACCAACGCGAATTTAAAATAATACAAAACAAAAAATTATTTGGAGGAAAACTCAAATATGAGGCTTTTAAAGATTACATCGAAAATATTGATGAAGAATTATTAGATGGTGCAGATAATTACGCCCATTACAGAAAAACAAAAACAGTATTGCCAAGGAGCAGAGACGAAAAATTAACTAATTTATTAGAACGGCGTCTAAGCAGTCCATTAAAAGTAAAATTGAAAAATTTAATTTTATTAAAATATTTTTTTGATTAGAAAACGAATTCTGAAGATTCAAAAAATGTAAATTTGTTTGATTTAAATTTTTTTTAATCATTTTTTAAAGAAAGAATCAAAAAGTGAGTCTGATTTTGACAGAATTCAGGCAAAAAGACCAGAAGCTAGATCAGTAGAATACAACATTGAAGGTCCATGTGATGCGTTTACCCATGCATGCACTACGAGGATTCCTGGTATGGGATTTTTTGGTCGACTATTTGACTACACTTTAGATCCGAACAAAGACTCGGATCTTTATACTCAATTAATAAATACAACTATAAATCACAGGGCTTATTTTACTTATTGGTAAAAAGATGAAAATATTAAATTTACATTTTTTTTATTATATCCTTTATAGGGTTACTTTTGTGCAAATTTTAATTTTTGTTGGGTCCTTAATTGCATATGGATTTGCTCCCATTGGCTTTACTTCTACCAAAAAAGAGAATTTGGTCACCACAATAATATTAGAAAAAGAATTAATGAATTATGAAGTGAAAAATAATTTTTGGATTGGCCCATCTACCATTGATCTGGTCCATCTTGGTTCAAAATATGCTCCATGTATGAGAAAAGATTTGGAAATTTACAAGAGAATTGAGAAAGATCGATTGATTGAAAAAGAAACTGCTTGCTGCGTCCGGTATGATCGAGGTGGATGTGTTCAAACATTTGAGAAAAAATGTCTTGTAAAAATTTAAATTTTGTTTGTTTTTCATTTAAAATAATTTAATAAATAAGAATATGTCATCGAGATGGGATAAATGGAAGAATGGAAGTGAAATTTCGATCAAAAGAAATCGAACTTCTGGTAGTGTTTGTGGTCAAGATCCTGAGTGAGATTTTTAACTAAAGAAAAAAAAATATTTTTTTTAATTAATGTTTTTTGTTGAAGTTTTTGTAATGATCCGGGCTCAAAATATTGGATAGATGACATTACTCAATGGCCGGTAAATAAATTAATCTTGACAAGAATAAATTAAATTTTCTATTTTTTTTATTTTTGAAGATATGTTCAAAACCTTCTTTGATAATTAATTCTTCAGTAGAAAAAAATCAACACATGTTTTGTGAAGTTATAGGTCGCCCATGTTGCATTGGCCTCCAGGGCCAATGCATCATAACTACTCTAGAGCATTGTGATTTCATGAGAGGATATTTTCATGAGGAAGCTAGCTTGTGTTCCCAGGTTGATTGCATGCAAGATGTGTGCGGTATGATGGATTTTCTTGATCCAAAAAGTCCCGATCAAGTCTATCGACTTTTTACATCAATATTCATTCATGCTGGGTAATTAAAATTTAATTTGAAAAGTTAAATAAAAAAAATTTTAAATTTTATTTTTAAAGAATAATTCAACTGATGATTTCTATTTTTTTTCAATTTTTTATTTTGAGAGATCTAGAAAATCTAGCTGGATGTCTTCGCATCGGTATAATTTATTCAGGCTCTGGAATACTTGGCAATCTAGCATCTGCTATTTTTTTGCCCTATCAAGCAGAGGTATTTACATTTCTATTGATTAGATATTTAATCTTTTCAAGTTAATTTTTAAACATTAAAAGGCAGGACCTGCTGCAAGTCATTTTGGCATTCTAGCATGTTCATTCATTGAGCTTTTTCAAATATGGTATTTTTTGTCTCGAATATTTTTTTCTTAATCTTAGATTAAATTTTTGATTTAAGGAAGTTATATGAGAATCCATGGATTCCATTTTCTAAACTCATCATATTCATGGTTTCACTATTTATCATTGGTTTGCTGCCAATGATCGACAATTTTGCCAACATATTCGGTTTTATATCAGGTCTTATTCTTGGAACAATATTTTTTCCAAATGTTACAGGGAGAAAATCGAAAATATTTAAAAGAGTTTTTATATTTTTTGTTTCAATAGTCATCTTGGTTCTTTATGTTGGTTTAATGGCTACTCTATTCTACTTCAAGCCCATTGCAAATTGTGAATGGTGTAAGTTCATTAGTTGTCCATTTGGTTCTAAATTTTGTCTCGATAGCGATTTCAATATAATTAGAATTTTCCAATAAATATTTAATTGTTTTCCTGCTTTGTTATTTATACTTGGCTTTATTATTTACCAGTGAAAAGTTTATTTTGTTCCCGAAATAATTTTGATATCGAGTATGAAAATTTATTTATTTTATTTTTTTTAATCTGCTTCAAAAACTCCTAAATAAAACCACAATTTAGATAATTCCTATGATACCGTGAAAAACTTTTTGCTGTAAACGGAGGCTTAAATGAACAAAACCAAAGGATTAATGCTTTGTCACACAATAAGGAAAGGACTATTTTATATTTCCGATTTGAACACTTGTAATTTTTTTTTGAAACACTTTAGTTTCCATTTTGAGACCAATAAAACTATTTTAGTTTAAATGGATGAATTTAAAAGTTATGATTTTAAATTTCAGAATAAAATTAACCTGAATTATTTAAATCAGACTTGTTTATAAGTCACAGTTTTAGGTCTAAGTCACAAAAATTTTTATCAATATCTGCTTCATTTGGACCAGTTGAAAGAATTTTTTCATAATCTGGATACATTAACAGACCACAAGATTAACAGCCAGGAATTTGGAAGCAACTACTTTATTGGTATCAAATATGGATTTATTAAATCATTGACTTGACTTAAAAAAAAAAAAAATTTAAGCCATTAACTTGACTTGACTTAAGATTTGTGACTTAAAAACAAGTCTGATTTAAATTATAGATTATTTTTGTTTAATACAGATCTGGTTTGATGTTTGTGTTATAACAATTTTTTACGTAAATTTCAGTTATTTTACGAAAAATTTTGAAAAATTGTGTAGTATCAAAAATGCCATTTTTAACTTTTTTCAGTTATTTCAAAAAACTTTAAAAATAATTGAGAAAAAATATTCTACCGATTTTTACGTAAATTTACGTAAAAAGAAAATTTTCTAGCGTTAAATTTAAGAAAAAAAAATCAGTAAAAATGTGGTTAAACGTGTAAAAGTTTTAAATCTGAATTATGCTTGATAATTTTATATTAAAGAATACAGAAATTAGAAAAAAAAAAACTCATCAGTTTCATCCATATTTTTTTGGCATATTCTGGTAGAACTCGATGCGCTGATTAATATTATATGTGAAATTTTGCTAATTACTTAATTTTTTCATATTTTAAGGCCACTCAAAGTTTGAACCTATTATAGATTGTGGAATTTTTGTTTTAGGTAAGAAAAGTTGCTACTAATAATTTTTTTTTCTGAAAAATATGTTTTCTAGCAGGAATATAACAAGACTAACGGAATATAACAAGTTTCATAAAATTCTCTTAGGATTTCGAAAATGCTATCAGTTTTTTTATATCACTTTTTCTCTTTATCAAAAAATTAAGAAAAATCCAAAAAAATAATTTTTCTCTTCTAGAGTGTCAGGTGCGATAAGACGTTTTTTCTAATTGCCCCGTATTCTTTATTAAATTGTAAGCATGGATAGACAATGAGATTTAAATATTTAAAAAAACGTTTTCCTTTCTGTACTTTCTGTACTTTTTCTAATTATTCTATTTGGCCCTGTTACTTTCTGTACTTTTTGTACTTTTTGTACTTTTTCTAATTATTTTATTTGGCCCTGTTACTTTCTGTACTTTTTGTACTTTTTGTACTTTTTCTAATTATTTTATTTGGCCCTGGTCCTTTTTGTACTTTCTGTACTTTTTGTACTTTTTCTAATTATTTTATTTGGCCCTGTTACTTTCTGTACTTTTTGTACTTACAAAAACAGAAAGTACAAAAAGGACTAGGGCCAAATAAAATAATTGGAAAAAGTACAAAAAGTACAAAAAGTATTTTTATTTTTAAATATTTTCATTGTCTATACCTCATTGTAAGCTATTTTATTTAAAAAATAAAATTTGATAATTATTAATAAACGAATAGTCAGATAATTATTAAAATTTAAATAAAAAAATAATAAGAATATGAAATGATAAGCATGATCTAGAACATTTTTTTTGCTCTAGAGCAGCGTTAGAGTACCTTGGATTAAAGATTATCTCAAGATCTTAATCAGAAAAAAGAGCAATCTAAGATACAGGAATTATTCATGTAACTGGAAGGATATGAATCTGAAAGATTACAAACGTGTCTGTAAGTTAGTTTCATCAGAAATAAAAAGAGTCAGACTAACATATTAACAAAATTTAGTGGAAAAAGCCTAGCCGGTTTTTAAAGTCAGTCAAAAACTAAAACCCGTTAGTCTTGTTATATTCCACTAACAAAACGAAAATTCGGTTGATGAGAAAAATAATGCATGTTAAAACAATATATTGTTATTTCGAAACAGATTTTTTATAATTAAAAGAAAAAATTTTCAAAAATTGAATTTTAAATTTATTTGAAAAATAATTTTTTTAGATTTAATATTAAGAAAAAAAACAGTCGAATTTAAACATATACTTTGCTTGCCGATTATAGATTCTAACCGCTTTTAGTAAAGTAAAAAGATTGCTAATTTTCTTTGATATAACGGACCTCTTTATAATGAAATTCTGAAATAAAGAACCTCTTAAAAAACGGGTCCTACTAAAATACTGACCCCCATTTTTTTAAAATTTTCTGACCCCCATATATTTTGCAAAACAAAAATATTTTTTAAAGTTTTAATATATCATTTAGTTTTAATTTTTCTCTATTTTTTGAAAATTAAACTAGTTTGTCTCCAAATCTTTTATTTTTTGTGAAAATTGAATATTTTTATACTTTTAAAAACCTGACCCCCTACTGACCCCCAATTTTTTACGACTGACCCCTTACTGACCCCCATTTTTCTTGAAGAGAATTTAACTAGCTTTCTAAAATTGTGCCTAGTTTTTCTCCAGGAAGTATAGTTTTTGAGATATTTTGATTATAATAAATGACCTTAGTTATTTTGAAATAGGAATTAAAAGTTTTAATACGATATACCATTCCATACACTAAGAGCATTTGCAAGTGGAAAAAAGAGCTAAGTTGTTTCCCATTCGCATTTATAAATAAAGTTTATTTTAGTTTTAAATTTTTTAAAATTTCTAAAATTTTTAAAAATGATTCAACCACCAAAAGATCAAATTAAAATAAAAAGAAACGTACTTTACCTTTACGAAAATCAGAAAAAAGAGGCACAAATATTGCAAAAAAAAAAACAAAAAATTTCGCCTCATTTAAGTTTATCATATTTTTAATTTATTAAAAATTTAAGACATAGACTTTATTTTTTTATTAAATTAATTGCTAATAAAATTAATTGTAATTTTTATTTAAAAAATCTTAAAACTAAATTAATAAAGCAAAAAATATCAAATATTACAATTAAAAATTGAATTTTTCTCAATTATTATGAAATCTTTTGAAATTCTCGTAAACTATACATCCTGGAGGAAAACTAGTCACATTTTTAGAAAGCTCGTTAAATTCTCCTCAAGAAAAAAGGGGGTCAGTTGGAGGGTCAGTTGGAGGGTCAGTCGTTTAAAATTGGGGGTCAGGTTTCTTTAAAAGTAGATTATAGTTTTTTTGCTAAAAATAAAATTGAATTTAAGAAAACAAACATAAAAATCAAAAAGCTTAGAAAATTCTTGATCTAATGGTATATCGTATTAAAAATTTTAAAATCCGATTTCAGAATAACTAAGGTCTTTTTTTATAATCAAAATATCTCAAAAACTATACATCCTGGAGAAAAACTAGGCACATTTTTGGAAAGCTAGTTAAATTCTCTTCAAGAAAAATGGGGGTCAGTAAGGGGTCAGTCGTAAAAAATTGGGGGTCAGTAGGGGGTCAGGTTTTTAAAAGTATAAAAATATTCAATTTTCACAAAAAATAAAAGATTTGGAGACAAACTAGTTTAATTTTCAAAAAATAGAGAAAAATTAAAACTAAATGATATATTAAAACTTTAAAAAATATTTTTGTTTTGCAAAATATATGGGGGTCAGAAAATTTTAAAAAAATGGGGGTCAGTATTTTAGTAGGACCCTAAAAAACAGAGTTATACTTTCATAAAAAAAAACTTTTTATTACGAATTTTAAAAAAATGACATCAGACAATTAAAATAAGCGCTCATCTCCTTTTCCAGTACCTTTGCATCATGTTGATAATCTGCATCGGTATTATTACCCAGTTCTCTTTTTTAATGATGAGGGGGTTTAAATAAAAGGAAAGGGGTTTAAGCATTCGTATTGTACTGCAGAGATATTTTGAAGATTTTTTGAACCTCAGCGAGTTTTGAACCCTTGATCCTCTGCTTGAATGACTAATACACAAATCACTATTATTTATTTGTATATCTGTACCGAGCTAAAGCTCCTTCAGATTAAATAAAAAAAAATAAATAAAAAATTAAAATAAAGTTAAATAAAATAAAATAAAAAATAAGAAAAAAATAAAGTTATAATAATATAAGTTAAAAAGTAGATAAATATTAAAATTAAAATTAGATAATTTTTGACAGAGAGTAACAGAATACATATTTTTAAATATTTGATGATTCGGATATAAGGGCTTAAATACTTAAATAAATACTTGACAATTACTAATTATTGTTTGTCTAAAAATTTTAATTGATAAAAATGAATGAAAAGCAAGTCTGCAAAAAGAGGAAATGTATCTCTCTTGAAGGCAAGATAGAAATTAAAAAAAAAATACTCTGAATAAAAAATAACTGCTAAAAAGCTGTCGATAGAATAGAACGTAACTGCTTCTACGAGTTGTAAGTAAAAAATTTTTTAAATATTAAATAAAATAAGACAAAGAATATAAATAAATTAATTAATCAATCATCCGCAATCAAATGTTTTAATCAAAGA
>QEOQ01000316.1:1354403-1454863 GCA_010279815.1 Brachionus plicatilis
ATTTAAATTTAAATTTTAAATAATTTATTATATAAAAAAATATTAATTTACTAAAATTTACGATTTAGACTAGAATTCCTTTAAAAATATGTCAAAAAATTATTAAAAAAAATTTAGGTTTTAAATCTTAGCAATCGAGTCTACAAAAGTTACAGAGTGTTAAAATTATTAAAATTTTTAAATGTTATTTTTAATTTAAATTAATATAGTTGAGTTTTATAAACGTTAATTTTTCTAAATTATGTGGATTCAATCTATTTCTTTCTTCATTTTGAATGAAACCTGCTACTGAAAAAGACTCTCAGTTGGTACTGAAAGGGGTGTTTTACAAAATAATTCCTTCACTATAATAGAAAGAAAATTTAATTCGACAAAATTCGATAGACAGCAATAAAATTTTTGCTTATCGATTTTAAATATATATATTCGGTTGATTTTAATCGAAACAATATTCGAATAAATTTATTCGATATTAATTTAATCGTTCTACCTAATAATTTCGATAAAATCTATGTGTTTATCGATAATTCAGTTTTCTATCGATCTACCACCCTAATAAAAAGCAAAAAAATTAAACAAAAATACAAGTTATTTAAAAAAAATAAATATATGAAATGCTTTAATTGCGTAATTTTGCGAATTTTCACATAATTTAGTGACATGTCATTAAATTTTTTAGTGACATGCCACTATAGAATCTTTTAAATGTTATATCAGCGTATCACTATAATAGAATACTCTATTTTAAAGACATGTCACTCAATTTGAATGATTACGTTACTTAAATTTTACAATTAGAACTTTTTTGATAAAAATTTGATAAAATTAAATTCTTTTTCTAGCAAATGAGCCTGTCATCTTTAATGGTTTAAATAGTTAATCTATCTTTGTTAAAGCATGTCTGTTGAAGGTTTATTGTTCATAAAATAATTTTAATTCAGTAAAATTAAAAAAAACAAATAAAAAGTCAAGCATATTTTCTAAAAAAAATTAATTCTTTTCTTCGGGCAAAAGATTGAATTCACTTGACACATAAAAAATAAGATTATAAAAAAATTAAAATATTTGAACAAGAGACTGGTTTTTAAAGATGAACTGGTCCACTAGGCCTAACTATTCCAATTTCTAAAAAATATTTAAATAAATATTTAAAATTGTTAAGTTAGGAAAGACAAAATTTTAATTTCGGTTTCTAAAAGGCTACTACTTTACTCAATGATTAATTTGATGTTGATTAGAATTTCAAAAAATCCGTTGATAAGCATAAAATATTTTTGATATGAATAACGAAGACCAAGAGATAGAAATTGAAATTGAAAGAGAAAACGAGGATGCACCTCCTTTTCCACCTGTAGTTACGCCAATGACTGTCACAAATCCAGACCAGGAAAAACCATTGCAAGCCTCTGAGAACAAAAATGTTGAGAGATGGAAAAGTTTGGTTCAAGCTTCGAGAGTTTTTTTCGGAATAGACACAAAAACTGAGCCTGAATCAAATTCACCAATTTACACGAACAAAACTTTGGTAAATTGGAACGAGAGAACTCTAAAAGTCCTAAAGAAAAAGAGAATATTCGGCGGAAAAATAAAAGAGTCCGCACTGAAGCAATTTATTGAAAATATTGATGAAAATTTGCTAGAAGAAGGTGATTCGTACAGATACTTCAAAGTTACAAACAGAGTTTTGCCAAAAAGGCGTCAAGAAAATTTGACAAGTTTTATAGGAAATAAATTAGGAAATGTTTTTCAAGTAATTTCTAAATAAATAAATTAAAAAAAATAAATTTAGTAAAATTTATAATTAAGAAACCAAAGTCTTTAAACCAAAATATCAAAGTAAAGCAAAAAATTGAAAAAATTCCTTTCTTTTATTCTCAATTTAAAAGGGTGAAAGATTTGTTCCTGTTGATGAAGACATTCCAGATTTTAGACAAGATGAACAAAGAGAAGCTGAAGATAATGTTGATGGACCATGGGACGCGTTTACAA
Source organism: Brachionus plicatilis (assembly GCA_010279815.1). Lineage (NCBI taxonomy): Eukaryota > Metazoa > Rotifera > Eurotatoria > Ploima > Brachionidae > Brachionus > Brachionus plicatilis. The sequence goes on from QEOQ01000316.1 coordinate 1,356,393, forward strand.
GTGCATGTGCAAACAGAAGGATTCCTGGTATGGGATTTTTTGGTCGACTATTTGACTACACTTTAGATCCGAACAAAGACTCGGATCTTTATACTCAATTAATAAATACAACTATAAATCACAGGGCTTATTTTACTTATTGGTAAAAAGATGAAAATATTAAATTTACATTTTTTTTATTATATCCTTTATAGGGTTACTTTTGTGCAAATTTTAATTTTTGTTGGGTCCTTAATTGCATATGGATTTGCTCCTTTGGGCTTTACTTCTACTTATAAAGAAAAATATGTGACCACAATAAATTTAGAAAAACAATTTTTGAATTATGAGGTCAAAGATAACTTTTGGATTGGTCCATCTGCCAAAGATCTGGTTCATCTGGGTGCAAAATATGCTCCATGTATGAGAAACGATTCGGATGTTTACAAGAGAATTGAGCAAGATCGATTGATTGAAAAAGAAACTGCTTGCTGTATTAGAAATGATAAAGGTGGTTGTGTACAAACAACACAAGAAAAATGCTCGGTATTTTTTATTTTATTAATTAAAAAAAATTGATCATTTAATTTAAATAATTATTAAATTTATATAATTAAATTAATTGTTAAAAGAAATTGTTTTCAAAATGGGATAAATGGAAGAATGGAAGTGAAATTTCGATCAAAAGAAATCGAACTTCTGGTAGTGTTTGTGGTCAAGATCCTGAGTGAGATTTTTAACTAAAGAAAAAAAAATATTTTTTTTTAATTAATGTTTTTTGTTGAAGTTTTTGCAATGATCCGGGCTCAAAATATTGGATAGATGACATTACTCAATGGCCGGTAAATAAATTAATCTTGACAAGAATAAATTAAATTTTTATTTTTTTTTATTTTTGAAGATTTGCTCAAAACCTTCTTTGATAATTAATTCTTCAGTAGAAAAAAATCAACACATGTTTTGTGAAGTTATAGGTCGCCCATGTTGCATTGGGCTCCAGGGCCAATGCATCATAACTACTCTAGAGCATTGTGATTTCATGAGAGGATATTTTCATGAGGAAGCTAGCTTGTGTTCCCAGGTTGATTGCATGCAAGATGTGTGCGGTATGATGGATTTTCTTGATCCAAAAAGTCCCGATCAAGTCTATCGACTTTTTACATCAATATTCATTCATGCTGGGTAATTAAAATTTAATTTGAAAAGTTAAATAAAAAAAATTTTAAATTTTATTTTTAAAGAATAATTCAACTGATGATTTCTATTTTTTTTCAATTTTTTATTTTGAGAGATCTAGAAAATCTAGCTGGATGTCTTCGCATCGGTATAATTTATTCAGGCTCTGGAATACTTGGCAATCTAGCATCTGCTATTTTTTTGCCCTATCAAGCAGAGGTATTTACATTTCTATTGATTAGGTATTTAATTTTTTAAAGTTAATTTTTAAACATTAAAAGGCAGGACCTGCTGCAAGTCATTTTGGCATTCTAGCATGTTCATTCATTGAGCTTTTTCAAATATGGTATTTTTTGTCTCGAATATTTCTTTCTTGATCTTAGATTAAATTTTTGATTTAAGGAAGTTATATGAGAATCCATGGATTCCATTTTCTAAACTTATCATATTCATGGTTTCACTATTTATCATTGGTTTGCTGCCAATGATCGACAATTTTGCCAACATATTCGGTTTTATATCAGGTCTTATTCTTGGAACAATATTTTTTCCAAATGTCACTCTTAATGGAAGACTTAAACTCAAAAGAGTGTTTATTATTAGCTTAGCAATTTTCGGCTTAATTTTATATGTTGGTACATTAGTGAGTCTTTTTTACCTTAAGCCGCTAAATAATTGTGAATGGTGCAAATTTATCAGTTGTCCTTTAGGACGAACATTTTGTCTTGAGATGGATTTTAATGTTATTAGAGTAAATCAGCTAAAAAAATGATGATTGTCTTCTAAATTACATTCCTTTTTGTTTTTTTTTTGAACTGAGTATTAAACTTTTTTATCTGTTTTTTAAAAGATTTAAAATTTATTTTTATATTTATTAAAAAAATATTCAAATTTATTCTGTGTTTTGTTTAAAAAAAATTGATCATTTTATAAATAAAATTTATACCCTAATTATTTTATACAGCCATTTCCATTTTGATTGTTGGATAGGGATCATAGCCAGCAACTTCAAAATCACTCAATTCAAATTCCTCAATATTAGTTCGCTTATTTTTTATTCTTAAAGTAGGAAATTTTCTTGGTTCTCTTTTCAGTTGCTCCTCCAAGGCAGCTACATGGTTCAAATAAACATGACAGTCTCCAATTGTGTGCACAAACTCTCCAGCTTTTAGACCAGTCACGTGTGCTATCATGTGAGTAAGCAAAGCATACGAGGCAATATTAAATGGAACCCCGAGTCCCATGTCCGCAGATCGTTGATACAACATGCATGATAGTTCTCCATCAGACACATAAAACTGCACAAAACAGTGGCATGGAGGCAGAGCCATTTTTGGAATGTCTATCGGATTCCAAGCTGACATTATTATCCGTCTATCATCGGGATTTGATTTTATTTTTTGAATAACTTCATTTAATTGATCGATTCCCTGGTTTTGATAATCAGTGTGCATATCTTTGTATTGAGCGCCAAAATGTCTCCACTGAAAGCCATATATGGGACCCAGGTCACCTTCTTCCCTGTCATAAAATCCATGCTTGTCTAAAAATTCTCTAGACGAATTTCCGTCCCATATCTTAACACCTTTCTGACTTAATTCTTTGGCATTTGTTGATCCACGAATGAACCAAAGTAGCTCTTCAATCACTCCTTTAAGAAAGACTCTTTTTGTGGTCAATAATGGAAATGTATCTAGAATTATTTAGACTAAAAAATTTCTTAATAATGATACTCAAAACTTACTGTTTCGTAATGAATACCGTGATTGGGTACCAAAAACAGAAATGGTACCGACTCCTGTACGGTCTTTTTTTGTTTTGCCATTTTTCAGCACCAAACGGATCAAATCTAGATATTGGTGTTCCTCATGGCGTGGTAAATCCTTAAAATTTTCTTTATTCTCTTCGTAATCCATTTGAAACAAATAATGGATTAAAAAGAGATTAAAGAAAAAGAAAGCAAAAGAAGCAAATGTTATTTGTCTTTACTTTTACACAAAGTCTCGTAGTTTTTGTAGTACTGCTGAACATTTTTATACTTCAAGAGAAGTTTGTTTTATAACTTTTGGTCAATAAATTTATAGATAATTTTAAGTCTAATAAAGAATAAAGAATTAGTTTTTTCACTTTTAAAAATAAACATTTTTAATTTAAAATTAAAACAATTTTTTTTTTATTAAAAATAAAATTTGAGATCTTATTAAATTTATTAACTTTTAATAATTGTGAGTTTTAATTAAAAAATTAGCATGTTTGTCAATTGCCAATCATATCAAAATTTTCACTTTGGAAGGTTTCGGTCTACTGATATCTTGCCAATTATTTCTGTAATCCACTTTCTGTAGTAGGTTTAAAATTTATTTTTCGTATTTTTCATTAATTAAATTTATTTTTTGAATTTTGTGACCAAAAAATAATGAAATATCAAAAAAAATCAATTTATCTATTCTTGTTATGTTGGCCTTTTGTTTTTCTTCTTTCATCTTTCATTAGTTAATCAGAAAGAGGAATAAATAAATTGAGAGCATTCTTTCAAAAAATTCAGAATAGATTAAACATTTTTAATAAATAATTAATTTTCTTTTTGTTTTAATATTTTTGACTCTAAAATTAAAATTATTTTTTTCACTTTTAATTTCTAAAATTAACTTTTAAAATAAAAATAAAAATTATCAAAATAAATTTTATTGAGTGTATTTGATGAATCTAATTGAGAAAAAATTAATTACAAAAAAAAATTTTTATTTTAAAAATCGCCTTCCATTCCCTTCAAATCTTTAGGTAAACGATTAAATTTAAAAAAAAATTAATTAATTTTATTAATTTAATACCACTTTGTTTCAGATTAATTCCTTTCCATGTGGACTCTAATTTTAGAATAAATTTTTCGAACACTTCCATATACGCTTTCATATCTGTTTTTTTATAATCTTTGATTTTTTTGTCTATATTAATCATATCACTACGTTCCAATTGAGCACATAATTCATCAATAACAGGAACATTTAGTGGATCAAAAAATTCGGATTTTTCAGGTTCAATCGGCACACAAACTCGTCCTGTTTTTGGATGAACACAAAATGGGCTTTTCAACAAATGATTAAGACCTTTGGTAACTTCAATATCCAACCGAGGATAGCAGTATTGGAACATAATTTCTTCAGTCAAATTTTGACTCAATTTAACTTTTTTACTCTAGATAAAAAAAAATATTTAGGAAAAAAAAATTCAAATAATGAGTAATTACAGTAAATTTTTGAAAATGACTTTGAAAAATTTTCCATCTTTCGCTTGAAGTCTTTCCAGCTCTCATTTTATCTCCGAATTCATCTCGACGTAAAAAAGAAAAATTAGAAATAGATAAGATTTTTAAAAAATGTCACTTATATTCTGCAGGTAAAATTGATAAAAATTTTGCCAACTTATTATCATCTGCCAGAAAATTTTGCTTGTTACAGGTATAATCCTCAAAACCTTTGGATATTATTTTTGATGCTCGCCTAATCAATAAATTAATATTAAATTCTTGGAATTTATTTTTTCCAACCTCAAAGATGGGTGTAAGTTATATCCTAAATTGACTTTTTTGGCCACGTTTTCACCACCTTTAACCACCGTCAAATACTCAGCAATAGCATATCTAGCTTGTGAAGTAAGCTTTCTAGCAGTTTCATCCGCAATCCAGCAGTGGATGCCTCGTCGACCGGAGTAAATCCAAAGACGGTGTTCAAAGCCAAAATCATCTTCAAGAAAAATTATTATTTCAAAAAAATTAGCTTTATTACCTTCAAAAGCTTTGTCTAAAATTTTTATAGCAAAATGCATCAATGGCCAGCACTTATTGCAAATTCCTGATCCACTACAGCAGTATCTTACATCATCATAATCAGTGATATCAATATCAAAGACAAGTTCTCTTTCCTCTACAGTAAGTACACCTTGGGTCCAATTTTTGGAATCTTTAGGCTATAGAAAAGAATAAATTTATTATTTGAAGATTTAAAATTTACTATTTGGTTATAGATTCCGCCTATGTCAATTTTATAGGGACATTTTCTGAGGAGTTCTTTTTCGAACTCATTATAGTCACTAAATGTCTGATAACGAAGATAAATGTCGTCTTTTAGAGTGAAACTAAATTCCCGACGGTGAAAATTTTCTTTCTGAACTTAAAAAAAATTGATTTATTTAAAATTTTTTATATTCAAAAAAAAAAAAATATTTACTTTCACTGTAGCCTAACCATTTGCACATATTGTAAATTGGAAATAATCTTTTATAGTAAATTGGCAGCAAATTGGCCAAAGTGTTGTCATCAATAGTGTTTTCTGGCATTTTATTTAATTTATTTTAAATTTTTATTTTCTATTTGAATTTGAGAAATAACCTAGACCTTTTTCAAAATTCAAATTCAAAATTTTGTTATTCTTATTTTTATTTATGAAAATTTTCTCAAATTTTGGTTTTAACTTTAAAAATGCTGATCTTTGCATCCTTGGTAATTTTTTTTAATTTGAAGATGACAATTATAGAATCAAAATACTTTAATTAATAATTTTTTCCATTTTTATAGTCTAATCATCATAACTTTTAAAATTCAACTTTTCAATACCATGAAATTATTGAAATAAAATAGTTAAAAAATATTAATTTTTATTCATCTGAAGAACAAGCATAAACAAGGAAAAAAATTCTAAATAACAGAATTTTCATTGAGAGCAACATGTGAGTTATTTTAATTCTCATCATATTATCTACCAGAAAATATAATTTAACAATAATTTTTATACTCAAAAGTTTTATAGTTCCTGATCACTCTTTGTTGCCTAAAATTAGAAAAATAAGCTTTTCTTTATTCTGAACTTAAAGATTATATTCGTTAATTAATAAAATTTGGTGATTCCAGCATAGCTGATTATTTTTTTTGAATTATAAAATTAAGACAAGATTTATTGAACACACTTAATTGTTATCAATCGATTTAAAAAATTTTCTAATGCAGTTAATTTTTTAAATTAAATTAAGTAATTATTTTGATTAAAATATAATTTAGATTTTCTATAAAAAAATTTTTTTAATTCTTAAACAAAAAACTTTGTAAAAAACTATTCAAGTGTAATTTTTAAAAATATTAAAGATTGCTAAAAAAATAACTAAAAATTTGTTATGTTATAATCATTTAGTATCAAATTTTTTGAAATTTAAATTAATTTTTAAATTGTGAATTAAATTTTATCTTTAAAAATAGAAATGGACCAAAAAAATAAAGTAAAATTAAATTATCTGCTTCAGTCAATATTTTAAAATGAAAAAAAATTTAGTTTGATGTGGCTACATCAGGTTTTCAGACCGCTAGTGGTAAAACCTTGCATTACAAAAAAGATAAAGTGATCGAAATTGATGACAAAACAAATGAAATCGGTATTGGTGAACCAATTGTGGCTGCATCAGGTTTTCAGACAGCTAGTGGTAAAACCTTGCATTACAAAAAAGATAAAGTGATCGAGATTGAGGACAAAACAAATGACATGGATGTTTGTAAACCAATTGTGGCTGCATCAGGTTTTCAGACAGCTAGTGGTAAAACCGTATTATACAATAAAGAAAAAATAATTGAATTAGAAAAGAGCATCAAACAAAACAGCGAAAATAAATCTAATCTGGTCCAGTCAAGTTTTCAGACAGCTGGTGGTAAAACTTTGCTCTATAACAAAGATAACATTATCAAATTTGAGAATGAAGAGAAAAAAGAAAATACAGAAAATGGTATTGAACCATCAGGATTCGAGACTGCTAGTGGAAAGTCACTTTTATTCAACAAAAATAAAATAATGAAAGTTCAGAATGATAATGAAACTACAGATTTTTTGTCATCAACTTTAGAAAAACATTTGGAAAAGAGTACCCCAGATGATTCGAAAGAAAATTTCAAACCTGTTTTTAGTGTAAAATCAAATGGCAACAGAATGTTGGATGGAAAAAAATTTAAAAGGCCACAATTAATTGATAAGACTAAGATGAGCAAATATTTGAATTCATCATCAAATGAATCCAATAAGACAGATATTGATGAAGGTATTATTGAGTCAGAGAGTTTATCAGAGTCACAACTATCTATTGAAAATATGAATTATCATATTTTTAAGCCCATTGGGAATATACCAATACCTTATTGTGTAATAAAAGATTTGTATTTTGTTCAAAATGCTGAATTACAATTTAGCATAGTAAAGCCAACTTTTGAATTAAAACAATCTGAATCATTTTATCCAAAAGATTCCCATGATTCATTGATGTCGTGGCACCAAAAACGATCAATAGCGACTGAAACACTTGAAAAACGGCTTGAATCCAAGAGCCAAGTTATTTTACGGCCTAGTGATAGATCAAAAGTGGGATTTTTTTTGGGTCAAAAAAATTTGGCAAAACAATCAAAACAAATTGTAAAAATATCAAATCTAAAGATTGACTTGGTAATTTTGAAATTTTTCAAAAAAGGCGCCGTGGCTTAGTGGCTAAAGCGCCTGTCTAGTAAACAGGAGATCCCGGGTTCGATTCCCGGCGGTGCCTTTTTTTTTTTTAAAAAAAAACTTATTTTTACAATTAAAGACAGGTCCTAGTGAATTTATTAAACAAATTGACTTAAATCACTTGGACGAGTTTAAATTTAACGCAATTGATTTTAGTGACATTTATGAAGTTTTCAAAAAAAATGGATGCGTTCAGACACCTGACAATGGGTGTCTAATTCCAGATGAGAACTTACAAATTGGTTTGAAAGAATTATATTCGTAATAGAATTTAAAAAAGTTAAATTTTTCTAAATAAAATTAATTTTCCTAGCTGTTTTTTGGATTCAAATGGAGTCGATAGCAAAATAGTCAATTTAGACTGGTTTAGAAATCATTTAAAATGGATATTATGGAAACTTAAATCATATGATGAAAAATTAATGAAACATTTTGATAATTTGTAAATTTTTTTATTTAATATCTTTTAAAATTTTCTATTTAGTTTTTTTTTTTTAGAAATTTAACACCTTTAAATGTGATGAATCAAATAAAATATAGATATGATATTGAAATTGGACAAGCGAGGCGATCTTCAATCAAAAAAATAATCGAAAAAGATGATACATCAATGAATAAGACTTTAATTTTATTTTTAAGTAAAATATTTAAATCAACTAGTTCATTAACAGTAATTTTTTTTTAAATTGTCTTTTTATTTTAATTTAACTTTTGTTTAAAATAAGTACGTAGAATTGTGTGACGGGTGGTACCCGATTAAAGCTCAGTTTGATGCATATTTAAGTGATTATCTGAGACGTGGTCGAATAAAATTAGGAGACAAATTGGTACTCTTTAGTCCTGAATTAATTGGATGTCCCAAAGACGGGTGTTCACCTCTCGAAGCCCCGGAAGAAATGTACTTAAAACTTAGCGTTAATTCGACCCGTAAAGCTAAATATTTTACCAAACTTGGATTTTTAAAACCTCAGAGACCATTGATTGTTTCCTTGAATTCAATCAAAGCTAATTCAGTAGTGGGGGCTCTAGATGTTTTAATAGAAAGATTATACCCAATAATTGTAAGTTAATTAACCCCTTTTAATTATGGATTAAAATTTTTTTTAGTTTATGGAGAAAAAAATGGACGGCTCAAAGGTTTATAGGAACCAAAAGCAAGAAGATATGCTGCTCTATTCTCAAATGATTGATCTTGAAGAATCCGAATTGGTAAATAAAGAAAATAGGTCGGAAAATTTGGAGAAAAAGAACTCTCAGATAAGAAATGTCAGTCAAATTTTAAAGATTAGAATTCGTGATTTTAATTCCAAAAACCAAGCTTGTATTAACATTAAAAATATTTATAATGGAAATAAATTTTTTGAAATTTTATTCAAGCATGTTTATTGACGTTTTGGCAAAATGCAAATGATGTCTACGATAAAATTAGCGAAGGCGAACGTCTTTTAGTGTTCAATCTGACAGCTAGTACTCACAAGTAGGCTCATTTAATCCTCAAATCTCATCAATTATATTAGATCAATAAAGTATTAAAGAAATGTGATGCAAGATGGTTCAAATATATCCTTGGGAACGAACAGAATGACTTTTTACAAAAAATTAAACTCGATTAATTTGATTAAAAGCTCTAGACAGGTAATTATTTGAGACACGTCAATTCGCTTTTTTTTGACTAGGATTATTGAATTAATCACAATTTTTTCAAAATTATTATAATTGTTTTCTTAATATTTTTTCAATTTACGTCACAGGGAAGAACATGAAAATATATCAAAAATTTGTTGTTTTTTTAGGGTATTTTTAAGATCAATTGTTATACAAAAATAAAAGACAAATTGATATTTAATTAATTTGTCTTTTTCAAATTAATTTGTTTTTTTTATAAAAAAATTTAGCTAAAAAATTCCAAATTTGCTTTTTTAAAGAATTTCATAAATTTTTCCTAATTACTGATCAAAAAGTATAAAAAAAAATTCTCAAAATTTACATCAATTATTGACAATTTAGATAAAAAACTGATTTATTAAATTATAACCCATTTTTTAAATTAATTTTTAACAATTTTCATAATCAAAAAATTTTTTTTTATAACTAGTTTATAAATAATTAATTTTTTTTATGATTTTTAAATATTATGATTATGATTCTTTTATTTATGAAAATTGATAATTTTTTCATATAAATAAAGTTGAGCGAGTACAATGATATATTTGAAGGCAAAATAGGCAATGTATTTAATGAATTAGACACATGTGGCATTGTTCTTAGACATTCATCCAATAACTTTAATAATCTTGTGTACTTAACTGATTTGAGTGATACAAATTCAATTATATGCATTAATTTCCCCAAATCTTCAGAGGTAAAATTTTATCTAAAAATTTCCGATTAAATTTTAATAGAATTTTTTTAATTTAAGTTTTATGGATTCAAAGATGTCCTCAAACTTCATAATTGTGTTGCTTGTTTGAACCTAAGAAATATCCGTAAGAAAGAAAATTTAAAGTATCCGAGTCTGATGGCTACAGAAATAACCATATTGACTCAAAAAATAAATTTATACAAACATCTTGCAGATTTTTATTCATCACTGAGTCAAAAATTAACTAAACCAGTAATTAGACAAGAAATTAAAAGTTTTTTTTTTTAATTTTTATTAAAGGAAAGCAAACAAAAGCTTTTTGATCTGAATAATGAAATAGACAAACCAGTGAAAGATGGAAAGACAATTATTTATGAAAATTCTTACAACAAATCTAGCAATTTTAAATTGAATATATCAAAGGACAACAAATTGGCGTCAATAATAGAAGCAGCTGAGACTCTTCCAATTGACACTAAAACTGGTATAAGACAACCAGGTCTTAGAAATAAGACAAAATTTTTCAGCCCTGTTCTTAATAGAACAAGTGAGAGCCAGCACAAAAGTCAGCTTAAGCGACGCTCAGACACTTTTGCCTATTCGAGCATGAGTTTCGACGATGAGGACTCATTTATTTCCAATTGCGACTTAGAATCCTTGTGTAATACAAGCTCAACTCTTAATGTATCTATGGCCATGTCAGAATCGATAGCAAAGCGAATTAAAAAAAGCTAATTCAATGTAGATAAATTACTAAAATTTAATTTAAACATTTCTTTAAACTTTATTTATTTGTAGCAATAAATTCTTTTTTATATTTGAGTTTTTAATTGAAAGAAATTTTTTTTTTTTTAATTGACTTTATGATTAATGATTATCTTATAAAAATTTCAAAGCAAAATTAGATAAGGCTAAAAATTCTCCAAAGAAAGATTAAAAGTAATTGATAGCATTACTTTATACCATTATTATGACCTAAAAATTATTTTTTGAGATCATTCAAACACAAATTGAAATTATGAAAAATATACTTATCATATGATATTTTTTTTAATGCTCATTTTTTAAGGAAATTGTAATATTAGTTATGTAAAGATGTAATTTCAAGATTAAAAAAGGAAAAAATAAAATTTTAATAAATTTTACCTTGAAGTTATTTTTAGAAAAGTTAATGAGTAAAACTCTTATAACTTTGTAATTTTCGTATATATATTAATTGTATTTTTGAATAATAAAATAACTAAAAAACTTAAATAAAATCTTAGAAAGAAAATTATATCTTAATTTACTTTCCGGAATAAGATATTGAAAAGTATCTTTTAGTTCAATTTTATAGGTGATTGAAAAGTCATCTATCAGGTTACTGAAAAGTATCTTATCATTAAAAAATCCTATTGCTTCGTTCTTTGAGGCCCTAGGGACTAGGCCAAAGACTTGGTCATTAGCTGACCAACTCAAGCACAGAGTAGTCTAGTTTTTCCGTATATTGAAAAATATACAAAAAAGGCATTGAGAAGTGCCATAGGGACCCCCCTTTCGATCTTATATCAGTCAAGCAAATCAATAATCGAAGATCGATCAAAAATCACTCAACCGTGACGGATTAGAAACTCACGCGAAGCATTCCAGTTATATAACGATTCATTTTGAAAATTTTTAGTTCAATAATTCAAATTAATATTGAAATTAATTTTTAAAATTTTTAGCTCACCAAATATATCCTTGGGAATGAACAGAATGACTTTAAACAAAAATTTAAACGTGAACGTATTATTATTAATTTAGTTTGATTAAGAAAAAAATAAAAAATGTTTTTTTAAATCTTCATTTTTATTTTCAAAAATTTCCTTTTGATCAGTGGAAAGTCCTTCAAGGAAGCCTTAATAGAAAATTCAGGATTAAAAATTACATTCATATGACATAAATCGATTTTTTCTATTCACTTTGAATGTTTAAGGTGCTTGTGACATTATCACATGAGTCAAAACTGTTTCTGATAGGAATTTCATTTGTCAAAATTTCCGAAATCCTATTTATCAAATTATGATAAATTCTCATTTGTGTTTATAATGTTTAAAATTAACAAAGTTCTAGAGAAATTTTCATAGATTAATTTTTATACCTAGTCTAATAAACTTTTTTAGTTGGTTCAAAAAATATTATTTTTGATGCTGAAATAATTCCAGTAGACACCAAGACATGTTTCAAAAATAAAATTGACAATTTTGTCAAGACAAACAAGAAAAAGATATGTTAAGTTATTTATACCTCTTTTCGCTGCCATAGAGGGATACAGATGTCTTGCTCTATGGGAAAAGCTGTTGTAGCCTATTATTAATATTTTAATTTTATAAATTATTATTTTTATTATCCTATTAATTTGAGTCTACAACCGGTAACTTCTATTTTTGTTGATTTTACCAAGCTTACGAATCGATTTATTGACATTTTGAGGCCCACTCAATATTTCAACAAAATCATTTTATTTTATTTCTCAGGCCACACTTATAATTATTGATGTTTTCAATTTTTGATGAGCCCTAAATTTTAAAAACGAATATCATTTAATTTGGATTATTAATCTAAAATTTTTCAAAATCAATCTCAACATAACTAATATTAAAGCATACTGATATCTAAAAAATGAGGATTTAAAAAAAATCATTCATCATTCATTAAAAAAATTAAATAATGATCTAAAAAAACAAAAATCAAATTTGATAACTGAATTAAATAAAATAAAAATCATAAAGTTTAACCAATTAATCGAAAGGCGAACAATGAAAATAATTCGGGTATAGTAGATAGTGTGATCATAAGATCACAAAAAGTATGACCAGGTTAGATTTAGTCTAAAGTGTGACCAAAAAGATAAATTATGAAAATTGAATTTTTTTTGTGATCAATATTTTAATTATGTGATCTTGTAAAAAAAAAAGATAAAAAAAATAAAATAAAATATTGAATTGAATAAAAAATAACTATTTTCTTTTTCTTAAATCATAGAGAAAAGATTGGTTCTAGAAAACTATAGATTTTTTTTTGCAATCTTATTATTTTCATAAGCTTTTTAAAATGACTATTTATTAAGTCATAAGTCATAAAAGAAGTTATTTATGTTTTTTATGAATTTTACATGTTTATAATATAAGTTTCTAAATAAAAATGATTTGCTGGTATACATTAGAGTGGATTATGAATATAAAGTTAATGAAAATACTGGTAGTTTTTACTGAATTGTCAAAGATATCAATACCTATGCAAATTGAATGAAGAGTTTTGAAAATTTAGTATTTAATTAACAATTGTAAGGTGCCCCAAGTCATAAACACTAGTTTTGGATTTAAAATTTTTAGCTTTTCCAAAAATTTGAAATCTAATGTAATTTTGTGCGTAGAACTCGAATCTGAAATCATTTTTTTCATATGTCATCTTATTTTTGCTGAATTGCATGAAATAAAAATACAAATTTAGTGCATAAGTTTGAACTGATTTTTTCGAAAAATTAAACTGACTTGGAAACTTAATTTTTTTTTCTTCAGATAGTAGAGGAAATGTACTTTCTAATCTTGTGTATTTTTTTTCACCCATTCAATAAAAATCCCTAACAATTTAAACGCAAAGTTTTGAAAAAATTCGATGATTAAGCATTTTTGGCGTTTTATTTCTCCCGTAAAATTATTTCAAAATAGATAATTTTTTTTTAAGAGAACTAAGTCTCCTCTATAGAAATAGATGGGGGTTTGTTGATATCTTGTTAGGTTTCATTGTTAGGTATCATATCATTGTGAGCTCAACCCAATCGAAGGAGTTTGGTGTTTTCTAAAAGGTTTTGTAAGAAAAAAAATGATCAAGATTTCAACAAGTTCTTAGACTTAATTTTAGAGGCCATAAATGAATATAAAAATATAGATTTGAATATTAAGCCATGGAATAGATTCTGGAGAGCTTTGGAAATGTATCAAAGTGGTGCAGGCTATAAAAATGTCTTAGAAAAGCTATTTGGAGCAAAATCGAGTAGTAAAGTTATTTCTCATAAAAAAGCAAAGATTTTAATACATTAAGAACAATAAATTTCCTATATGAATCTATCTAAAAACTTTATATTTATTACATAGGTATCTTTAAATGCTTGTATTTTACTAAAAAGACAATATTATCCAAAAAGCCCACCTTTTCCTATTTCTTAATAAATTAGCTTTAATTTAAAAAAAAAAAGTAGATTTCTATATGCTTCAAATTTTATGAAACAAAACGTTTTTTTGAAACAAATCTTTTTTATTTAAAAATTTATCTTTTTGATCACACTTTAGACTAGATCTAACCTGGTCACACTTTTGTTGATCTTATGATCACACTATCGACTATACCCAATAATTCTTGTATTTTTAAAAACAAAAATTTGTTTAAAAATTTATTTTATTAAAAAATATTTAGAAAAAAATAGATATATTTAATCTAAAGATGCTTAAATTTGACGAATTTAAAAAATTTTTAAATATTTCTCCAGACCGAAAAATCACTTTGAAAAAATCATCCTCTTCATTATGCTGAATTCTATTTTTTTCAATAATTCCGCTCATCAAATTTGAGTCTTTTTATTTTTGTACATTAAAATTTACCTATTAAAGCCATTAATCTAGGACTATTTGAAAAAGTTTTTTTTATTTTAGCTCTCATAGCTCTGCGTATTTCCACATTTGTACAACAATAGACAATAGGATTCAGGGATGAGTGACAAAAACCTATCGAAATGCTAATTATATTAGCCAGTTCGAATAGATGTGATGCACTGAACATGGCGGCTATTTGCACTAGAGCATAAGGAAGCCAAAAAAGGTAAAATACGACTATTGGAATGATTGTTTTGCGTATAGCCTTGCTCTCCATGGATCCAGTGCCGCTTCTTTTAATGTTCCACCTTTTGAATTTGCTGTCTTGTCTGATATTGTCATTCCATGACACAATAGTCACTTTGTTATAGGACACTTGATCTTTTTCTATATTGTCAATGTTCAGCATGGAAACTTTCAAAGTTTTGGCATTGAATGCCGTGCTATCAGATTTTCGCAGAAATTTTCCGCCAAGATGACTCAGGGAGAACGAAAAACGCTTGGAGTTAGAAAGATTGGAATTTTTTTCAATCGAATTAGTCGACTTAGAAAATCGTCTACTCTGAATTAACTTTGACTCTTCTTGGTTCAGCTCTTTGGACAAAGTTATCAGACCGTTTAATTTGAGGCGTAACATTTGCTTGTTTTTAATTATTTTATAGATTACAAAATAGCAATAGGTGGTGAGTATTAGGCACACTAGTCCAACTGTAATGAACAAAATTTTAAAACTTATGTGAAAAAAACCAAAATAACTAAACGTAATGTGTTGTTTTAGTTTGTTGGAGCAGCGCATAAAAATCACCGATTTACCCAGCCAATTCATGAGAGAATTGATGAGTGACAACATCAGGGAAATTATTTGGGTGATGATGATTAGGAGAAGAAATTTCTTGCGGTTGATGCGCCGATTTCTCTTGAACACCATCAACCGTTCTAGAGATATAAGAGTTAGACTAAAAATTGAGGAAAGACAGGCCCATGATGACAGAAAAGTTATGATTGTACACAAACCAGGTGGCAGGAATGTAGAGTCGTTTATGCTTACGAGCTCTCTGAAGATCTGCAATGGACTTATGATCAAGCAAAGGCATAAATCAACAATTGATAAATTTATTATTCCAATATACCTTTAATTTATAAAAAAAAAATTTAAAAAAAATTTTTTAATAATTTTTTATTAATTAACTACTTGGATGAGCGGAGTATTTTGTAGTCTATAATGGTAAAAATGAACCAAAAGTTGATAACTGTGCCGAAAATAGTGTTTATGGACAAGATGATTGAGAATAGTTGGCCAATTTTGTAGTCATACTTTTTTAAATACGATGATGTGTATTCATCGGCTTGAAAAAAATTTAATTTAGAAGAAAATTAATTTATCATTTATCTTAAGTGTGTAATTGATGTTAAAAAAAGGGGAAGTTACAAAAAATTAAAGGTTTTTTTAAAGATTATCTTTATTAAAAAAAATCAATATTTTTCAATTAATTTACTTCTTGATTTTTTTTCAATAATTGATCTGGTTCGATGAAAGTATCCTTGGAATAAAAATGAACTTTAAGACTTGAATGTACTTTTTTATCTAATCAAGTTGGTTCGTTATCGAAAATAAAAATTTTATTACATTCAAATATTAATTGATAAATTAAATTGAAAAAAATCATACGATTTCTAATTTAATTGATTCTAACTAGCCCTAGATCTAGACAAAAAATTGACTTACAAAATTCTATTTGATATCGGCATGAGAGCATCCTTATCTAAGTATTTGGTTCTATTTTTTTTATATATTTTCTAAGAAAATTGTCCAATTTCCGAAATGAAACTAATACAGGTAAAACATACTTACATTCCATATTTATGATTTGATTATAAAACAAATGCTGTGGAATTTATTTGATTATATTATTTCTTTGAAATTTTATAAATTTAGAGAAATAATTGTAAAAATAAAAATTTCCTCTAAATTTATGGCTTTATGATTTTGAGGGATTTTTGTTTGCTTCCTATATGTTTTCACTGTAATTACATTAATCTTATGTTCTTGATTGTGTCAGCTTAAAAATTTTCAGATAAATAAATTTAACAAAAATCCTTTAAATTTTACATAAATTTTATAATTTATTGATTTTTTGTCTTTTGAAGTTCTTACCTAAGATGCACTATATCATCTTTAGTCACTGTATGAGCGATTCTAATCAATAAATGCTTTTTTTTTAAATTCATAAAAAATAGTGAAAATCTTTTTTATTGAGTATTGATAAGAATCATTCAAATTTAATTAAATAATCATGAATGAAAAATAAAATAAGTTTTTCAGTAAACATTAAAAGATCATGATTTGGTTTCTAAAAAACATACTTATTAATTTACTTTTTCGTTAATAAAAAAATCTAAATAAAATAAATTAATTTTAAAACATCTAGCATTGAATATAAATAATATTCGAGGAAAAATTAACAGTCATAACTTTGACTTTAATTTTTGTGACTTATAAACTAGTCTGAAAAAAAGTTTTGTTATCCTTTCTATCAGTAAAAATTAATAATTGTAAAAAATAAAATAAATTATACATTTTTTTTTGTTTTCAATAAAAGAAAAAATATATTTTATTCAGTATCAGACAATTCATTTTTTTGAAGTAGAATAATAAACTTTGTCAAGAAACAAAAAATTGTAGAAACATTTCAACGTGGTTTCTTAAATCCTAGAACAAAATTTTTAAAAAAATTGTAATATAAACATTTTTTATTATTTGGATTTCTGTCCAAATTGATCCAAAAACTTTTAAAAAAAGCAATCGCAAATGCAAAAATAATAGATTAAGATATTCAAGCTTAGTAAAATCAGAGTTGTTTAAAAGTCCCAAAAAAAAGTCCAAGTCATTAAAAATAAAGTCCGGATATTTTTTTTAATTTTGCTCGATCAGGCTTTATATCAAAAAATTTATAAACTCTTGGGTTGTTCCAATGCATAAAGATTTGCCATATTTCAGAATTTTCTTGCAATTTTAGCATAAATTTCTTCATCAGAATTCAAAATTTTAAAGCCTGGTCTTGGACTTTTGAATGAAAAATTAAAAAAAAAAAATCTAAGTCTTTGGTCGGACTTTTGAAAAAAAAAAAGTCCCAACTTGGACTTGACTTGAGACTTGTGACTTTTAAAAAACTCTGAGTAAAATGTATTAGTAGTATTTGGACTAAATAAAATACGTAAAAATAATCTTTCTTAGATATAACCGAAATATTTTACCAGGTTACACTGAACCCAATTCTGGTAATTTTTTACCTACTAAATTTTGAAATATACTCTTCAGTCACAGCTATTGCTACTGATTTTTCCTCCATAACCGCTTCAATTACTTGTGAATCTTCCTCAGCAGTAACTTTTTCAATATCTTCTACAGTTTATCTCAATCAAAAATTCAAGTTTAACAATCATATTAATTCTAATAGATAAGAATTCATTTTAGCAGCTATTGACAATGAACTGGAATTATCTTTATGAAAAATTAAATTTTTGTTTTGTTTAATTAATGTTTATTGTTTTTTGAAAATGGTCAATTAAGACTAAAATAAAATTCTCAAATTTTTGAAAAATTCACTTTAAAAAATTTCAAATAATAAATCTAATTAAAGATTTTTTCTTATTAAATCTTCCAATTTGATAGCATCAGCAGCAAATTTTCGAATGCCTTCACTTAACTTGTCGGATGCCATTTCGTCCTCATTGTGCATGTATCTAAATTTGGCTTCATCTAGACTTATCTTCTCATCGCCAACTTGTTTGGCATTTTCTGCATTCAAATAGACATTTGGCTCACCGGGTAAATTGGACAATTCTTCGAGTAAAGAAGGACTAATGGTTAACAAGTCACAACCACATAAGGCTTGAATTTCTTTAATGTTTCTGAACGAAGCGCCCATAACTTGAGTTTTGTATCCATTTTTCTTGTAGTAATTGTAAATTTTTGTAACACTCTTTACACCTGGATCCTCTAGCAGATCGAATTCTTTGATGCCTTTCTTTTGCACATGCCAGTCATAAATGCGGCCAACAAAAGGACTAATCAAGGTGACGCCAGCCTCAGCACATGCAACAGCTTGAGCAAACGAGAACAGAAGTGTTAAGTTACAGTGGATTCCGTGTTTTTCCTCCAATTCTTTGGCAGCTTGGATGCCTTCCCATGTTGAAGACAACTTTATCAAAATTCTTTCCTTAGAAACACCTGCTTGCTCGTATAATTTGATAAAATTCAATGCTTTTTGAATTTGAGTCTCTTTGTCAAATGACAGTCTGGCGTCAACTTCAGTACTTACTCGGCCTGGCACTATTTTCAATATTTCAAGACCGAATAGGACAAACAATTTTTCCGAAGCAAGTGAAACTTGTTCATCAACATTGCTGAATTTATTTTAAAATTTTTTAAACAAAAAAAAATTTGCTTTGAAATTTTTTACCTTGAATTTTGTTTGGCATATTCAATAGCTTGGTCCAGCAAGTGCTTATATTGAGGCTGTTGTGTGGCAGCTAATAAGAGAGACGGGTTGGTTGTGGCATCGGTCGGCTTGTATTTTTTCATAGCCTCAAAATCACCCGTGTCCGCCACTACAACAGTATTTTGTTTGAATTTTTCCAAAAAGTTAGTCATTTTTCTATCTTTAATTTAGGCCTATTAACCTGGAAACTTGGAGAGTTTTAAATTATTTTTAGAAACTTAATTTAGAAAATTTCTTAATTTATATGCTAAAATATTTTGGTGTAGCAAAATTAATGTCAGTTTGGTGTACAGCCATGTCATGATTAGTAGCATTTTTTTTCGAAATTTTTGCAAAAATTTTATTTTTTTTTTCAAATGTAATTTGTTTTTTCACATGTTTTAGATAATAATTAGCTAAGCAATCTATTTTTGAATCAAAAATCAAGATGCTGATGAATCTAAAAAATAGGACTTAGATTAAATGAAGAAAAGCCCGGTTAGCTCAGTCGGTAGAGCGTGAGACTTTTAATCTCAAGGCCAAGGGTTCGAGCCCCTTATCGGGCGAATTTTTTAATCAAAAAAAAAATAAAAACTGCTTTGTCATCACTGATAAATCATCAAGAAAATTACTAAAACAAAAAAATTAAAATTCAATCTTTTGTCAGATAGTTTTTCTTTTTATTGAAAAAATATAAATCAACATTAAAATTTTTTTTTAAATTTCATGAAAAATATCCAAATTTTGCCAAAATCTGAAATTTCATTCAGAGTTAAAAGTTCCAAAATAAAGTCCAAGTCATTAAAATTTAATGTAATTTTCTTCAAAAATTTTCAATATATCCTTTTAACACTAGAAAGCCCATCGGGTCTTTCTGATCCTTTTTGTCCATTGTAAAGACTATAACTTTTTTTTAATTTTTTTATTTGACTTAATTCTTTCTAGACCCAAATACTACTTAAAAATGAATAAATAAATTATGTTTTTGAGAGAAAAAAATTTAATTTCTCGCATAAAATAAAAATATTACTAAAAAGACCGACGGGTCTTCTGACCCGAAAATTCAATTCAAAACGATTTCCATCCAAATCTTAACAAGTCAAGTCGAAGTGGAGTTATTTGGACTGTTTTGAAAAATTCTGATGATTTTTTTGACGCCACCATCGTCAAAAAAATCAATAAACAGTGATAGAAAAAAATGCCAGGTTAGATTGTGCAATGAGAACAAGTCCAAATTTACTTGTAATGATTGCGGAAAAATGACTTGTGGGACATGTTTACATGAGATGGTTGTAAGATCAATTTGTAAGAGATGTCATGATTCACAATCTAGATAGTTTTTTTAAGTTTTTGAATAAAATAACAAGAATTTAAACATTTAATCTTTGACTTTTAAAAAACGGGTCAGAAAGACCCGACGGGCTTTTCAGGTATAAAAAAAATCGGGCTTTTTAGTGTTAAAACATGATTTTTTTTTGACTTTTTGGACTTTTGAATGAAAATTTAAAAATAAAAGTCTTAGCTGGGACTTTTGAGTAAAAAAAACTAATGTTTAAAAGGATATATTGAAAATTTTTGAAGAAAATTACATTTAAATTTTTTTAATGACAAAAACAAAAGTGATTAAATTTTAAAAAATGTCAATTTTGTCATACAATTCGCTGATTTAAATACTAAAAGAAATTTATTAAACATGTTCAGGGCTAAAGTCGAATTATCCTTCTATTTCAATTTTTTCAAAATTTTCTTTATTAATTTATTTTATTTATTTATGTAATTTCTTTTTGATTTATTTATCGTTTTGAACATGAATGTTAAAAATGTTGATAAAGAATTTTACAAGGAACTTAAATTTTCCCATCGATTTTAAAAATTTCTATATATAATTAAATAATCTACTTATGATTTTATTATAGTTTTTAAATCTTTATTTATTTTTAAGCTTTAATAGAGAATAGAATTAAAAAGATAATTTTTGCATTTGCATTAGTATTTAACTATTTTTATTCGATTTTTTTTTATTTTTCGAGTCAAAAAGTTATTCCACGCTTAGCTTTAATTGAACTATAGCTAATGTAGATGTTATTTGGGTAGATTTCGGTGGAAAAAGGTTTTATTTTTATTTCTTTGGTCTTCCTACATATTCACCTGAGTCGTGATCATTTTTGAGAAAAAAAAGATACTAAAATCTTGAAATATACTACTTTTGAAAAAGATTTAAAAAAAAAAAACGTTTCAAGGCTTTTTTATGGCTATTCCAAATAAATAAAATAAATAAATAATTGAAGAAATTAATCTTTAGAAAACTCTTGAATAAACATGCATTGGTATTTTAACTACAAATAATTAATAATATTTAATTTATAAAGCTATTTTTACCCTTAAAATTGTGAAATGTGGGTCTAGCTGACCAACATACATAAAAAACATTTTACAATTCATTTATTTGAAATTTTTTAAAGATATTTTAAAAAATTGGTTGGTTTGAAATTTTTATTTTAAAAAGTTAAAATAAAATTACAGGAGAATAAAGACAAATTAGTTAAAATTAATTAATTCTTAATCAAAAAATTAATTTTTTTCCATTTTTCAGTTGTTTTGATTAGCGTCGGAGTAATCTCCCCAAAATCCACTTATTATATTTCAATTTAAAATTAAATTAATCCAAAAATTGAAATTGACTAAAAAAAATTTTTAATTTAAGAGGGCAACCTAAGACTACTCAAAGTCCTTCTCTTTAACCCAGCTATTAGGTAATTTACCAATAATACAATTTGATTGAAAATTTGCAGTTCTTATCCTAATAAAAGCTCACTTGGATTAGTTCAACAAACTAAGAAGAGCCTTAAGTCTCAAGTCGAAAGTCTTGATCTATTCGTTGTTTCAGAGCCTAACAATCAAATCACCATATATATAATTATATTTATTGAGACATCTCCAATTTGAAGCAATTTTATAAAAAAGAAGATATAAAAATTAAATATTCAAATTATTCGTATAAAAATATAAAATTCAATATAAATAACTGAATATAAAAATATATATAAATTATTTTGACAAATTGAAGTTAATGATCAATTCAAAATATCATTTCAATTCAACCAGTTTATCATAGGATATTTTTTAAATCAAAGACAATTTTTTATTTCAAAAAAATTTGTAGGAAAGATCGATCTTTGCATTTTATTACTCATTTGGAATTTAATATTTAAAATTTATTTTTAAATTTTATTTTGAATTTTGAATGCTAAATACAAATACTTCTATAATAAAAAAAAAACTCTCAAAAAATTGAATTTATAAATTTAGATTAAAAAATCGATTTTATCAATGGCTTTAGAAAATATTTTTTTTAATTATTTAATTTTTAAAATCTTCATAGCATGTAAAGCATGTTTATATTATTTATATTAATTAAAAGATTTTTTTAATATCTAATGGTAAACTCTTTGAATTGAAATTATATTATTTTTGAATTGATCATCAACTTCAAGATGCAATTATTTTAATAAAAATTTTAATTAAAATATAAATAAAACGTTTGTTAGACAACTTATATGCAGATGTCCCTCTCTAAAGAAAGCTTTTAATTAAATGACATCTGAATTGCGTTTTAACTTGAAAAAATTGCGGAACCAAAAATAGATCGAGTTTATAAAAAATATATTAAAATCCACTTTCTGCTTTAGGCTTTTTTGGAGAAAGATAAATATGTTCAGACAAAAGAAATGCTCGGATCCAATTAATGAATGATCAATATCCAATTAAAGTAGGCGTTTCTCAAAGATCAGAAACTAGTCCACTTCTCTTAGTATTTACATGAATGACGTCCTTAAAAGCAATAAAATAAAAAAACTGTAGTTTTTTTTTTTGCAGATGATTTGTCAGTTTTTTTTTGTAAATAAAAAAGGAAATCTCAAAAAAATGATTAATAAGTATCATTTTTTTATTTGATTTTATCTATTTTTATTTTTATTCTATATTTATTAGTTTTTAATACTTATTTTACTTCACTTTATATTAAAATTTGTTTTTGAATTTTTTCCTAATTAAAATAACTTTGGTTCAAGACATATAAAAGAATTAATAATTTTTTTAGATTATTCTTAACTTTGGTAAACTCATTCCAAGAAACTACTATTAATGTTTCTATGACTAAATATTTTATAAATTTTAAAATCTGATAGTCCCTAAAACATTAGATTTTTAAGTCACGAGGCCCAAAAAATTTAGCTCCTAAAAGTCTATTTTTGAGTTTATTTTAATTCATAAGCTTTATTGAACGTTAAGAATAATTAACCTCAATATATAATCGTTAAAATACATTAAACTGATAATTTTCAGGAATTGAGGATTTAATTTTTTTTTTTTAAATTTGTAAAAGTAAATCTTGAAGATTTCTTTTAAAATTGCAAATCATGACTTAGATTTTTATAATTTTAAATTACCAAAGATGTCTCAATAATTTTACACTAGAATGAACGGTGTCAAATTGACACCGACGTTAAAAGCTAATATCTTAAGAAAGTTTCATTAGATTTAAAAAAATTAAATCAATTTGACTAAAATCTATAAGTTTAAACAAAAATTATAAATATTAAAAATTAAATTAGCCTTATAAAAAAGTTTTATTTTTTGTAAAAATTCTAATATTGCCCAGAAAAAACATTCTACATTAAAGGCTAAAAGAAATTGTTAAAAAATTCGAGATCTTGGCAAAATCATCTTGACAAAGTCTTTAATAATAATGATTACAAAAAACATGGCTCATGAAGATTTTGTATGCCTCAAGATTAGCTTTGATACACTTAGCTTATAGCAGAATACGAAATCTCATTTGAGAAAAAAATATTTTTTGTGAACTCGATTGCTTTCTTTATCAAAATGAGAATTTTGAATAAAAAATATTCTTTGAATTAAAAAGTTCCGCCTGAGGTAAAGACAATTAAAATTTTAAATTAAAAAATACATAATGTACTTTTACTTTAAGATATAGCTGTAATTTATGAAATTTTTGAAAAAATATTAAATCCTCTCAATACAACATCTTTATTATTAATTTTGAATTTTTTTCCTCAATTAAATTTATAGACAATTATTTTAAGATCGATGCAATTAAATTGTTCAGAAGCTTCACGAATAAATTTCAATAGGCATTCTTGGTAGGAAAAAAAGCATTACATGATCTTGGCAAATATTTCAATTTGATTTATATGAAAAAGTCATAACTCAAAAAATTACCAGATCAAATGATTTTAAAATTACAAATGTACAAAAAATGAATACAGCTGATACAATTTGTAGAGCAAAAACATCTGCGTTTTTATAAAAATTTTTTGAGTATTTTCATTTTTATTCTGTCTTTCCTAAAAAATTTAAAATGCCCCTTTTTTTGGTGAACGTTCAGTTCATAAATTTTTCTATTAAAGCTTCCAACATAATTTCTATAAAAAAATTGTATGAGTATATTGGGTTAAGGTTTGGGTCAAATTTCAAAGATCAAATTTTGTTTAACTTTATTAATTTTCTATGAATTATTTTTTCCTTGAATTGACACATCATCCTTTTTTTTAAACAAGACTTAAATAGATTGAAAAAATTCAACAAAGTAGTTCGGAAGCAACAAATGGTAATTATATTATTAAGAATAGCAAATAGCATGGAAAATCTATTCAAAAAAATAACAGAAGAGATGATTTTAATTTTTCTAATATTTAATGTCTTTGCCAATTATTCAAAATTTTAATTCTTTTTTTATTATTAGAAAACTATTTCGAAATTTTTTAATTAAATCAAAGCTTATAAAAATAGAGAAAATATTTTGGTAAAACATTAGTTTGTTTGAAATTATGAGTAAATAAATAAAAAGCTCAGTTTATTGAAAGCTTTTAAAAATTAATTCAGTCTTAATTTCTAAAATTTTGCGTAGAAATTTTTTATTTTTATTTATTGTTTGTGCGTTAAAATAGAACTTAAGTTTTTTTTATTTTAAATAAAATTTAATGTCAAATATTTTGAGTTTTGTTTAAGCAAAAAAGTTAAAATTATCAGCTATTAAATTATAAATTTATATTTAAAATCTGTTGCTATTTATCTTTAATAGCAAATCAAGGCTTATTTTTAGTCAGAAAAATTGACAAAAAATTATCAAATTCATTTAGTTATTACCACATTTGAATAAGATAATCATTTATTATATAAAGATAAGAAAAACCAAACTACGATTCATGATCAGTTAAATTATAAATTTAATATTTTAAATATCTTAATTAAAATGAAATTTAATTCAATTCAACTGATAATTTAATTCTGTCTGAAATTGATATTTTCTAAATTTTGAGTGCGGAAATCGAAAATTAGATTGTTCAGAACAATTTATTTTTAATTTCTAATCATGGCATCGTATTAAGTTCTAATTTTCGAAAGATTCAAATGAAAATTATTAGATTTAAAACCAATATAAGATTACTTTTTAAATATTTAAATTAGTTAAAGATCATTTCAATAAAAAATAAAATTTCATTTCAAACAAGACTATCTTATTCGACTTTTTTTTAAAATGAATATTTTAGATTTTTTTGCATTAAATTAAAATAAGAAAAAATATAATCAATTTATAAGAATTTTCATATAAATAATTAAAGAAAATAATTTAAAATTCATGAATTATTTTTGTAAATCAATCTGTTCACTTTCAATCTTTTTCTCCATTATATAAAAAACATTATTTTAATCAAATTTAATCAAAATGTATTGCTTTATTTAACAAAGGTTTAAATTGAACACACTAAATAAATAGATAAATAGAGATGCAAAATTAAAAAAAATAGCTTTTGCCAAAAAATTCGAATTTTCAATTATGAAAAACAAAAACAGTGATTCAATATTTTTATTATGTTTTTTCGAGGTGATACAAGTGCCTCAGAAATGCGACAAAAAATGTAAATTTTAAAAGATGAAAATAATTTTTTTAAAAAAATCGATTATGTCAAATTTAATTTTTTTAATTTCTTTTATTTTATGATTTAACAATTTAAGAAAAAAGACAAACGGCTTCAGATCATTAATTCTTTATTAACGTTTGGTTCTTATAGAGAACATAAATTGATAACATTGTCTTAAATTACTTTCACAACAACATATTTTCAGCGAATTTGATTTACGAATTTTATTTAAAGGTGCTAAAAAATATTTTTTTATAATTTTCTGTTTACTTAACTACCGTTTTTTTAAGCTTGCGGATAAAATTCATAGACTAAAAGAGTTTTACTTTTTTCAAATCTAATCAGCAATTATAATTAAAAAAAAAAGATATTTTAATAAACTTTGGTTTAGATAAAAGAAAATAAATTTTTGATAAATCTTTTTTACTTTATTTAATTTAGGGACGAGAAATTTATTTAAAACCAATTCAAACAATGATAAGCTAATTATCGAAACTCTATGTTTAAATCTTAACATTTCTTTAATTCTCCTAATTTAGTCAAAAAAATTTAAATTTTGTTTGCTCGACTCACATCATCTAGATCACGAGCACAAATTATTTTTTTCTAGTCTAAAGATATAAATAAGCTGACAAAAGAAACAAAATATTAAAATTCATAAAATAAGTATCAAAAAACGAAATTTAGAAAATAACGTTACAATAAAGCGTTCATAGCCTTGTTTAAAATGTTAATAGATCTTATAGTGTATGTGGTTAGTGTGTCTCTATTTTGCTACTTGGCAAACCGGTTCTATTTCAGTGGGGCAAGATACAAATCGGAAAAGAAGCTGGACGGAAAAGTGGTCGTAGTGACTGGTTCGGACAGTGGCATTGGATTTGAGACAGCTTTGGACTTTGCCAAGCGCGGGGCCCGGGTAATACTCGCGTGCCGCGACACAATTAGAGCTGAAAAAGCAGTAGGCACCATAATTCAGCAGACAGGCAACAAACAAGTCGATTACGAATTCATTGACTTGGCAGATTTGGACACGGTGAGAAGTTTTGTCAAAAGTTTAAAACAAAAGATTGATAGATTAGATTTGCTCGTCAACAATGCCGGTGTCATGGCTTGTCCTTCGAAATGGCGAACTAAACAAGGCTATGAAATGCAATTTGGTGTAAACTACCTAGGACACTTTTTGCTTACCAACCTCCTGCTAGACTTGATAAAAAAAACACCAAAAAGTCGCATCATTAGCGTTTCATCATGTCTTCACTACTGTAATCAATTTTTTTGTCTTTTTTTTTTTTTTTAATTTTTTAAAATTAGATGGAAATATAGAATGGGACTGCTTGGAAAAAGGTAAAGAAGTCACGCTAATTAAAGGCTATTCTCAGAGCAAATTAGCAGTGGTAATGTTCACCAAAGAATTGGCAAGAAGGTTGGATGGCACAAGTGTGACCGCCGTTTGTTTGCACCCGGGAGCAGTCAGAACAGGAGTATTAATACATTTTGTATTAATTAATAATTAGTTATTCTATTTTTATTAAGATAATTCGCTATACCGGCGAAAGTATGTGCCGGTTGTTTCCTCTTATAATAAGGGTTTTTTATGTTTGCTATATGATTGTCACAAAAAATACCATTGAGGGCTCTATGACTACAATTTATTGTGCTCTTGATGACGAGGTGCCTAAATACAATGGATGCTATTTTAGTGACTGTGCTTTGAAATTGCCATCTAAAGCGGTTTTTAATGACCAGGATGTTAAGCGTTTGTGGGATTTGAGCGCTAAAATGACTGACTTATAACCAAAAAATTCAATATCATGACAATGCAAAAATATTTGATAGATTTTAATGAAAATGTTTTTTAGCATTCGAATCGTTTTTTAGAGAATATAATTTTTTTTAATTAAATTAATTTTGAAAAAAATAAAGATATTTATCTTTTTGTTTTTTGGATTAAAAATTTTTTTATCAACTTTATTAATTTTAGGCGTAAATATAGATAAATAAAAATTTTACAACTGTATCAAGTATATTGATTAATGAGAAATATTTGATTTAAGTTTTATAATTTATTTTTTTTTGTAAATATAAAAATCGCAACAAAAATGAAAGATTTTAAAATTTTTATTACCTTTTTATTATTCTCTGTTACATATTAAAATGAATCGTCTCCCAAACAAAATAAATTCAGCTATGATTCAACAAAATAAACAAAAATAGAAAATTGTGACATTAACACGTGATGTTTTTGCTTATTGAAGTCGTATAAATTATTTCGTTAAACACTTAAGTAGTTTATGTTGATATATCATTTACATAATATCCAAAAGCTATAAGATATCTAGGAAAATTCTATCAAATGAAATTTACCTTTAGAATAATTCAAACCAACTAAAAAAAATTTAGATTGACAGCGATTAGTGACAAAAATTTTTTATAGAAAAAAATTGGAGTGAGATTAAGAAAACACATAAAATATGAATCTAAAATACAACAATATAAACTAAAATATTTAATTTTGAATCTCTAAAAAAGTGAACTAAAAAATAAACCTAAATATTATTATTTCAGAATAGAAAAGAAAACATAAAAAACAAAAATGAGCCGAAAACTCAAATGGATTTATATGACCAAAATTAGTTCTGAGATAGAACTTGAATATTTTATTTTTAAATCAAAATGAAACTTTTCTAATAATTTAATTGACTTTTTTAATTTAAAAAAATTTTTTTTTTATTACTCATGAAAATATAATTTTTTGGATTTAGTAACAATTTAAAACAATAAAATTATGTTTATGCCTGATTAACTTTTTAAATCTTTCTTCAATCCTTACCCAAAAAAATTTAGCTAAAAACTTTTTTAACCTGCTCAATAAAAATTAAAATCCAAAATATCAATTCAATTTTTTGAAAAAATGTAAACTTATATCTGAAGAATAAGTTTTTTTTATTAAATATACAATAATTAAGCATTGATTTAAAAAAAATATTTAATCAAATTTTAACATGGTATTTTTGATTTTTTTATACGCCCTAGGCACACTTATTCTAGCCTTTGCTTTAAACAAATTTTACTTCAGTGGGGCTAGATGCTATTCAAAAAACCGTCTTGATGGAAAAACAGCTATAATCACAGGTTCAAATACTGGTATTGGCTACCAGACAGCACTTGACTTTGCTCAAAGAGGTGCCAAAGTAATCTTAGCTTGTCGTGATACAAAAAAAGCTGAAAAAGCTGCTAAACAAATCATAGATGCAACTGGTAACAAGAATGTTCAAGTTGAGTACATTGATCTTGCTGATTTGGATACTGTGCAGGAATTTGCCAAAAGTATGAAGGCTAAATTGACAAAACTAGACCTTCTGGTGAATAATGCAGGTTAAAATTTAAACCATTATTTTAATTAACAAAAATTCAATCAATGTTTTTTAGGAATAATGTTTTGTCCGAACTGGAGAACTAAGCAAGGTTTTGAAATGCAGTTCGGAGTAAATCATCTTGGACACTTTTTATTAACAAATTTACTTCTGGACCTAATTAAAAAAGCAGACAAAGCAAGGATTATCAATGTTTCATCAAGAGCTCATTACGGTCTATTATTTATAAGTACTCAAAAATAAAGAATTTAAAAATTAAATCAATTTTGTTATTTAGATTTGCCAATTAATTGGAATGATATAAATTGGGAAAAAAGCTACAATACTATCAGGGCGTATTGCCAAAGTAAAACAGCAAATATTCTATTTACCAAAGAGCTTGCCAGTCGTCTTGAAGGCACTGGAATCACAGTTGTAGCATTGCATCCAGGCGCAGTGATTACTGAACTTACCCGATATACTGGTCAGAGTATTTTATTTCTGATTCCAATTTTATGGAAAATCCTTTATCCATTTATTAGGATAATACTGAAAACAGCTGAGGAAGGAGCTCAAACAACTATTTATTGTGCAGTTGATGAATGTGTTCCGCAATACACTGGGTGCTATATGAGTGATTGTAGACCTAAGAAATCGTCCGAAGAGGCCAGAAGTCAAGAAAATGCCAAAAAATTGTGGGAAATTAGCTGCCAAATGGTTGGCATCAAGGCTTGTTAATTGTTTAGTATTAATTAAAATCATATTAAATTAAATTAGATTTTCTAAAATAAAAATTAAATAAAATTTAGAGAATTTTTTTTATGATTTTAAATTTCATTTTGTCAACATTAAAAAAAGTAGAAGGAGAAGGATTTCCTAAAAAAATATTATATCTATTAAAAATATGATTCAACAAAATTCCCCCTTTAGAACTTCTAAGTGAATTTCAAGAAATATAAAAGAAAAATAGTAATCATAAAAGCTATTTTTTTCTGAAAATATAGAGTATTATGTTATAGGTTTTTTTTTAACTTTAAAATTAGGACTAAAATGAAAAAATGCATATTTTTGAAATCAATAAAATTAAAGAAATAATTTTTTATAAAAAAAATAAAAATTATGTTATGGCTAAGAAAATAATCTGCGACATAAAGAATGAAAAGAATTTTATTTTAAGTCTATGTGATTGCTTATTAAAAACTAGTTGAATCCATTTTTAATTAGATTTCTGAAAATGTTTAAGTTGAAGAAGTTTTGCAAAGCATTCTTGAAGAAAATATTAATACATTTAAGTAATAATTACAACTTATCCTTCTCATTAAGCTGAAAGAAACAAAAAAATAAAATTCAAGGAGTGGCCTTAAAAATAGTTTTTTTTGTTCCATTTTTGTCTTAATTAAATTAGAACTAAAATTTAATGACAGTTAAAAATTAATTCAAGTTAAAAGTTAATATTTTCAACAAAATCTAGATCTATCTAATTAATGAAATTAATAATGAATATTTTCAAAGAAAATTAGAGGAAAATCAAAACTCAAATTAAATTTTCTGCAGGAAATAATAATTTCATATGATCAACAGAATTTGAATTTCGCCTTAAAAATTGCAATTTTTTTTACAAATTAGCATCAAAATAATTCATCAAAAATGCAAGAAAAAATGTAAAATAAACAAGCTGAGGAAATAATTAATAAAACTAAATTTATTTTGATAGTTTATTTTTATTATTATTTTATTGTTTATAAAAATTTTTAAGTCCAATGTACAAAAAATGAATAAAAAATTCTAAATAAAAATATTTGAAAAATTTTCTCTAAAAAAATTTAAATTTATAAAATAATTTAATTGATAATCGAAATTTTTACGCAATCCGTTAATTAAAAAATTTGAGCCATTATCATTTTGTGAACTACGAAATAAAATAGACTTGGTAATGAATTGATTAAATTCAAGAAAGTAAGTGATTGATTTAAAGACTTTAAGCTATATGCCGCAACTTCTACTCATTATTTTAAAAACAATCAATTATCTTTTTACTTTTCACAACATTATAAAAATTTAATTTAATATATTAAAAAAATTGAGAAGTTTTTTTGAAGGTCTATTTTAATTTGGGAATTCAATGTCTTGTTTATTTCTTATAGGAATGATCATATTTTTTTAAAGATTACTGGAAGAAAAATTTGTTACTATAGTAATTTGAAAATTTTCTTACAAAATATATTAACAAATCAATCTTGAATTTTTTTTTTCGATTTAGGATGTGACAAGGGGTTTTCATGATTAAAACAAGTGTGCCAAAATCCTTTGATACCAAATAAAAAGTTGTTGACGACTAAAATCAATGAGAGGCTTTAAATTAATCCATTTTTTTTCAAGATTTCTCAATCTTAAGCATGTATGGTCAAAGTTATCGGCAAAATATCAATGGTGAAATTGTTGAGGTCCGGTATCCGATTGAAATTCGTAAGGATAAATGCGCCATGTGCAAACAAAGAGGTGTTTTTATATGCGAGCACAATACTTCTATTCGGGACATGATTCATTCAACATATGCCCAAGAAGGTCGCTTTTATTTGGACCCGCGAAAGCCCAAAAATAACATTTCCAATGATATAGAGAAAAATGGAAGATTCGAAAAAAATAAAGTGATCCCGAGTGATAAAATCACTACTCAGAACAAAGTTGAGATACCAGTACCAAGTGAAGCCAGTACCGAAAAAAAGAATGACAAAAAAAACAGCTCTTGTTGTACAATTATTTAAATAATTTGGATATTTTTTTGAATAAAATTTATTAAAAAATTTACAAACCAACCAACTTTTTGCTTATTTCCCAAAGATTTTTACAATTTTGTTCATCAAATGTTTGCTTTGAAGGCTCTTTTGGGCGACAATCACTAAAATAGCACCCGTTAAGCTTAGGTACTTGATCGTCTATTGCACAGAAAACAATATTCATAGCCCCCTCATAGGCACTTTTTGTAAATATCATATAAATTAAATATAAGATTTTTACAATTAGAGGAAATAATCTACAATAACTTTCTCCAGTATTTCTTATTATCTGAAGAAAAAAAATTTAATTTATAAAAAAAATGATAAATAAATGTATTGCCTTTGTTCTTACGATTCCTGGGTGGACCGACACTACTGTAACGCCAGTGCTATGAAGCTGCTTGGCAAGTTCTTTTGTAAACATTACCAGAGCAAGTTTACTTTTTGGATAGCCTTTAAATTCATCACTGTCAAGTCCAATTTTTGCCACTTAAATTAAATATTTAAAATAAAATAGGGAAAATTTTAAAAAATGCGGACAATAATGTACACATGATGATACATTGATGATGCGACTTTTTGGTGTTTTTTTTATCAAGTCGAGTAAGAGATTTGTTAACAAAAAATGTCCTAGGTAATTAACGCCAAATTGCATATCAAAGCCTTGTTTTGTTTTCCAGCTTTCTGGACATCCCATTACACCTGCATTATTGACCAATATATCAAGTTGATCAATTTTCGATTGAATATTTCTTGAAAAAGCTTTTATTGAATCTAAATCAGATAAATCTATGAGCTCATAATCGACTTGTTTGTTGCCAGATTTTTGTATAATTTTTCGGACGGCTTTTTCGGCCTTTAAGGAATTTCGACATGCGAGTATAACTCGGGCTCCCCGTTCAGCAAAGTCCAAAGCTGTCTCAAATCCGATACCACAGTCCGAGCCAGTCACTATAGCAACTTTTCCATTCAATTTTTTCTCCGATTTATACCGACTACCGCTGAAATAGAGCCTATTTGCCAAGAAGCAAAATAAGATTATACAAACTAGGTAAATGCTTACTTCTAAAATCATAATTTTTAAATAAAAGTGTTTTCTTTAAATTTTATTATATTTTTTTAAAATAAAAATAGTGGTGTGATCTTTTTCTTTAATAGATAATAAAAAATTTAAACCAATTCAACTTTGGTGTGGAAACAAATCCAAATAATAAATAAATATTTTAAATGCACTTTTTGCAAATAGATAAAATGAAATTTTATTAAATTTGAATTGATAAGAGATTGTTATTTTTATTTTTACATTTTTGAAATTCATTTGAATAAAAGTTAAGATTTATTTGCGAAAAAATTTGAATTTATGTTTTAGATCTTATAGGTTTGAAAAAATGTTGACGTTTTATTTTAAATAAAATCCAAAATTTAATTATTTTATTCGATTTGAAAAAAAAAATAAGAAATGGTTCTGAACAAGATACCCACATCAATTGTAAACTTGATAATAAAATTTAAAAATGTAAAACTTAATTAAAAAAATAAGGATTTCGTTGGTCAAAAAAGAGCAGAACTTTTATTCCAAGTGATCATTGTTATATCAGCAGTAATTTTTGAGATTCTTTAGATTTTCTTTAAAATTTTTTTTTAGATAATTGGATTTATCTACGGTTTTTTAGAGCAAAAATTTTCTTATACTTTGATGGCATTAGGAGTTGGAGTAACCATCAGTGCACTAGTTAGTTTTCTTTTTAGGGAAATAAATTTTAATTTAAATAAATTTTTCTTTAAGGCTGTTCTTCCACCATGGCCTGCTTGGAAAAAGAATCCACTTAAATGGCAAGAACCAAAAATTGAATCAAAAACCGAAGAAAAAACAAAAAATAAAAAATGAAAGTGTTCAATATTATTTTTTAAAAAATAATTATCGTATTTATATCAATAAATAAATTCTTAGTCTAAAAAAGTTTAATTTTTTTTCTTTTTTAATAAAACAAATTTTTATATATTTGTTGACGAAACATCAACTAGATATTAAAAATCATTTACTTTTTAATTTTAATTTAAAAGAAATATTTAAATTATAAATATCTATCCTTGGTAAATGAACAAAAATAAAGTCTAGATCGAAAAATGTAGTTCACTATTTTCTAGGTTGGTTCTATAGAAATTTAAAGAATTCGGTTAAGAATGTCATCAAAATTCTCATTTATTGATTCTAAATCTCTGATGAAAAAAAAATAAACATTTACTTAAGAAATTGCGTTCATAGATCATAATCATGCATTGCCAGAAAAAGTGGTATTTAATAAACTGAAAAATTTAATATTCTTTACAAAATGAAGTTAATTGAAATCATAATTTTAAGTATATGCTTGTCAAAATGCATTTGTCAAATTAATCCAATAATAGCAGAATGGACCAAGTCGACCGGCTCAGGATATGGTGGTTTCAATACAAATGTTTACAAAATAGAGTATTCTTCTAGCTATGTTTGGGTTAGCACAAATAGCATACCAAGTTTTTCGATCGGCCCATGGGCTAATAATCCCAATAATGCTAAAGGAATGGATTATACCTTTCAATTTCCGCTAAATCCAACATATAATATTGGGACCCCAACAAAAGTTCCTTTAGGACACATTGGTTTATGGATAAATGGAGTAAGCGTTTTTAATGCAGATGATGGAATGACTTACAACAATTTGGGAGTATGGAAAAGAAATGCTTACATTTGGGAAGGGGTTTCTTTTGATTCGTGTAAAGGACATCCAAATGGGAAAAGTGAATACCATATGCATATCAGCTCAGGTTGCTTGTACAATACAAGCGCATCACATCATTCACCTTTGATTGGATTTGCTTTTGATGGTTTTCCAATTTACGGTCCCTATGGTTATTCATCTGCTAATGATTCAAGCTCATCAATCAAGAGAATAGAGACTAGTTACAAACTTAGAAGTATAACAGATAGAACTAGCCTCCCTGATGGAACAGTTCTTGATTCAACTTATTATGGACCATCAATCGCTTCTTATAATTTATCTAGTTTTATAGAAGATTATGAATATCAGACTGGTTATGGTGATTTGGATGAATATAATGGAAGATATTGCAAGACACCTGAATATCCCAATGGTATTTATGCTTACTTCATTGCCACTGATTCGTCTTTAACTCCTATTTATCCTTTTGTTGTTGGTCATTACTACAGAGGAAATATTTTACCCGGTAACACTGGACCCAATTCGGGAAAATTGTCAGCTGCTAAAGCAACTGTTTATTTTGAAAACTAATCTTCTTGATCTAAAAAAAATCATTCCAACTAAGAGAATAATTAGATTAAATGATTTTTTTGGAAAATAAAATTTGAATGATTATAAATGATACTTTATTTTAAAGATTTTTTATAGAGTAAAAAGTCATGTATTAAAAACTTAATGAAATCAAAAAAAGAAAGAAAAAATTTAATAATTTATTAAATTTAAATGCTAAATTAGAGCTTGGATAATTAGATTAATTAAAAAAAATAACAAAATTAAAGGAAACAAAATTTTAAAAATTAAAAAAAAATATTAACGTAACAAAGCAGTGGGCCATGCTGGACGAGAAGCACCATCCATTTCACTTGCCAATTGGTTGCCCGTTACAATTTGATGATTAAAACCACCAATTTCAGCATTACAATCGGGACATTTTGTTTTTTCCATTGCTCCTCCGCATTCACCAATACAATAGACATGACCATTGGGACACTTATACCAGTGTCCGGGCGATAGACCAATTGCTTGTACAATCATTGATTTTTCTTCTTTACTTAGTTCAGTTTTAAGCAATGGCGCCAATTCATTTAAAAAATTTTTGACTTCATCTCTAACTTTATCAAATCTTATCACATTTTTTACAAGCAAATCTTCTAATTTTGATAAAATAGTCAAAGCCTCATCAGGTAAATTTGGAATTTTAAGAGCGAGATTAGTCATGCGCTCAAGCTCTACAATATTCGCAACTCGATCCAACTCGATGTTAATTTCCCTTAACTTTTGTCCTTCTTTCAACATCAACAACTCATTTCTTCGTGTTTTCAAAGAATCAAAAATTTTTTCAATTTCAAATTTGAAATGCTCTTTTTGGTCTACGAAATCATTGAATCCATTTTCCTGGACACTTTTTTGAATTTTTTTTATTCTCAAATAAATATTCCAAGTGTTTTGGATCGCGGCAAGAGAATTAAATGACAAATCTTTTTTCAGCACTCTTTTAATATTCTCAATTACAAAAAAATCCATAAATTTATCCTCTTTTGTTAATAAATACTCTTCTAGGTGTTTTTTTAATTTTTGGAAGATTCTTTTATTTTCTATTTTGTCTCCAAAATGCTTTAATTTTATCTCATTTATTGCTTTCAGTTGAGTTTTGATCACATTTGCATAACGCTTACTTTTTCTTATCGGAGTTTTACACTTTGGACACTGGGGCAGTTGAATTGAATTGGAAAAGTTGTTGTTCTCATCTGAATATCTGGTATTGATCCAATTATCCATTCCGGATACTTCAACTACATGTGAACACTCTTCCAAGATAATAAATCGTGCATCTGGCTCGTCTTCATCACCGAAAAATATTTCACTAACTTGATTTTGGTGACAAATACGGCACAAAGGTGGACATTTTTCACCACATAGGCCAATGCAATCATGTTTGCATTTTAGCTTTTTACCGCATGGTTCATTGCATGGCTTGCGATCACAGAGCTCATGACACAATTTTTTACACTTGGAATGTTGACATGATATTTTGCATTTTTCTTTACAATCAGCGCATGGTTCAGAGCATATTTGTTTGCATTTTGAATGATCACATTCGTTTTGACATATTTCTTTACAAGGTTCACATTGTTTAGAGCATGGTACTGAGCATTGGTGACCACAAAAAAGTATTCGGTCACATTTTTGCACACAACTTTGATGCAAGAGTCCTCCAAGGCAAGATCCACATGTACCATTGCATTTATGACCACAATCAAGTTTTTCACCACATGGTATTGCACATTTAATTAAATAGGTCCATTTGGGATCCGAGCAATTAACAGTTACATTTGATTTGTGAACACAGGGTGAACGCACATTTATTTTGGTCATACATTTACCACAATCAAGTAGTTGACATTTTTTTGTGCATTTATGTCCACATGAAAGAATTTTTTCACAAATTGATGTACAATATTTTTTAATAGGCTCAGTGTCACAACGTATTTTGATCGTATGGCCACACTCAACTATTTCTTTATCGACCAAAACAGAACACTTATTACATTGGTGTTCTTTGCCGCATTTTTGTTTACACAAATGGCCACAATTTTCCATTTTTTTATCACAATTTTTTTGACACTCATAACTTGTGTGATCTTGGTCAAAGTTTCCATGACATTTGAGTGCACACACATGTCCACACTTGAGTCTAAAATTACATGGTAATAAGCATCCACCGTCAGGTCTTTTATCAAAATCTTTTGGTTCAATAGCTTCCAAGTCATTTTGAGGATGAGAACCACAAGTTAAACTCAACGAACGACCAAAATGATTATTTGATTTAACATTTTCGACTACAGATTTCCAAATATCTCTTTTTTCTGATTCTGTTATAAATTGAAAATTTCCAATAACAAACAAACCATGTCTAGCTCTGGACAAAGCCACACAAACTCTATTTTTAATGCTCAAAAATCCAATTTTTCCATCTAAATTTGAACGCACAAGAGAAAGCAAAATAATGTCATTTTCTTCTCCTTGGTAATTGTCCACAGTGCTTACTTTGATCAATTTTAGGCCCAAATTACGCAATCTCTTTTTTATTTCACTAAGTTGACCCAAGTACATTGTTAAAACAGTTATTTTGGACTGATCATATCCTTGTTTAGTCAAATACAAGCTTAACTTGGCCAAATATTCAGCTTCAAAGATGTTCGACTTGGTCGTGCTGTCAGCAGTGATTCTTTCTAGTTGATTATGGTCAATAAAATAAATGCTTTTCTTAAGTCCTTTAACAGTGGGATGTGAATTTACAGAAGGATCATTATTTATTGTTTCCTCATAAAAATGTTTCATTAAAACACTAATCTCTGGCCTCATCCGGTGTTGATTATTTAGCATGACTCTTTTGGTGTTATTGTTAATTAGTCTCTCAAACAAAGACACATCTAGTTGGTATTGAGTTGCCAATGTGTACACCGCTGGATTTGGTCTTAGTTGCACGTGATCTCCAATTAGGATCAAATGTTCACAATGCTTGGACAAAGCGCTCACTATATGAGCTTCAAATACTTCTGCTGCTTCTTCTACAATGATAATACGAGGTCCAATGTCTTTGAGTACCGAGTGATACCTTGATGAACCAGTAGTTGTCATTGCAATTATGTAGGCATCTTGCATTATTGATCTATCTTCTTGCAATCGTAATTCTTGCATTTGGTTTATTTCATTATTATACTCATTGCATAATTGTTTAATTTTTTCCTCTTGTTCATTTTTATATTTATTAACCCAGTGGAAATAAAGCAAGTGTCTCTGAGTGTAATCAAGGCGCCAAATATTTGGACAATTTTCAATCAGACTCAAGTCATTGTTCGAATATTGATTGGAAGTTTTTGCGAAAATTTTTTCCAAAGTTGTTTCTAATTTCTCAAAATCAGCGTCTATTACTTTTTTACCTTTCTTTACTTTCCATTTGCCTTCTTTTGAATAGCCCATTTGATATCTGTATGTTTTAATCATATCATATAATTCTTCTTTTTTCAATAATTCCTTTGTATCCAAGTTTAATACTTTAGTGGATGCAAAGTCATCAAAGTTATCATCTAAAATTCTTTCTTTATTAAAATTATCATCCTCCTCTTCGGAATCAGGCTCAGCCAAATTAGGTTGCTCATTATTTTGAATAAGTTCCTTTGATTCTTCTTCTTGGTCTTGGTCAGCGTTTAGACCAGTTACAAATTGTCCATGTAATTCTTCTGTCAATTCAAAATTATCCAATTCCTCAACAAAGTCCTCTTCGTCAAAGTCAAGTAAGCCAAGCCAATCAATAAGATAAAAGTTAAGATCAATATCTTTGTCATTTCTTCTATGATTAATTAATAACTGATCCAAATGCAAAGGATTAATGTAATTTTTAAGTTTTTGAATTGTTAAAATAGCTTGGCAATTAAAGATTAGATCTAAAGTTCTTGAAACAGAAGCTAAATTTTCTTTTAAAGTTGAAATTTTTCGATATTGATTTACAATGTTATAATAAATAGTTCTATCAATTTGACGTTTGCTCTTTAAACTTTGTTTCAAATTTTTGAGTAAAAAAGGTTCCAAACTTTCGGATTTAGACCGACCACCAACACGAACAACACCACTTGTTAATTTGCATTCATCTATGCAATACTCCAAAAATTGATCCAAAGCATGGTTGGTATAGCAAATCATTAGAATTGGCTTGTGTCTTTCATTGGGTCTGTTCCACCATGAGTGCTTGTTATCCAACAGAAATTTAACAAGCTTTACACCTAAAAAGGTTTTTCCAGTACCGGGTGGTCTTAGAAAAAAAATTTTAATTTAGAAAAAATTAATCAATAGTATTGGTTAATTATTTAATTTTAAGTATTCTTTTATTAATTAAAAAAAAAAGTAAGACAATTATTTGGAAGATACCTTTTGAAATTGCAATTTAAAAAAAATAAATGCAATTAGTCTATGCATGCATTATCAAAATTTTAATTGACATGTTTTAAGAAAAAATTGCAATTTCAATTTGCATTGAAACAAAAACTGTATTGCATCTTGAAGTTGATGATCACTTCAAAAAATTTATCTTAAGATATTTAAATAAATCTTTGAGTTTATTTAAATAATTTTAATGTAACATGAATGACATGTAATGTAGATTTTAAAAAATAAAAAAAAATGGGAAAAACATTTTCCCAATCTATTGATAAAATCGATTTTTTTAACCAATTTTAATTTATTTAAATGATTTTTTGTAAAGTTTATTTTCATTTTTTTAATTATTTGAAATTTATTATTTGAATTTCTTTTTCAATTTTTTTTTGATACAAATACTTTTGAAATAAAAAAAACTTCAAATAAACTTCACAAAAATCAGTTAAATAAATTAAAATCGTTAAATTTATTTTAACAATGGATTGAGAAAATGTTTTTTCAATTTTTTTTTATTTTTTTAATCTACATAACATGTTAATCATTTTACATTAAAATTATTTAAATTAAATCAAAGATTTACTTTAATATCCTAAGATAAACTTTTTGAATTGAAATGATATTTTGAATTGATCATCAATTTCACGATGCCAATTTTATTTGAAAAAAAAAATCTTTAAAATTTAAAGATAGAAAAAAAGATTTTTTGTATTCCTTCCTAAAAAAATTTCAAGCTAAACGCCGAAAAAAGTTTTTAAAAGAAAAATATCCTTTTATGCAAAAGAGAAAATAAGAAAATGTAACAAATTTGATGCTTTTTTGATTTAAACATTGTGCTTCTTTTATGTACAATTTAATACTTTAAATAATTTCAAAAAAATAGACTTGTATAGAAATACATTAAATTGGTTTTATTTTCATTGACCTAATCCCACGTTAGTGCTTTGTGATAAAGTATAACATTTAAAAAAATTAAACTTTTAAAAATTAATTTAACTTTTAAAAATATATGTTTTTTCATAAAAATAAATAACTAGTTTTGGGCGGTCCATGGACAGTCAACACTTCTTTCAGTCCCATGTTAAATAGTTTTAAAAAAATAAGAAGAAATAAACAAATTTTATTAACCCAACGAAAAGAAGAGAAATCATTTTGTTGTTATGATTAAAAATAAAAATTAGGAAATTGTTTGCAGCAGTCGACAAATAGAGTTGTTCCTATGTTAGTATTTCTGTCAAAAAGTATTGAATTTTAAATAAAAAGATTGTTAACTAATTAAAATGATATTAAATTATTTTTGTTTTTTTTCCTTCTCTTAAGATTTTTAAGTTCAAGGTATAATTTAAATTTAGAAAGGAAATCAAAAATTTTTTAATCCAACATCTTAATTTAAACTTGATTTAAAATTTATACTTAAAACTTAATTTTGAAAATTAAATTTTAAACAAAATTTTTTAATCAAAAAGAAAGTCCTGCTAATTAAAAGAATAGTATTTAAATAAATTTACCCTTGTATCAGAGCCAACTTGTTTGTCAAGGCTAATTTGACAGCTTCATATTGGGATTGATCTAGACGCATTTGTTCAGCCGATGGCCAACTAGCAGGATTTGATATAAAACATTTAACTGGATTATTTCGAGGATCATTTTTATTCATTTGAATTTTTTTCTTTCTATCAACAAGTACCGTGAAATCAACACTGGCTTCTTTTAAATATTTTGGTAAAGGCATCATTGCATTCTGGCAATAAACTAAATTTTCTTTGAAAGGAAAATTTTCTTCACCTTCTCTTTTAAAAGTTTTCAATGCTTTTAAAACATGCTTGTAGGACTCAAAAAACGCAGAGGTTTCCAGCATTATATAAGATTTGCCAAATTCTGGATAACTAATGACCTCACATGCTTCAAAATCAAATTTTACATTAAACCAGCCTTTTTTTCTTAGATCTTTTTCTTCTCTTTCACAAACAATGCCAATCAAACACTCATTGAGAAAATAGTCTGAACTAAAACAAATCAATGAACCAAAAATCAAGCGTTTTGATGTCTCCCAATTGATTGACTTTATCTTTTCATTATCCAACTGCATCACATAAACAATTCCTTGACCACTTGTTGTCACATTTATGCAAGACACATCAAAATATGTATTCAAATATTGAATTTTTTTAATTTTATTAATTATCTGTTTGGTAAGTTCGGCACCTTTTTTGTTCTTTTGGACAATTTCTTTGAATTCAGATAAGCCCTCTCGAAGAGGTCTCATAAAATCTTCTCTCAAAAGTCTAAATTGAACATCTAAATAATGATGCACATCCTTGTATCTTCCATTGGTGATGTTTCTTCTCAAAAATGTTTCTTGATTATTCAAAATATCGTCCAAAGTTGGAACTATGCTCATTGTTGTAAAGTCTTCGTCAGGTTCCTCATCTTCATTCTCAATATTTTTAAATGTTTTATTTCTTCGTTTTGATATATTTTCTTTTATTTCTGTTTCCACTTTTAAAACATTTTCAAACAATGTTTTTAATTCCTCATTTTGTATTCTATTAAAGACCAGCAATTCAAGTCGATCTTTCAGTGGCCCTATTAAATTAAGATTGTTCTCATTTGCATTCAAAATTTCAATTAATAATTTCAAAGCCAGTCTTATCAAATTGATGTTGTAGCCAAAATGAATTCTTTCGTTGACAGAATTGTACAATAATGTTTTGAAAAAATTTGAATCTGCTATTTTAGTTGACAATTCTCTCAATTTAGCAGGCATAGAATTGCATTCGAATGATTTTACAAAAGAAAAAGTCAAATCATGAAGTAGCTTTTCTCCCATTTGATCTACATTTAGATAATGTTCCAGACCGAACTTGGCATCAAATAGACAAAGAACTATTTGCTCAGGCTCTTTGATCTTTAGACCTTCTACTGTCTTTAAGCTCAGTCGAAATGGACCATTTTGTCTTTGTTGATTATTGCCAGGATTTTGTCTTGTTTGACCATTATTTCTTTTTCTTCTTCGAACAATTTGAACAATTTTGCCATTTTGTTGGGAAACCTTTCCCTTCCAATTCGCTTGGTGACCACTTGAAGCCATATTTTGTGAATTTTTAAATTTGAAATTTTTTTTAACTCTATGAAAAAGGATTTTTTCTTAATTTAGACCTTAAATTTATGTAGGAGTGCTTTTGCTCCACGTGTTTTTTTCTAAGCGTTTAGTTAATGGCGCGCAATAGAAAAAAATTAAGCTTAATAATAGATGATGTGAATAGATTTTAAATTTCAAAATAAATTCTAAAAATAATTGCGTTTTAATCTCAAAAAAGAAGAATCATAAAAAATTTCATAAATTATCTAATCTTTACAATGAAATAAAACATTAAAATATTTTTTCAGCTGGAGATTAAAACTGAACTAAAATATTTTATTAAAAATATTTTAAATAAAAATTTTACCTGATAAATAATTTAGGTACATTTGGCTTTACAGAGAAATTTGAATAGAACTTTGCCCATTTGAAAAGTAACTTCAAGTAATCAATATTTTCAGAATTTTTTGAATTGTATTTTGGAATATGGATTTGATAAATCATTGATTTATATAAAAAAAATTTAATATTTCTATTTTTACTTAATAAAAAGATTTTTTTTTACAATTTTATACTTTTATATTTAATTTTGTTTGTCACAGCCGAATCTGGCGTAATAAAAAATAATAATGATAAAAATTTTATCTTATCGAAAATGCCGATGAAAATTAGAGAAATAATCAATGGACATCAAATAATTTTTAGTGATCTTCAAAATTAAAATGTGATTAAAAAATACTATACAAAATATTTGCATAAAAATTAGGTAAATAATAAAAATAATGTGAATCGAAAACATAACAAATAAGGTAAAGAATGATTGTGTATCACTAGATAACATTATCGACCGAAACCGATTATTTTTTGTCTCATAAATGGCATTGTGAAATTTGGTACAAAAACTAAAAATATTAAAAATTTCAAGGCTTAAGTTCTAAAGGACCAAAACATATTCTGTAAATTGTAGCAGCTGATACATCCTTTGTACCACCAAGATACTGATTATGCAAAACTCTGCAATAAATCTCCAAAACTCAGAAAATAGTAAATTTGGGATACTAAATTATATTAAAAATCCAATTCAACTTTAAGTGGTGGTACAAAGGATGGATCACTTGCTACAATTTACAGAGCATGTTTTAGTCGGCTCAGATTAAAGTTCTGGCGTTTTTTATGTTTTGTTTTTGTTTTTTGTACTAAAATTCACAATGTTCTGAACTTTGCAGAGTTTTGCAGAATCAGTATATTGGTGGAACAAAGGATGTATCAGTTGCTACAATTTACAGAACATGTTTTAGTCCTTCAGAACTTAATCTTTGGCACTTTTTATATTTTGTTTTTGATTTTTGTACCAAAATTCACAATGCCTCATAAATGTGATAAACTTTTAAAAGTTTTTATTAAAATTTTTAATATTATTTTTTTTAATTTTAAAATAAATTTATGTTGGTAATTTGATTTAAAATTTTAATTTAATTGGTACTTTTTCATTTTCTTTAAATTTTTAAATTTTGAGCGAATTTTTTCATTTAAAAAATAATGTTTGGTTTAATTCAAAATGTCAATGAGGTATTCTATATAGTATTTGTCCAAGAAAATATTTTTTTACATATATTCTTTTAAACTTAAATCAATCAATTTTCTATAAAAAAGCATTTAATTATTATTTAAAATTTAAAAATTACTGTAAAATTTACTTAATCTAAACTGAAGAAAATCAATTTTACTTAAAAGTTGATAATTTAAAAAAAATATATATATATAATTTTGACTCATAAACGTTTGTATTGATGTGAAAATAGGTACACCGGATAATGGATTGTTAAAAAATAAGGCCCAGTCCTTTTGTTAAAATAAAATGCTCGATACTGTCCCTTTAATAAAAATCGCATAATAATTTATTTATTAAAAAAACGCCCACTCGATTACCGTAAAAAAGACGTTCTTTTCTGTTATGCCCAGTTAAATAACAAATTTTTTTGTCCC
This sequence comes from Brachionus plicatilis, assembly GCA_010279815.1. Lineage (NCBI taxonomy): Eukaryota > Metazoa > Rotifera > Eurotatoria > Ploima > Brachionidae > Brachionus > Brachionus plicatilis. The sequence continues at coordinate 1,401,370 of QEOQ01000316.1, forward strand.
AAAAAAACTTTATTTTAATAATATTATAAACAAATCGTAATACAAATAAATCTAAATATCGGCAAATAAAGTTAAGAATCATCATAACAAAACCAGGCCGTGTTGAACTAAATGATGAAACAGTTAGCCTAAATTTAAGTAATATTAATTTAAATCTAGTTAAGAGAAAAAAATATGCTAAAATAAAAAAAAAGACTACGTTTCATATATAAAAAAGTATTTTTAAAATTAAAAAAATATTGTATTATAAGTTTATTTTAATTTTTGACCCCGCACTTTGAAAAAATTTTCAGAAAAATTTAATTTTATTTTTAAGAATTATTAACGTCTCAAATCATCGATTCTTGCTCTAACAACCTGACTTTATAAAGATTTTCGCATCTTTATTAAATTTTAAATAAAAAGACATTAGTTTTTCTTCTAAATATCTAAATTTTGTTATTTTTGGAGCCGATGAACCTGTAGTTATTATGCATTGATTTATTTGCAAGGGTTTAGATTAACCAGATAAATTTTCTGATATTAATATTTGAAAAAATTTTAGAAGATTTTTATATTTCTTTAATTTTTATCAAATTGATTAAATTTTTTTTATAAAAAAAATTTATTTTTAAATAAAATACAAAAAATTATTTTGGTCTAAAAAATTAATTCTATATTAAATTTTTCAAATAAAGCCTTAAATGGCTCAACATTGATTTTTGGACATCTTTTTACGTTTAAGCATTTAAAAACACTATTTATTTCTACATATTTTGAAATAAAAACTTCCAAAATTAGTGATGTAATATTTGGTACGTCCTCCAAATTTAAAAATTTTAATTTTCTAAAATCACCTTGCACTAAAACATCTATCAAATTATCATCTATTCGGTAGCATCTAGATAGTTTTAAGCTTTCTAAATTGTGACTACATGAAGATAAGTCTTTTACATGGCTAGCACATATTCGGCTTGAATCGCTCAAATCCACATGCACCAGATTAGTTAAATGAATATTCTTGAACCATCCAATTGGTATCTCGCAGCGAATCAATTTTAAACAAGATATAGAATCAGGTAAATCATTTACCTGAATTGAACTCATATCTGCATATTTAACTTCAAAAGTTGCCAAAGAAGTGCATGTAGAGCACAGCTTTTCCATAAAGGATGAGCTCAGGGTGCTTTGATTTTTATGATCGACTAAATTTTGAACAATTAATCAAATTAAATAAAGTAGAAATAAAAAAACTTTTATTTAAATTTCCCATAATTCTAATTGATTTTGCTTTCTGAAATTGTCTGTGGCGCACAAGTTTCCACAATTTTTTTAAATTAATGAACGAATCAATCTCAATGTGGTGCCATAGCGTCTCATCATAAACTGCTTGGTACCATGACCGACAAACACTGGCAAAATTTTTTAATAATTAGCTAATTACTTGAAAAATAGCTACCTGGCTATTCGGCATCGAGTTTTTAAGTTCAAATACTTGAAAATTTTTAACAATATTTCATGTGGTAAATTCGAAAAACCTGATTCATTGTCACTTTTTTGGCATTTTGCTTGGCCCTGATTCGAATCGGCTTTTCTTTTTCGACCCATTCAGAATATAAAAAAAAAATTATTAAGTAAAAATTATGATTTTATAAATTAATTTATTCAATTTTTATTCATTTATGTGATTTGAAAAATTTTAATTTTGGAATTGAATTTGAAAAAAAAAATCCTTATTAACAAATAGAAAGTTCAAATAAATTTATAGATTCTCAATTAATTTAAAAAAAACAGACAAAGTTTTTAAGATATGCTCATATTTTTGGTTTTTGGCTTTCCACTTGAAAAAAGTATCTGAGTTTATTACATCAAGATTAAACAATAAGGTAAATACATGATTTAAAAAGTTGCTTGGTTCTTTGACTTTATCAGCTAGATACCTTATGGCTGAAAGTGATTCTAGCTCGAATTTTTCGTTTGAATTTAGATATTTTTTGAGCAAAAAAATTCTTTTGATAAAAAAACCTGTGTTAAATGAGTTGTTCTCAAGACATTTTTTGCATAAAACAATTGCCAAAGTGCCGCAAAAAACTTTCGAGTTCAGATCGGAAGAAGTAAATTCTGACAAAATTCGATCCATTATTAACTCATTTGAATCACTCGGGTCCATCAGCAAAGCCTTTAGTTTGATATGGAAAAATTTGACTGGATCTAGGTTAGTTCTTACAATTGAGACTCTGTAAAGATCTGTATAAAGATTGCTGTCGGTTTTTGTTGTTTCTTTACAATTAATTTTTGGATTAGACTGAACCGAGTTTAAAACAGGAATTTTTTCATTTAGGTTCTCATCAACTGATTTCATTTCTTTTTGGTCTGAAGATTCTCCAATTTGGATATCTTTGCTCGGCTCTTTGGCTCGAGATTGAAGAAAAACCAGAAAATTTCTATCATAACGCTTCATTGCTATCAATTTTTCCAAATTTAATTCTCAACTTTTTTTTGGTTAAAGTCACGTTACAAAAATCCTGAGTCGAAGGGTTTCAAAAATGAAAGCGTACAGCTGCAATCTAAAAAATCCAAATTAAATCATTTCTTAAATTTATTTTAAATTTTATGAAAATTAGAAACTAAATTTACTCATCTTTAAATATGAAACTATTAATAATTAATTTCAAACTCTTTTTCATAGAATAGAACGCATTTTAGACTAGAAATAAGACAACCTTGAAACAAGACCATTCAAATCAACTATTTCAATGCATATTTTGAAATAATTAAATGAAAAAAGTTAAATTATCAAATAAAATTTAAAAATGATAATTTGTACAAATCTCTTTGATTTACTTGTCAAGCTTTATTTCATTTAATTCAAACATTTTACCAATTTTGAATAGATTTAATTTAATTTGGTTGTTAATAAATTTATATTTAATAAGAAAAAAAAAATATTTTTCAAAAAAACTTAAAACAAACTAAAAAATGATATTTACATTTTAATTAATTAATTTTAAGCCAAAGATTAAAAACTAAATTTGTTGAAATTTCAAGTCAAAAGTTGATGCCATCAAAATTTGAGATTTTCGAGCATAACTTTCTTAAACTTGTTGTTTAAACAAAAAAATTTTGAATATTTGATTGAAAAAAATTGATTTAGACGTACTATTGAGATAAAACTCTAATAAATCATCGATTTAGTTGAATTATAAAATAAATGAGTATAATTTAAATTTATTTATTAAAATTGGAAAATGTTGTGATTTTTTAGAATATCTTAATCTTTTAAGTAAAGGGATCATAACAATAAATTGGTAAACTAAACTTTTGATATTTAATAGAAATATTATTTTGATCAAAATAAAAGCAAATCAACTTTTAAAAAATTTTCTAATATTTTTAAATCAAATTTTAAATTATAAAAGAATTAGAATATAGTTTTATTTAGTTGGGAATTTAATACTAAATTTTGAAAAGTTTATCATTCATTAGTCAATCTTTTGACAAAAAACTTTATAAAAATTAAAAAAAATTAAAAATATAAATTTTTTTTTAAAAAAAATATTGATACTACCAACCAACACTTTTGGGTAGAATATTTTTACGCAATAGGAACTTTCTTAGCTCATCAGCCAAAATAATCACCATAGAATAACCAAACGCAAAGGCATAATATTCAAAACCAATTGGCTTGGCATTGATCAGCGAGCCTAGAAATTTTAGATTTACCAAGAGTAAGAGAATGCAAATGTTCATAAAAGATGAAAAAAAGAGAAATAAATTTCTATTTTGCCTTTTGATTGGAAACGTTTTGAAAAGAGACAGATACCGAGTCCTGGTAGCTAAAATATTTCCAATCGACTGCATTATAAGCATGGATACAAACGCAGCAGTCTGTGCACCACTCAAACAATTATCAAATTTGGCCTCGCTTATTCCATCAATGGGTGTCCATTTGTCGAACAGAAACACCAAGTCTTTGAACCTTAAGCCACAGCATGAATTAAAATAGACAAAAAAATTCATACTGGAACAAAAGGACATAATTGGTCCCAGAAATACAAAAGCCTGGAGCATCAAGCGCTTATCTACCAAATAATCGCTTTTTTTACGCGGTGCCTTTTTAAGCAAATCTTCCTCTGGTTTCTCAAAAATGAGTGCAATTGATGGCAAAATGTCTGTCAAAATGCAAATAATAATCATTTGGTAGGAGGACAATATCATGGGTAGGCCGACCAATGTGTTCAATAGAGTCGAAACTATTTGGCAAAAAACACAAGACGGCAATAAATAGAGCAAAATTTTCCTGATATTTTGATACAAAAGTCTTCCATTTTCAATTGATGTTACTATATATGAAAAACTGTTATCTAATAAAATAATATCAGCAGCTTGTAGAGCCGCCTCTGAACCCGAACCAACAGCTATGCCAATGTCAGCATTTTTTAAGGCAGGCGCATCATTCACTCCATCCCCGGTCATGCCAACAATAAATCCATTTAACTGAAATTCTTTTATGCATCTTAATTTGTGGTCTGGTGACGATCTTGCCAAAATAATCTCCTCATATTTGTTGCATATCAAATTCCACTCTTCTTTGGTCAACAAGTCAATGTCTCTTCCGCTGAGCACAATAGAGCCAGAGAACTTTTTGTTTTGGTTTAGATTGTTTTTTTTGCTTGAACGAAGTTTCATCAGGGTGTCATAAGGCATGTTGGACAATATTCCTATTTGGCTGGCTATAGATGCGGCGGTAAGGGAATAGTCACCAGTGCACATGATAATTCTGATGCCAGCATTGCGCAATTTGTGCACTATATCGCCCAAATTTTCCCTTGGAGGATCTATCAGACCAATTAGGCCCACGATGCACAGATCACTGCATTTTTTGACAAAATTTTCCATGCCCAGATTATCTAAATGGTCTTGTTCGCGAACATTGATTACTTTTTTGCACAAAAGTATCACTCGTCTGCCCATATTGGTCCATGATGTGAGCATATACTTAAGCCGGGTCCATGTGCTTGCGCCAATTGGTGCAATGTTGTTGTTTGATTCTATGATCCATTTGCATTTTGGGAAAAGAATGTCCGGGGCTCCTTTGACTATGATTATGTTGAGTTCCCGGTCTGCCAGAGATTTAGAGGCGAAAATTTGACCATGTGTGGCCATATCAATCGGTTTGAGTAGCTTGGCATGATACTTTAGTTTGGATGTAAATTTTATCTCGTCCAATAATTTGTAGCACTTTTCCAATTTGGGTATTTTGAGATTTTTGCTGGAAAAATTGAACAAAGCCTGGTCAATTGAACTTTCTGTTTTGGACAGAAAATTGTAGCCAAGATAGCATATGGCTAAAAGTTCCATTATACATTTATCAACACCTAGGTAAACCACTGGACTAAAATAGCAAGAGCCAATGTCGATTTCCTTAAGTCCAAGAAGAACAGACACCACATTCACTTTGTTCTGGGTCAAAGTACCGGTCTTGTCCGACACTATTACATTTACTGAGCTCAAAGCTTCAATTGAATTTATGTTTTTGACAAGTATGTTAAATTTTTTTAGTTTTTTGGAGTCAATTATAAGCGCCAAGCTTATGGTTACTGGCAGACCAAATGGTACGCCACTAATTATTATCTCAAAAACATCTCTCAAAAAATTTCTTATAGAAGAATCATAAAAAGATCTGAGCCAAAATAACCATACCAGGATGTAAATAAGAACAGCTATTGAATAGAATATGATTAGAGTTATGGAAAATCGGTTCATTTCACGCTGGAGTAGGGTTTTTTTCTGGCTTAATTTCAAATCGGTGAGATAGGATATCCGGCTAATGAGCGTCTCACCTCCAACTCCGACCACTACACCTTTGGCAGTGCCATAAGTGATTATACAGCTCATAAAGGCCATGTTATTAGCCTCATAGTACTCAACTTTTTTGTCAAAATTTTTGCACTTTTCCGCTGTGGCATCTATTTGTTCGCTCTCGCCAGTGAGCAAACTTTTGTCCATGCGCAATGATGATACCTCTATTAGACGAATATCAGCTGGAACTTTGGTATTACTGTTCAAGAGAACCATGTCGCCCATGACCAGTTCGACTGATGGAATTTTTTGTACTTTTCCGTCACGGATTACGGTGGCAATATTTTCTGACAAGTTTTGGATGCTTTTCATGGTGTTGTAAGATGACCAATCTTGAAAACTGATAAAAAAAGATTGAAAAAATATGATTATGATTATCAAGATGGCTATGACCAGGTATGCTGGATTGGACGGGTCAGACAATGGCTTGAATACTAGAATGCTGAGTATTACAGAAATCCATAATAATGCCGCGAACCCGCTGAACAAGCTGCGGAATATAGCCAGATAAAGTGTGGAGTATGAGATCGGAATTTTGTTGAGACCATTTTTTTTAAGCTGCTGTGAAGCTGTTTCTGAGCTGAGACCATTTTTAAAATCTGTTTTAAGTAGGCGTTCGATATCGTTTAGTTTAAGATTATGGAAATTTTTCTTCTGGTTGAAAAAGCTGAATGGAGAAATTTTTTTTTTTTTTAGAATCATTTTTTTTTTACAAAATGTTTTTGCTGGCTTTTTAAGCTCTGATTCTCGTTTTTTATCTAATCAGTAATTTCTGAAATAGTAAAATTTCCGCAAATTTTTAACTTGTGACATTATCGCAAATTAAAGATAAAGATTTAATTAAATTACTACATTAAAATAAAATGATATTCAAAAATTGGAACCTAAATAAAATAATAAAATTTCGGAAACAAATTTTCCATTTTTTTTTAATTAAAATCAAATCAAAATTATAACATAAAATAAATTTTTGGAGATGGATTTATAAACCTTATCGTATTATTTGTAAGTTTTGAGAAAAATTTCTATAAATATGGACGTAATTTCAATTTTCAATATTAAGAATATTTTGATGCAAATCGCTTAATCATGACATATTGATAAAATTTTTGTGACTTCAAAAATAATTTAATAAAAAAGGTCTGACTTGTAAAAATGAAAGCTTAACTCAATTTTTCATTCTAAGAAAGTCTGTACAAAATTTAAAATTTAAATGTTAAACATTTGAAATTTTTTTAAATGTTTTACATTTATTTTTAAAAGATTGTAAATGATTAAAATAAAACTAGTTGTGAATTTAATAAAATAAATTTTGCAACAGTTTTTACTTCAAACTTCACCGCCGATATGATATTAATATATGAAAATTGAGAGAACTGTTTGTAGAATAATGATAAAGATTAAGGCTATTTAGAGAGCTAAAAAACCTTTCAATTTATTGATCTTATTTACAAAAAATGACTTTTGACCGATAAATAGACTAAATTACATCAAGGCACTAAAGTTTAGAAATAAAAAATACAAATATGGTGCATTAAAATGATTTCAACTAAATACATTAGAAATGGTGATTATTATGGAAAAATGATGAAAAAGAAATTTTACAATAAAACAATTATATTTAATTGGAAAGAAATTTGATTACTTTAAATTTTGAATTTAATTTGAGTTTTTTTATTAAAAAAAAAAAGTTAAAATTTAGAAAATAAATTGTAATTCAAAAATAAGAAATTAAATTTTTTTTAATTATTTATTTATTGAAGCTTATTAACTGAAAATTAGAATTCAATAAAAAATGCAAAACAGTCAAATTTTTTAGTAATTATTTTATTTGACAAATTTTTTTTATTATTCAAGGTCCTTGGTAAATTTAGTAATAAAAATTAAAATTATGGTAATGGTCATGTCTATTGTATTGGTGAATGCGGAGGTGCAATTGAAAAAACAAAATGTCCCGATTGTAATGCTGAAATTGGTGGTTTTAATCATCAAATTGTAACGGGCAACCAATTGGCAAGTGAAATGGATGGTGCTTCTCGTCCAGCATGGCCCACTGCTTTGTTACGTTGATATTTTTTTTAATTTAAAAATTTTGTTTCCTTTAATTTTGTTATTTTTTTTAATTAATCTAATTATCCAAGCTCTAATTTAGCATTTTAATTTAATAAATTATTAAATTTTTTCTTTCTATTTTTGATTTCATTAAGTTTTTAATACATGACTTTTTACTCTATAAAAAATCTTTAAAATAAAGTATCATTTATAATCATTCAAAATTTATTTTCCAAAAAAAATCATTTAATCAAAATAAGCTCTTAGTTGGAATGATTTTTTATTAGATCAAGAAGGTAAGTTTTCAAAATAAACAGTTGTTTTAGCAGCTGCTGTAGTAAGGACCAACAACAAAAGGATAAATAGGAGTTAAAGACGAATCAGTGGCAATAAAGTAAGCATAAATACCATTGGGATATTCAGGTGTCTAGAATTTTAATGCTCAAAAGTAAGTTTTAATGAATTAAAATTAAATCACAAATTATTCTAATATAATTTTTATTTTTATATCAAATAATTAGATTTTCGGCTTATCTGTTAATTTTGACTTGCAAAATTGGCCATTTATTTTCAACTAATAGCGAAGATTGGATTTGAAATGCAACATGTAACTTTAAAGCATCTATTTTGAATTTTGTTTTAAAACTATGATTTTATTTTAATTAAACGCTAAAAACTAAATTTAACTTTAAAAAAAGCACATGATATAAAAGCGCTCCCTTTAAAATTTTTGAATCTAAAATTAAAATTAAATTCCTTCGGATAGAAAAATTAAATAAGCTCTAAATTTTAAAGTATTCAAAGATGACTTCACCAAATGCTAAAGGATATCGGCAAAATTTTTACCAAAAAAATCAATTGCCTAAACTTAATGAACACCACGGTCCATTTCGACTGAGCTTAAAGACAGTAGAAGGTCTAAAGATCAAAGAGCCTGAGCAAATAGTTCTTTGTCTATTTGATGCCAAGTTCGGTCTGGAGCATTATCTAAATGCAGATCGAATGGGAGAAAAGCTACTTCATGATTTGACTTTTTCTTTTGTAAAATCATTCGAATGCAATTCTATGCCTGCTAAATTGAGAGAATTGTCTACTAAAATAGCTGATTCAAATTTTTTCAAAACATTATTGTACAATTTTGTCAACGAAAGAATTCATTTTGGCTACAACATCAATTTGATAAGACTGGCTTTGAAATTATTAATTGAAATTTTGAATGCAAATGAGAACAATCTTAATTTAATAGGGCCACTGAAAGATCGACTTGAATTGCTGGTCTTTAATAGAATACAAAATGAGGAATTAAAAACATTGTTTGAAAATGTTTTAAAAGTGGAAACAGAAATAAAAGAAAATATATCAAAACGAAGAAATAAAACATTTAAAAACATTGAGAATGAAGATGAGGAACCTGATGAAGACTTTACAACAATGAGCATAGTTCCAACTTTGGACGATATTTTGAACAATCAAGAAACATTTTTGAGAAGAAACATCACCAATGGAAGATACAAGGATGTGCATCATTATTTAGATGTTCAATTTAGACTTTTGAGAGAAGATTTTATGAGACCTCTTCGAGAGGGTTTATCTGAATTCAAAGAAATTGTCCAAAAGAACAAAAAAGGTGCCGAACTTACCAAACAGATAATTAATAAAATTAAAAAAATTCAATATTTGAATACATATTTTGATGTATCTTGTATAAATGTGACAACAAGTGGTCAAGGAATTGTTTATGTGATGCAGTTGGATAATGAAAAGATAAAGTCAATCAATTGGGAGACATCAAAACGCTTGATTTTTGGTTCATTGATTTGTTTTAGTTCGGACTATTTTCTCAATGAGTGTTTGATTGGCATTGTTTGTGAAAGAGATGAGCAAGATCTTAGAAAAAAAGGGTGTTTTAATGTGAAATTTGATTTTGAAGCATGTGAGGTCATTAGTTATCCAGAATTTGGCAAATCTTATATAATGCTGGAAACCTCTGCGTTTTTTGAGTCTTACAAGCATGTTTTAAAAGCATTTAAAACTTTTAAAAGAGAAGGTGAAGAAATTTTCCTTTCAAAGAAAATTTAGTTTATTGTCAGAATGCAATAATGCCTTTACCAAAATATTTAAAAGAAGCTTGTGTTGATTTCAAGGGACTTGTTGATCAAGATAAGAAAGTTTCCAATACGGAAAAGTGTTTTATATCAAATCCTGCTAGTTGGCCATCGGCTGAACAAATGCGTCTAGATAAATCCCAATATGAAGCCATAAAATTAGCCTTGACAAACAAGTTGGCCCTGATACAAGGGTAAATTTATTTTTAATATTATTCTTTTAATCAGCTGAGCTTTTTTTTTATTTGAATTTTATTTTAAAATAACTCATCATAATTTCGTTTAATAAATAAATTTTAGATCAAATTCAAATTAAGATGATTGATTTTAATGCTTTCTAATTTTGCAAAAAATTGAATTTTTAAGAACATCTTTCGTGTCTTTCGCTCTATACTTTTTCAGTGTTTAAGAATATTTAATGTGATAATTAAAACAATTACCGTAAACTCGCGTTGTAGACTCTAAGAGTAAAGCCCAAATTCAACCTTTTTTCTTTTAGAGCTAATTACATAGTTTCTATGTTATAACAATTAAAATTGAATTAGCTGGAAAATACCTTGAATATGGGTTATTTTCCATTAATAAAGCCTAAATTTAGCTTTTATTCTAACAAAAAAATGGCCTTTATTCTCATTAAAAAAATTAAAAATAAAAAAAATTGTAGAGCTAATTTCGAAATAGAAAATAAGTCAAATCTAAGCTTTTTTCTATTTTTGCACTTTACTCTAGGAGCATTTTTATAAGAAATTAAAGGTAAAATTTAAAAAAATTTGTTAAAAAATCAATTGAATTCGATGCGGTAATTCGATATAAATTAGTTAGTTAAATGAATAATAAAAAAAGAAATGTCAATTTCTATTTGGTCTGATAATTTTTCCATTTTGATCACGTGGAAGCTATTTACATTTTTTGAATTTTGAGTTAAAACTCTATTCGCTTGATTATTGACAATTAACAGGACGTGATCTATTAAGAGATATAGATGTAAATTCTCAAGTAATTGTCAATAATCAAGCGAATAGAGTTTTAACTCAAAATTCAAAAAATGTAAATAATGATAAAAATAATGAAACAGGTCTTAACTATATTTAAAAAGAAATTTTTTTCATAGACAATTTCTTTGTCAATGCAAATTGAAATTGCAATTTTTTTCTTCAAACATGTAGATTAAAATATTGATAATGCATGCATAGACTAGTTGCATTTATATTTTTTCAATTGCAATTTCAAAAGGTATCGCCCAAAAAATTGTCTTACTTTGTTTTATTAAATTCAATAAAAGAATACTTAAAATAAAGGGAACGTTTATTTTCACACAAGTTATCTGAAAATAAATGAATTGAAAATCACGAAAATTATGTGTATGTGTAAGGAAAAATTTTATTTAATTTCAGGTAAAAATAATTAAGATTAGAAAAAAATTTAAAGAAAAAAGAGATTAACCAATAACAATCAATAAATTTCCAAATTTTCTTATAGTTGGCCTCAAGTTCTTTTAGCACATTTTGAATGATAAATTTGTTTATATTCGCCGCATGTAATTGACTAATCAGCACAAATTTTGCAACAAATTTTACAAAAAATATAAATTTTTTAAAAGCTTAAAGTACTTTCTTACATTTACAAACCATTCTCTGTGAAATAATCAACAAAGAGATCCTTTTTAAACCATTTGTAGCAACGAAGCCTGAGTCTAAAATTGACATAGGTCATTTCTTGTTTTGAAATAATCAAGTTAACGTTTTCAACTGTATATTTATCAATATTGCTTTAACGAAATCATATAATAGGGTGTTGGCTGTGCCGATTACTTTGGTTGATTTCGATTTCTGAATTGTAATAGCTTGTGATGCTGCTTTTCTTTTTCTGTCTTTTAAGGTTGGAGCTCCTCGTTTTGGTACATCTTTCGCTACATTTTTTGAATAAGGTACATTTTAGTTGTTATGTCTTCAACACAAAATTGGACAATCACTCAATGCTTGCTGAAAGTCATCATAGGTATCAGTTTTGAATTTTGAATTAAAGAGACTCAGGACTAAATTTTGTTTATAATTTTTTTAATATACTTCAATTTTTTTCAATTATCAATTATCATTAATTTATATGAGAATAAATAGAAATTAAGACAGGTAAGAGTAACAAAAAAAATTTTTTTTCAGGCAAAATGTGTGAAATTATATTTCTAACCCTTTTTTTTTTTTTAATTTATAATATTTTTTGTATATTTTTTTTTTTATTTTAAATCGTCTATGGGACGTAGTTTAATTTTTCAACAAATAAATAAAACAAATAAAAAAATAAATAAAACAAATATATTGTTTATTTTCAGATATCTTGCGTGAAAATAAGTTCACCCTAAAATTAAATAATTAACCAAAACTATTGATTAATTTTTTCTAAAATGAAATAAATAATAATTTTTTCTAAAATAATTTTTTTTTCTCTAAGACCACCCGGTACTGGAAAAACCTTTTTAGGTGTAAAGCTTGTTAAATTTCTGATAGATAACAAGCACTCATGGTGGAACAGACCCAACGAAAGACACAAGCCAATTCTAATGATTTGCTATACCAACCATGCATTGGATCAATTTTTGGAGTATTGCATAGATGAATGCAAATTAACAAGTGGTGTTGTTCGTGTTGGTGGTCGTTGTCAAACCAAAAATTTTGAACCCTTTTTGCTGAAAAATATTAAGAGAAAAACAAGAAATTGGAACCAAGAAGATAAAGTCATTCACCAAAGTCTTAAAAATCAATATAGCCATATTTCGGAAATTCAAATGCATATTAATTGTTGTTCAAAAGAGTTGGATTTAATTTATAATTGTAATGCTCTTCTTTCATTCGAAAAGCTTGAAAATTTAATCTTCCCTTTACACTTGGAGCAATTCAATGATTATTGTAATAAAATATTTTCACAAATGGACAAAAATTATATTCTAATTGAATGGCTTGGTTTGCTTGACTTTGATCAAGATGAATTTGTTGATCAATTTGAAAATCTTGAAATAGAAGACGAACAATTGGTGACTAATTTTAATACAGAGAATAACTATGAAGATGAGTCAATTGATAAAACTAACAATCTTGGACGACCTAATCAGATTGAGACTGGCGAGGAAGAAGTTGAAAATAATGAATTTAATGACAGAATGTTGGATGACTCTTTTTTGGATGAGACATCAAACAAAAAAAATTCAAATTTTGTAATTCATGATCTGATAGAAATTTCTGAATTAAACAATAAAATTAAATATTTGAAAAAAAAAAATGGGTTTTGACAAAAATGGTGAGTGGCAAACAAAGATAGGAAAAAAAGTAATAGACGCCGATCTTGTAAAATTAGAAACAACTTTGAAAAAAATTTTCACAAAAACTTCCAATCAATATTCGAAAAGTGACTTGGATCTAATTGAAAACTGTGGCAATATTTGGCAACTTGATTACACTCAAAGACACTTGCTTTATTTCCACTGGGTTAATAAATATAAAAATAAACAAGAGGAAAAAATTAAACAATTAAACAATCAGTATAATAATGAAATAAACCAAATGCAAGAATTACGATTGCAAGAAGATAGATCAATAATGCAAGATGCCTACATAATTGCAATGACAACTACTGGTTCATCAAGGTATCACTCGGTACTCAAAGACATTGGACCTCGTATTATCATTGTAGAAGAAGCAGCAGAAGTATTTGAAGCTCATATAGTGAGCGCTTTGTCCAAGCATTGTGAACATTTGATCCTAATTGGTGATCACGTGCAACTAAGACCAAATCCAGCGGTGTACACATTGGCAACTCAATACCAACTAGATGTGTCTTTGTTTGAGAGACTAATTAACAATAACACCAAACGAGTCATGCTAAATAATCAACACCGGATGAGGCCAGAGATTAGTGTTTTAATGAAACATTTTTATGAGGAAACAATAAATAATGATCCTTCTGTAAATTCACATCCCACTGTTAAAGGACTTAAGAAAAGCATTTATTTTATTGACCATAATCAACTAGAAAGAATCACTTCTGACAGCACGACCAAGTCGAACATCTTTGAAGCTGAATATTTGGCCAAGTTAAGCTTGTATTTGACTAAACAAGGATATGATCAGTCCAAAATAACTGTTTTAACAATGTACTTGGGTCAACTTAGTGAAATAAAAAAGAGACTGCGAAATTTGGGCCTAAAATTGATCAAAGTAAGCACTGTGGACAATTACCAAGGAGAAGAAAATGACATTATTTTGCTTTCTCTTGTGCGTTCAAATTTAGATGGCAAAATTGGATTTTTGAGCATTAAAAATAGAGTTTGTGTGGCTTTGTCCAGAGCTAGACATGGTTTGTTTGTTATTGGAAATTTTGAATTTATAACAGAATCAGAAAAAAGAGATATTTGGAAATCTGTAGTCGAAAATGTTAAATCAAATAATCATTTTGGTCGTTCGTTGAGTTTAACTTGTGGTTCTCATCCTCAAAATGACTTGGAAGCTATTGAACCAAAAGACTTTGATAAAAGACCTGACGGTGGATGTTTATTACCATGTAATTTTAGACTCAAATGTGGACATGTGTGTGTACTCAAATGTCATGGAAACTTTGACCAAGATCACACAAGTTATGAGTGTCAAAAAAATTGTGATAAAAAAATGGAAAATTGTGGCCATTTGTGTAAACAAATATGTAGTCTTAAGCATGAATGTGATAAATGTCTGGTTTTGGTGAATAAAAAAATATTCGAGTGTGGTCACATGGTGATATTAAGATGTGACACTGAGCCTATTAGAGAATATTGTACATCCATTTGTGATAAAATTCTTTCATGTGGACATAAATGCACAAAAAAATGTCAACTACTTGATTGTGGTAAATGTATGACCAAAATAAATGTGCGTTCACCATGTGTTCACAAATCAAATGTAACTGTTAATTGCTCTGATCCCAAATGGACCTATTTAACTAAATGTGCAATACCATGTGGTGAAATACTTGATTGTAGTCATAAATGCAATGGTACATGTGGATCTTGTCTTGGAGGACTCTTGCATCAAAGTTGTGTGCAAAAATGTGACCGATTGCTATTTTGTGGTCACAAATGCTCAGTGCCATGCTCTAAACAATGTGAACCTTGTAAAGAAATATGTCAAAACGAATGTTATCATTCAAAATGCAAACAAATATGCTCTGAACCATGCGCTGATTGTAAAGAAGACTGCAAATTATCATGTCGACATTCCATTTGTACAAGATTGTGTCATGAGCTCTGTGATCGCAAGCCATGCAATGAACCATGCGGTAAAAAGCTAAAATGCAAACATGATTGCATTGGCCTATGTGGTGAAAAATGTCCACCTTTGTGCCGCATTTGTCACCAAGATCAAGTTGGTGAAATATTTTTCGGTGATGAAGACGAGCCAGATGCACGATTTATTTACTTGGAAGAGTGTTCACATGTAGTTGAAGTATCCGGAATGGATAATTGGATCAATACCAGATATTCAGATGAGAACAACAACTTTTCCAATTCAATTCAACTGCCCCAGTGTCCAAAGTGTAAAACTCCGATAAGAAAAAGTAAGCGTTATGCAAATGTGATCAAAACTCAACTGAAAGCAATAAATGAGATAAAATTGAAACATTTTGGGGACAAAACAGAAAATAAAAGAATCTTCCAAGAATTAAAAAAACACCTAGAAGAGTATTTATTAACAAAAGAGGATAAATTTATGGACTTTTTTGTAATTGAGAATATTAATAGAGTGCTGAGGGAAGATTTGTCATTTAATTCTCTTGCCGCAATCCAAAACACTTGGAATATTTATTTGAGAATAAAAAAAATTCAAAAAATTGTCCAGCAAAATGGATTCAATGATTTCGTAGACCAAAAAGAGCATTTCAAATTTGAAATTGAAAAAATTTTTGATTCTTTGAAAACACCTAGAAATGAGTTGTTGATGTTGAAAGAAGGACAAAAGTTAAGGGAAATTAACATCGAGTTGGATCGAGTTGCGAATATTGTAGAGCTTGAGCGCATGACAAATCTGGCTCTTAAAATTCCAAATTTACCAAATGAGGCTTTGACTATCTTATCGAGATTAGAAGATTTGCTTGTAAAAAATATGATAAGATTTGATAAAGTTAGAGATGAAGTTAAAAATTTTTTAAATGAATTGGCGCCATTGCTTAAAACTGAACTAAGTAAAGAAGAAAAATCAATGATTGTACAAGCAATTGGTCTATCACCCGGACACTGGTACAAGTGTCCCAATGGTCATGTCTATTGTATTGGTGAATGCGGAGGAGCAATGGAAAAAACAAAATGTCCCGATTGTAATGCTGAAATTGGTGGTTTTAATCATCAAATTGTAACGGGCAACCAATTGGCAAGTGAAATGGATGGTGCTTCTCGTCCAGCATGGCCCACTGCTTTGTTACGTTGATATTTTTTTTAATTTAGAAATTTTGTTTCCTTTTTATTGGTTATTTATTATTTATTTTATTTAGTTATCCAAGCTTAAATTTAGATTTAAAAGTTAATAAACTATTAATTTTTTTTCTTTTTAATGATTAAATGATTTTTGACAGCTAAAAGCTTGCCATGGTTAGAAATTTATTAATGCGATACTTAATTTTATTATCAAAAATTTATTTTATAGTAAATTTTCATCATTATTTTTAAAAATTAAAAAAATTTAATAAAGTTCAATTTAGGCTTGGATTCAAATTCAAATCTGATCATTAAATAGGCCTTTCTCTTCGTATAATGGTATATCTAGTTAGAATTAAAAATCCAAGCAATAACATACAATTGCTACTTAGATGGATCGCTTTTGAAGTTGATGAATCTGCTAAGTATTCATAGTATATAGTGGCATCAGTGGCTGATAATTTTCCCGAATTGGGTCCAGTGTTACCAGGTAAAATATTTCCTCTGTAGTTAGGACCAACAACAAAAGGATAAATAGGAGTTAAAGACGAATCAGTGGCAATAAAGTAAGCATAAATACCATTGGGATATTCAGGTGTCTTGCAATATCTTCCATTTTATTCATCCAAATCACCATAACAAGTCAATTACTTCATTTTTTTATTTTCCATATTTTCATTCAATGCTTTTATATTTGGCAATGCATGATTTTAAAGACAGTCACTAAAGTAATACATATAATTATATTAATATATATTTTCTAATTGTTTGCGTTTCTCTAAATTAAATCAAAATTATTTTTTGGATTTATTTTACCACGAACCTTTTATTTTTTGACTTACTTTTTTAAATTACGCATTCACGTAAAGATCTAAGCTTAATTTTCACCATGGAAATTTTTCTTTATTTTTTAGAGTCTTATTTTGTTAAAATAATAATAAAATATAATGTTGACATAGAAAAAGTAAATTCTAATTTAAATAAAAAAAAAAAGAATATTACAACCAGTTAAATAAATGGATTGTTGTTTATGTAGATTAATTTTATTTAATTTGAAATAACAATTTTTTTAACACTAAAATAACCTTCAGATAAGATGGAACCAGACTTATAAATTTCTATATTTCTTTTAATTTTCATCAAATTACATCAATAATGATTTAATACACTTCAAGGCTACATAGTAGGAACTTTATGACCCAAAGATCCCTTTAAGGGTATTTTTACTTTTTCGTATATTATTTTATTTTTATATTTATAAGACCTTGAAAAATAAATCAAAGGCACTCTAATTCTTGCTTTGTGAATTTCGAATACAAATTTTACAAAAATTTTTCCTTTTTTTAAATTAAAATCAAAGTTAATAAAAAATATTTAAAAAATTATTGCGACTAAGTGCAACATACTTTTTTGCACCTCTATTATTACCTAAAATAAAATCTTTTTTTTGATTATTTTTTGCAAATTAAATCAATAATCAATTTGAATCTTATTGATGTTTTATTTTTTTGTCTTATTTTAACATAAGAAAATTTTTTTATAGGTTAAAATGGTGCAACAAAGTATGATGCAATATGTTTGAATATTTAAAAAAAAAATTATTATTTTTAATTTTAATCTAAAAAAAGAAGGATTTTTGTCAGAGTTGTTTTTAAGTCACAAGTCTTAAGACAAGTCAAGTCAATCATTTAATAAATCCATATTTGATACCAATAAAGTAGTTACTTCCAAATTCCTGGCTGTTAATCTTGAGCCATGTGGTCTGTTAATGTAACCAAATTATGAAAAAATTCTTTCAACTGGTCCAAATGAAGCAGATATTGATAAAAATTTTTGTGCAAGTCATTGACTTAGACTTAAAAAAAAAAATTTAAGTCAAGTCATAACTTTGACTTAAATTTTTGTGACTCAGACTTAAAACTATGACTTAAAAACAAGTCTGATTTTTGTTTAATTTATACTTGAATTTCACAATACCTTACTTCTAATTAAAAGTAAGATAAAATACAACAAAATAGTTAAAATTGACTTGGCAAATTAGTATTTGAAAGGTTTTGAAATCGAAAATTGTGTAAATAAATTTAAAAAATTATCAAAAATACAATAAAAATATTTAAAGATGAAATTTAAATAATTAAGAATATTTATTAATTTTATAACAGTTAAATTAATTTTTAAATAAATTTAATTGATCCTTTAAATTTCTTTTTTTTATTTAAATAAAAATTTTAATCTAAATCAAAGACTAAATTTTATTCAATTTATTAAAGCATTGTAAAACAACAATTTTTCAAATCATCTAACTTGATTTAAAAAACAATCTTAGAGATCCAAGTGAAACATTTTAGCAAAAAAAAACTCTCTACAAATAAGAAAAAAAAAACAAATTTCTAAAGCTTATTAAAAATGTCTGGATTCGACGACATGGGCCTGTTCTTCGTGGACACTTTTTCCACGGATGAAATAAATGGCGGAAACGACTCGACCAAAATAAACTTTATGAACATAAAAAAAAAGCTCAAGGATTTTCTACGCGTTTTTCACACCGGCAATTTCAACTACATTTACAGAGACTCGCTCAGAAATAACTACAACTCGGCTCGCTACTGGCTCGAGGTCGATCTCAAAGACTTGAACTCTTATGACGAAGAACTTGGTGAATTGCTCAAAAAACAGCCCACTGAAGTGTTGCCGCTGTTCGAGGACGCGGCCAAAGAAATTGTTGATGAAATCACTCGGCCACGTCCAGATGGAGAGGAACAGGTCAAAAATATTCAAGTAATGCTGCGTTCTGAAGCTAATCCAATGTTCATTAGACAACTCACCGCTGATCAAGTGGCCAAACTTTTTAAAGTAAGCGGAATTGTGGTCTCTGCATCCAACATTCGCTCCAAAGCAACCAATCTAACAATTCAGTGTAGAAGTTGCCGTTCCACAGTTCCAAATATACCCGTAAAGCCGGGCCTAGAAGGCTACGCTTTGCCCAGAAAATGCAATGCAGACCAAAGTGGCAGACTCAAATGTCCACTGGATCCTTTTTTTGTGCTGCCTGATTCATGTAAATGTGTTGACTCACAAATTCTGAAGCTTCAGGAGACACCGGAAAATGTTCCGAATGGCGAAATGCCACGACATATGCAGTTGTATACAGATCGGTATTTGTGTGACAAAATTGTGCCTGGCAATCGGGTAACTGTGACTGGCATTTACTCAATTAAAAAAGCAAGCGCCTCTAAGACTGGCCTTAAGGAAAAATTGAACATTGGAATTAGACAACCTTATCTCAGAGTAGTGGGAATACAGATAGATTCGGATGGATCGAGCACTACAAATGCCACTCAAGCAAACATTGGTTCGAGCAGTTTTTTGACCAGCCGTATTGAAGAAGAGGAAGAATTCAGAAGAATGGCAAAACAGAGTGACATTTATGAAACAATTTGTAAGAGCATAGCGCCATCTATTTACGGCTTTCATGACATTAAAAAAGCCATAGCTTGTCTGCTATTTGGCGGATCAAGGAAAAGACTGCCAGATGGTCTGACTCGTAGAGGTGACATAAATATTTTGTTGCTTGGCGATCCTGGTACTGCCAAATCTCAGGTGTTAAAATTTGTAGAGAGAGTGGCTCCAATCGGTGTGTACACTTCAGGCAAAGGAAGTTCTGCGGCAGGTCTGACTGCGTCAGTGATTCGAGACCCGACCAGCAGAAATTTTATGATTGAAGGAGGTGCCATGGTTTTGGCTGATGGTGGAGTAGTTTGCATTGATGAATTTGACAAAATGAGAGAAGAAGACCGCGTTGCCATTCATGAAGCTATGGAACAGCAGACTATTTCCATTGCCAAGGCCGGAATTACCACCACACTTAATTCCAGATGCTCAGTGCTAGCTGCTGCCAACAGCATATTCGGCAGGTGGGATGACATGAAAGGAGATGACAACATTGACTTTATGCCCACTATTTTGTCACGTTTTGATATGATTTTCATTGTAAAAGATGAACATAACGAGGCTAGGGACTCGGTAAATTTTTTTTAAAAAAAATATTTTTTTTTTCTCAATTTATTAAAAAATTTTATTTATTTTAAATAAAATTAAAAATGATGTTTATTAAAAATTTTTTAAAGACTTTGGCCAGACATGTAATGAATGTGCACATGAATGCGACCCACAATGCTGGAAGTAATCAAAGCCAAGCAAATGGAGAGATTAGTTTGGAAGTTTTGAGAAAATTTATTCAATTTTGTCGAGCTAAATGCGGTCCAAGACTTGGCGAACAAGCAGCTGAAAAGCTCAAAAGTCAGTATGTACTGATGAGATCAGGCACTTTGGCACACGAAAGAGACACGGGAAAACGTGTCAGCATTCCGATTACAGTGAGACAACTAGAAGCGGTAGTGCGTATATCGGAGTCATTGGCAAAGATGCGTTTGTCACCGTTTGCCAACGATCAGGACGTGAATGAATCACTCAGATTGTTCAATGTGTCCACAATGTCTGCAGCAATGTCCGGAAACTTGAACGGCGCTGAAGGATTTACTTCTCTAGAAGACCAGGAACAATTGCAGAGAATTGAAAAGCAGATTAGAAGACGCTTTGTTGTTGGATCCCAGGTTAGTGAGCACGCCATTGTCCAAGACATGGTTAAACAGCGCTATTCGGAAAAAGGCGTCTACAAAGTAATTCAAACAATGATCAGACGCGGAGAGATACAACACAGGGCTCAACGAAAATTATTATATAGAATTAGGTAATTAGCTAAATTTTGAGCTCTTTTTTTTGGTTAATTTCACATGTGGTATTTACCATCATTTTTGTAAATTAGATATTTTGTAGCAAAATTCAAATGAATAATCTAAATGTAAATGTAAAAATTCAAATGAATAAACTAATTTTAGATTGAATTTTTTTTGAAATTAAAAATTTGAATTAATAAATCATTTTATTGTGAAAATTTTTTTTTTTTTTTTGATTTAAAACTTGACCAAATGATTAAATTCGTTCCTAATTAAACTTATCCACAAATATAATAAAAATAAGAACAAAATTAATTCAAAAACATACTATTGTGATAAAAATAATAACATTTTGATTTTTTTGTAACAAATTTATTGTGAATATAACAAGTTTAATGTTAATTGAACTTTTTAACCTATATTGGAATAAATTGATTTTAAGTATAACAAATTGATTAGGAATGAAATTAATTTAATAATCAATAGTTTATTTTAGGTCTATACTTTTAATCAATTATTTAACTTCACATGAATTAATATCAATAAAACGCCCCAAAAAAAAATGAAATTTTAATTTTATATTTTATTTTGAAGGAGCTTTAGCTAAAGATAAAAAAATAAAAACATTTATTTTTTTTTATTTTTCATTTTATATTATTTAACTTTATTTTTTATTTTTTTATATTTATTTTTCTGAATGAGCATAAACTTGGTACAATTATTTAAAAAAAAAGATCTAAATAGCTCAAAATGACTTTTTAAATCCAAAATACTAATAAACATACAGATGATAAAAAAAATTAAATCTATTCATAAAATATGGAATCTCAAGCTAAAGAAAGTTTTCTTGTGGGTATCACTAGTAGACGGCGAACCAATTCTTTATTGTTCAAGTGGTTGCAGAACAAAACAATAAATTTATCTGTGTTTTTTTAAATTAAATTGTTCAATTTGTAATAAGAAAATTATTTTTTTATTATATTAGAGATGAATTCATTAATTTTGTAATAATTCTATTAATTAAGTTAATTTTTATTTAATAAATTACATTACATTTAAATAAGATATTGTCATAATAAATTTGTTATTTTTTAATTGAATTTGTGGTAACTTTTATTAAATTTGTTATTGAAAAATATTAACAGTCTTTAATTTCGTGATAAATTAGAAACTTTACTTAAAAAAATTTCTCGTCAAAATTGTAGGCTCAAATTTTAATTTCTTTGTTTCGGATCAAACTAAACCAAAGCTAAAAATTCAAGTGAAAATTTTTTGGAATAAAATAATTTTCAAAAAAGCATTATATTTAAATTTTTGAGTATTTAAAACTTGTTGTAAATTAATTTAAATTTAACGAAATAAAACAGTATCTTTATTTTTTATTTTCAAATAAAAAAATAATTTACTTTTTTAAAGCAAAAATTTGTTTTAAATGTGATCATAATCTTCGTGTTATTTTTATGATCAGAACCTAAAGGAAAATATAACCAAATCTTTGATTATATGTTGTGTTAACATCAATGATTTTTTTGTTGATTAAATATTTTTGCTAATAAAAATTTTTTTTTAACAATGAGTGCTACTTAATTTAACTTTTTTACCTTAAATATTCTAAATTCACGATAAATTACTGTATTTATCGTAAAACATTGATTTTTATTATAAATTAAGAATATTTTTGATAAATTTTTGATCCGCGAAAAAATTGAATTTTTTATTCTAAATTTCAGAGTACAATAATAAAAAACTTAAATTGTGATCAAAGATTTTTACCACTCTGATAAAAATGGCATTTTTACCTTTCAAAAATAAAAAAACAATAATCAATTTTTTCAAGTGAAAGAATTAAAAAATTTTAGATATAAAAAAATAGCTGTTATTATTAAATATATCTTGAATAAAAATAAATTTATTAAAAGAAAACAAAAAATTCAAGAATAAATTTCATCTTTTGATCTTTGAAAAGCAAGAATATTTGGAATTGAAGCTGGATTTTTATCAAAACCAATGAACCTTCTATACTTTGCCAAAACTGATTCGACCATTATATTTTTGATAACCAAATTCCAAAAAATCATTTCCAGCAGTCCTAAAATTAAATGAATTAAAAGCCAAAAATAAAAAATTTAAAACAACACTTTTATTTTCCACAAAAATGTCCTCAAAATGGGTGAGCACAAAAAGAGGCTCATATTTAAAATGTGGACGGTCCATCATGGCCTCCAAAATCATCTTCGATTCCACATCATTGAAAAAATTCTTCAAAAATCCACTTTCCAGTATACACTCTTTAATGCAGAAATAAATCAGTGATCTGAAAAAAATCTTGGAATTCAGCTCAATAGATATGAATTCGTCCTTAAGATACGAATAATCAGTGCGCCTGTTTTGAGCACGATTCACATTGACCAGATTAAGAAGCGTCTTTTTAATCCGCTGTATGAATCTAGTGAAAATTCTTTGCCTCTGGTCAAAAACAATCCAGCCAATGTTGTTGGTCAAAAGCAGCTTTTTCAATCCACCGCGGTAGTAGGCTCTGAAAATAAAGTCCTCTATTTTTAAATTGGACATTGAAAAAATAAGTCGGACCTTGTTGTAGCCAATTTTTTTCGCTGCCAAATTCAATGTGTGAAACATGATCACCGACCTCTGGGATTTCATCACCCCCTTGAGCAGCACTGGGCGCAAAAACTCGACAGATATTGGCTCGCTTTCGCTAAAAAAACAAGATAGAATCTCACTAATTGCCAAATTGTGGTCCATCTGATGCCGTATCTCCACAAACACTGCCTCAAATACTCTGACCAAAAACGAGTATGTAAAGTAGTCATTGGACATTAATTTCAAGATAAAAGAGCCTATTTTTTTAATCAAAAAATCATTTTTTATCATCTTGAGGATCATTAGAGCAAATGAGGACACCTCATTTGGGTCAATAAAAACAGTGTAGAGTTCTTCAATGGCTTGGTTTGTGTCCAAAGAGCTAAGGGCGCGCTCAATAGCGATTTTGGTCAGACGGTTTAATTCAAATTTTTTGGCTCTTTTGGAAGCAGTTTGCTGAGCCGGCAGAACTGGGTCTCTATTCAAGTTTTCTTGTGAACGACTGAGGGAAATATCTGAAAAAAGTGACATGGAATGTGACAATGAATCGTATTCAGGACTTGAATCACCATTGAGCCAGAAGTTCAAACCGGGTGTTTGCTGATCTCTTGATTTAGCAGATGAAAGCATCTTTTTTTTCTAAGAGAGAGAAAAGAAAAAATTTTCAAGCAACTTTTTTTTTCTTTCTTTCAAGGATTTAGATTACGAAAAATTTAAATCCTGTGGGTGGTAGTTTGAATGCATGCGCTTAGTATAAAAGAATTTCAAAACGTGGTCGCAAGCAGTTAGTAGAAAAAGATGAGCCTATTCGATGAAAATATCTCAAGCCATCAAGAAACATCATATGAAAATTTTACGAACATTTTTTTTGAATTTAATTTGAATTAAAATAAAAATTAAAATAAAAATTTAAAAAAATTGATTTTATTTTTTCTAAATTGTTAGAAAATTCTGATTTATAAAAGTATTTAATTTTTTTTAAATCAGTATTGTTTAAAATTCCCAAAATTAAAGTCCCAAGCCCGGAATTTTTTTTTAATTAAATTTTTTTTCAAAGCCCATCACTTGGACTTTAATTTGGAACTTATAAACAATACTGATTTAAAAAAAAAATTAAATTTTTTAATTCAAAATTGTCTCCGACTTTTTGATTAAAAAAAAGATTCAAAGTCCGGACTTGGACTTTGAATTTGGATCATTTAATCAATTTTGATTTTTTTTAAATAAAATAAAATTTCTATTTAAAAAATTATTTTTTTAAAGAAAATGTCCCGAATAAGTATTTTATTAGCTTGATATGCTTTCTTTGTTGTATCAACTGCTGTCTATTCGAAGCAATCCAGACAATTTTGTTAACGAGCTGTACACAGAGCTAGTTACCAAGATGAGCCTAAAACAAGAAATGTTAGTTCAAGAATTTGTGTCCAAATTTGGCCATGTGTACTCGGATTTTTTGTTCCAAATGCAAGAAAGAAAAGAGTCATGCGCGGATAGAATCAAACTAGCAATAGACGAGTGTCTTGCGGCTAATTTTGGTCCCAGAATGCACTATCTAACCGTGCCAGAGATCAAAAATATTCTTAAAGAGATAAAATTATTAGCTAACAAGAATCTCGTTAGCGAGCTTAGTTCTTTAAACACAAAATTTGGTGTTGATGCTGAATTTTTCATGGGTGAATTTGAGCTCAAACCAAGTCAGCTTCTAAACATTCAGATTCAAAATCTTCCCAATTTGGAAAATATACGCCAATTCAGAATTCTAAAAAAACATTTTGGAGAAATTTATAAACTAAGCAAAGTTGTAAATAAAAATCAAGTGCTGAGTGCTTCCAAAGATAATTCGATAAAATTGTGGGATTTGGACAAGATGGAATGTGTGTGGACCATTTGTGTTAATAGACCTGAGTTTGTCATTGCCGGCAATAGGGTTATTTGTGCTGAAAACGAAGGCTGTATTAAAATTTTTGATCTTGCCAGTGGCAAAATGGTCAGAACATCGGTCGATGTATTCTTGGATACATCAAGTATTTTATTATTGAACGAGAACAAAATTTTAACAGGGCTCATGAATGGTGAAATTTTGATATGGAACATGAAAAATTTAAAAATTTGTGACACATTTCCTGGTCACTTAATGAAAGTGACTGATTTTAAAATGCTAAACGCATCGAGTTTTATAAGCTCGTCATGGGACAGAAATATCAAGTTGTGGAATTTGGGGGCCGATGAAGCTATTCGGACTTTCAATGGACACAGAGATTGGGTCACGTGCTTAGAAGTGTTCAATGAGAATGAATTCATTAGTGGGTCCAAAGATGGAACTATCAAGATATGGCACAAAAATTTGACTTGTTATGTAGAGTCGTTAGATGGACACTTGTCTGGAGTCAATGAGATAAAAGTGTTTGAGAATTATCAGTTGTTGAGCTGTTCGGAAGATGGAACTATAAAACATTGGGACAGTGTTCGGGCAGTTTGCTTAAAGACTTTGAAAATATCTGACCAATTTAGTATTAATGATTTTATTGTAATGAATAATGGGGTGATGATAACTGCCGAAAATAAGGAAATTAAAATCTGGATTTAGGTTTAAAATTGTTTTAATTTTTTTTAATAAATTTATTTATTTATTTATTAAATAAAATAAGGTTTAATTTTTGTTACTAAATTAGCTTGTGAAAATGATTATTTTATTTTTTAAAATAAAATTATTTTAAATAAAATTTCAGATTTTTTCCTAAATCAAAATATTTTAGAGTATGCTTTTAAGTTTAGATAATTTGCGTTTAACTATAAAATATTTAGAAGCTTCAAGTGGATTTAAAAAAAAAAAGTTAAAAGCTTTTAAAATTAAAATCGATTTTTAATTAAGGATTAAAGCAAGCTTTTCCAGCTATCCAAAAAACAACTTCTACTTGAATTGAAGTATAAAGCCAAAAAATTGAATCACTTAGTTTTTAAAAATCAAAAATAACGATTTATATTTAAAAAAATAATTCAAATATGATAAATTTTATTGATGCATCAATAATTTACAAATTAAAAAAAATCAAAAAAAGAAAATCTCTTTGATTTATTTACCAAAGACCATATGGAAGAGATGTGTATGGTAAAGCAGTGGTGTCAGTTGATCCGTAATATTCAAGTCCAGTGTATGGCAGGGCTGAATATGAATCCAAACCATAACCATAGACAGCGGCTTCTAATCCCCAATAAGACATTTTTGAATTTGTTTTTCAATTATTGATGTTTATCTAATGTTAAGTTTCATAACAAAGCGTATTTATTTATACTAATTTTTTTTCAAAAAAAATTTATTTTTACTCAAAAGATAAGATCTTCTTTTTGGAAAACAAAAAAGATCTTTGATTTAAATTAACATTCATCATTGTTATTCATTTACCAAATAAAACAAATACATAAATGAACATACCTGAATATTTTTGAAATAGTTTTTCTAAATGACAAGATCAATTATTGATTATTGACAAATTTGCATTGTAAGAAATTCTAGAAGAAAACCTGGATAGTATTTCGACAGAAAAATTTTGGTCGAGTATAAATAGTGGCATGTTTTTCTATCAAAATAAAAAACTTTTCGAAATAAATAAAATAAAATTTTAAACCGATTGAAAAATCCGAAAATGTCTTATTGGGGATTAGAAGCTGCCGCTTATGGTTATGGTTTGGATTCATATTCAGCCCTGCCATACACTGGACTTGAATATTACGGATCAACTGACACCACTGCTTTGCCATATACATCTCTTCAATATGGTCTTTGGTAAAAAAACCAACCAATTTAATCTTTTTTTATTCTGTTTTTAACTAGAATTTATTTATTGTAAAATATTGATGCATCAATAAAATTTATCCCGCAAAAGCAATTTTTTTGCTCTTGAACTATTCATATAACAATTATTTTTTAAAATCAGAATACCTATAAAACGACGAAACATTTTATTAGACTTTAATCAAATTTAAATACCGTAAACTCGTCCAATTTTGATTAAAATAAAAGATTAATTTAAAAAATTTGGACATAATTTAAATCGAAGAGCTGGATTTTTTGATTTTTTTTAATTTTAAAACAAGTTTAAAGTAGTTGGGGTCTACCCGGTTATGTTATCAGCTGATTACATTACCGGGTAGTTGTTTTTTAGTTGTCAAGGGATATTTGAATTTTTCAAATGTTTTAAAATTTGTCTTATTTGAAAAACTGTTACCAAGATTATTATTTTTTGAACACTTCCCTTTTTCTACCGGAAGATAAAACAAATAAATACCAAAAGGAAAAAATTTTGCTTTTTAATAAATAATGAATTAAAATTCAAATTAAATTTTTAAAATTTTTCTTTATTTTTTTCGATTTAAAACCGTTACTAAGAGAAAAACTTATAAAACTTTAAAATCTCTTTTACAGATTTTTTTAATTTAATAAAATTACACAAAAGCGGAGAAGCGAAAAATCATTGAAAATTTTTTAGATGAAAATTATTTAAAAACGTAAAGAACTATTTTTACCTTTATTGAATATCATTTTACTTAAATGAAAATCTAAGCAAAATAGAATGGACCTAATAATTGTTTTTTTATTGAAAAGAAAAGAAATTTTTTTCTTTTAAAATTTTTATTTTCAAATCTAAATTTTTTTATCCGGAAAAAAACCTAGAGATTATTTAGTTTTACAAGATTTCCTCATAGTAACGGATTCAAATCAATTTTAAAAAGAAAAAGTTTAATAATTTAATTTTAACTTCAAGATTTTATTTAAAAGGAAATTTTTTACTTTTCTTATTTATTTGTTTTATTCTCCGGTAGAAAAAGGCAAGTGTTCCAAAAATAATAATCTTGTTAAATTTTTTCAAGACAAATTTTAAAACATTTGAAAAATTCAAATATCCCTTGACAACTACCTTGACCTCTTTTAAAATTAAAAAAATCAAAAATCCAGCTCTTCGATCTAAATTATGCCCAGTTTTTTTAAATTAATTTTTTAATTTAATCAAAAATGGACGAAGAGGACACCGACTTGAGTATGATTGACTGTGGCATCAAGTCCATAAAAGACCTTAATTTAAGATACAACTTAAAATCAATAAATCTTCATTCCAATTTGATAAACAAAATCGAAAATTTAACATATCTTCAAAATTTAATACACCTTGATCTATCATCGAACAAGATCACAAAAATCACCGGACTGCACGGCCTCGTCTCACTAAAAACACTAAACCTTTCTTGCAATCAAATTGGTACAATCGAAAATCTAGATGGACTCAAAAAACTTGAATTCCTGAACTTGTCCTATAACAAAATTCAATCGATCACCGGTCTCAGCGATCTCTGGGGCTCGGACTACTCGCTTGAAACACTTTTGCTAAACTCCAACTACATTCTATCACTAGAAGAGCTCAGTTATTACTTGAACGGACTGAACTATCTAAAACACACCGCTCTTAACAACAACAAGTTTAGCCAAGACCACAGACCATTTCTATTCAAGAACTTGAAGCATTTGCTGAGCATTGATGGCAGAGATAGGCAAAATAAAACAGTAAGTTACAAAATAAATAAAAAAATAGACAAATATCCAAATTTTATTGAAAATTCACCAGTTCTAAATACTCAGGACAGCGAGGAAAATGTGTCAGTCACTTTGTTTGGTCCAAAACTTGACCAAATAGAGGAAAAAATTCACAAACTTCTTTACATTAGAGACAAAATAAAGTGCAACAATAATGAATTGCCAAAACCGCTTGGTTTTCCCAGACAGACTGGTGTCCAAGTGTCCAAGATAGACCAGTCCACGTCCACTATTGACTCAAGCTTTAATGAAACCAATTCTTTGAATGATTTAATTAAAAATTTAAATTGTGAAATTGAAAATTACAAGAGTCAAAATGACAAAAATATTTTGCTAATTACAGATCTTGGCCGAAAGGTGGAGAGTCTGGAAAAAGAAAAAGAGGCCAAGTGTGCTGAAGTGGTTGATGAGCGAAAAAAAACTGAGCATTTGGAGTCTAGATTCAGGGATTTGGAGCATAAATTGGACAAAATGGAAAATAATTGTAAAGAAAAATTTGGCAAAAGGGAGGAAAAAATGAGGAAAAATTTCAAAAACGAAATCAAAGTCCTAAAAGAAAGACTAGAGGGTCTAATTAGGCAAAAAAGTGACAAAATACTTCGATTAGAAGAAGAGTATAAAAGCTTGGAGGATGAGTTTAGGCAAGCATTGGTCATCGAGTCGACCAGATTCAATGATTTATTTAAAAAATACGAATGTAATTTGGAAGAATTGAGCAATTTGCGCGTCGATTCAAAGCACTATGACGCGGAGAGATCACGTGACAAGGCTTTGATAAACGAGTTGAATGACTTGATCCGCGAGCAAAAGGCCCGCGTTCAGCAATTGAACAAGCTAAGGCAACAAAACACTGACGAAATTCAGAAAAGAAGCGAAAAACTGAACGAAGCTGTCACCAATTTGGCCAAAATGAAGGAACAAAATGAGCTGTTGAAAAAAGAAAAGCTTGTGTGTGAGAATATTCAGAAAAAGTTGGCAACAGAGTTCGATGCCATTAAGTCAGAGCGGACACAGTGGTCCACCAAGTTGAATGAGCAGAAAAATTTCTATCTAAACGAAGTGAATCGTTTGGAAACAGAGAATAACCAGCTTAAGTCTGATCTGAATTATCAAACTAATTGTTTGAATAAAGAAATAGATAATTGTAAAATTAAGAGTAAAATAATAGAGGATCAGACAGAGACTATTAAAAAATTGAAGCAGGCTTTGGTCGAGAGGGACGACTTGCTCAAGGCGACCCGTGAAGAGTCGTTGCATCACCAGAAACAGCTTGAAAAGCAATTGAATGACGAAATGGACTTGTGCAATGAACTGCAGGTAAAATTGGAAAAGAGCAATGAAAAAAAAGAGTCGCTTAAAATGGAAGTGGAAGACATGAGGCTGGATTTGGCTGAAAATAAGAGAATTTATGATGAACTGGCGGAGAAGTGGAAGCAAAAGAGCGAGTCGATTAATGAGCTGGACGTGAAAGTGAGGCGAATGAAGGAAAATTTTGAAATGAAAGAAAAACAGCTTAACGAAATGACAGCTAAATTGAAGGAGGAAAATGAGGCTTTGAATTTGAGGCTGAGAAAGGCCGATGACACTTTTAGGCTACAGTATGATGCCGAGAAAAAGGAGCATTTGATTCAGATTGAAAAGGTTCGAGCTGAAAATAAGGAGCTTGTAAAAAGCTATGAGGCCAGGATTAAAGATCTTGAGGACGAAATGAGGTGTATTTTAGTCGAGTGCGAAAATAAGAAAAAGTTCTATGATGATAAAATAAATAGTTTTACTCAAGTTTTCAGCAAATTTCAGTCAGATCTAAAGAGTAATTTTTAATTTGTAATTTTTTTTAACTTTAAAATTTTGTTATCAATTCTAAAAAAAATTATTTTTTAATAAAATTTTTATTTGTGTGCATTTTAAAGTCTTGTTTTATTTAAATGTCAAAAATGAAAATAATGTTTTGGAAAGCTTATGTTTGCTGGAATTTTTTGATACAATCTATTTGGCTTGGATTTTTATTAGTTAGTTAATTAATTTTCATTAAAATTATATTCATAAAAGGTAGAGATAGTTCTTTAAGTTTTAAAAGTAAATTTTATCTCGGAAATTTTTAATGATTTTTCGCTTCTCCGCTTAAGTGAAATTTTTATTAAATTAAAAAATATGTATAAGAGATTATAAAGTTTTATAAGATTTCCTCATAGTAATTCAAATCAATTTAAAAAGAAAAAGTTTAAAAATTTAATTTTAACTGCGAAATTTTATTCAAAGGAAATTTTTTTCCTCCTCTTCATTATTTGTTTTATTTTCCGGTTGAAAAAGGGAATTGTTTTAATAATTCAAAAATTATATAAAATTCTAGGTTTTTATAGAAAGAAAAAAAATCTAAATCGTTTTTTAATTGATTTGTCAATTATTTCTTAAATTTTAAAAAAGCTAACTAATTTCTCTAAAATATATCATCAATATAAGAATGAAGTCAAACTGGAAAATATTAATGATGGTCACATTTTTAATCAAATTCGAATCAAATTTTAGTCAAAACATGAATCGATTTGAAAAGCTTTTGATAAATGGATCAACAGACTTGACTGTGTCTGAACAATTTAGAGGCGCATATTCCTTCTACACTGTTCAAGGCTTGAGTCTTTTAAAATGTGCCTCCTTTTGTTCTATAAACAACAATTGTCTCATTTTTTCGATAAAAAAATCTGAAAATAATTTCGAATGTGAATTTTTTTCTTCTCAAAATTTGGATGAATCTGAAATAATTTCAAAAAGTTTTTCATCTGTATACAAAAAAAAACTTAGTAATTTAGGAACAACTATAACAACTTCAACATCCACTACTACAATAACCACAACAACAACTACAATTACAACAACAGCAACCGCTGACTATACTTGTCTTGGTGATGATTGCTCTTGTTTTGATAGCATGAGGTGATATAAAAATATTTTTTTGTCTGAAAAATAATTTAAAATTTCAATTTTTAGTTATTTTTCAAAATCTTTAAATAAATGTGTAAAATGTAGAGATGGTTGGACAGCATACAAAAGTATTTGCTATCAGGGATTCAGTAGTGTTAAAAGATGGCAAGACTTTGTCAACTACTGTTCTTCCCTTAATTCATCACTCTTGATTGCAGACACTTCTGAAAAATTTGACTTCTTTAGACCAATATCAAAAGATCTTACTACAGCTAGTGGAAATCAGCGTACTTGGGTAAATCATTAGTTTTATTTCAATTTATTTTTTTTTTATTTGAAATTAAGGTTTATGCCAAATATGATGTTATTGGAGTTTACCAATGGAATAATTTGAACACAATTAATACTTCATTTTTTGATAATGGATTTTTATCAAGTAACACTGGATGTTTTTGCTATTACACATTTCCTAGATCTTTATTGCTTATTTATGGGTGTACTCTTTATTCAAATGGTATATGTGAATACGGTGATTAATTTAGTTAAGTTTCACGATTAAATAAGAGGTAAATAAAATAATGACAAATATTGTTGATTTTACAAAATTAAAATTTTCATTTAGCTAAAATATAATGATAAATAAAAAAATTATAACAAATTTTTGAATTTTGTTTTAATAATAAAAATAAGCTACAACAGGGTTTATCCGTATATTTTTCATTTTTTAAAAATTTTTAAATATTTAAAAAATTAATTACAGTGCTTAAGAGATACAATGTAATTACAATTTTTTACGTAATTTTACGTATTATTTGCTAAGGTTACATAATCTTACACCAAATGTAGTTTGATAAAGATGTAATCTTGCCAAAATACGTAAAAAATAATATTTGCATTGTATTTCTTAAGCACTGTAATTAATTTTTTTATATATTTAAAAATTTTTAAAAAATTAAAAATAAAATTCTAAAATCAATTGTTAAATTTTATTTTTAATCATACTTTAAATGACTTTACCTGACCAAAATTACAAAGTTGACATTAATTGGAAAACTTGATTTTCTACAATTTAAAGTAAAAAAAATATAATCTTTCTTTCTAAATCTTGTTAACCCAAACTATTAATTGATGCAATAAAAAATTGTTCCTTTTTATATTTTTTGATATTAATTAGTTATTTAAAAGTAAATTTTTTCTTTCTTCTTATTAATAAAAGGTATTTTTGATTTTTTTTTAATTTTATCCTTGTTGAACTTAAAAATATTAAAATATTTAAAAAATTTACAATTTTTAACAGATGCTTTTAAAATTTTCTAAATCGAAATTT
The DNA here is from genome assembly GCA_010279815.1 of Brachionus plicatilis. Taxonomy (NCBI): domain Eukaryota; kingdom Metazoa; phylum Rotifera; class Eurotatoria; order Ploima; family Brachionidae; genus Brachionus; species Brachionus plicatilis. The sequence goes on from QEOQ01000316.1 coordinate 1,434,971, forward strand.
TCTAATGAAAATAAAAATATCGAAAAAAATTTTATTAACAAAAAAAATGATTTACATTTAAATATTAAAAATATAATCAACAAATATAAAGAAAACCTGCCATTTAAACTAAATAATCATTTAATAAAAACTATCGAGTAGAAAGACTAAATGACAATTTAGGCCGAGTGCCTTGTTTACCCAAGATCAATTTTTGTTCATCCATTTCCCGTTTGCGTTTGTCCTCCTCAAATTTTTGTCTTTCCTCGAGCAACTTTCGCTGCTCTTCGACCAATCTTTGCTGATCCTCAGCCTATTTATCATTCAAATAAATTAATCAGGACTTTTTTTGTTATTTTAAAATTAAATTACAATTTTAATCTGCTGCATTTCTATCTTTCGATTGTTTTCGCTGATTAAACGATTGAGCTCAGCTCTTTTGCGATTTTCATCCTCCTTTTAAATATCTTAAATTAGTTCAAAAAATGGCACAAGAGCCGAAAGAAAAATCAAAATGAAAAACTCTATGTGTAAGAACACAAACCGATCTGGAGCGCATCGATTTCGGAAAAATGCGGCTGAGCTGAAACTAAAAAAATAACTTTTTTTTTTATGCGACAGAAATTGCTTAGATCAATAACTAAAAAACATGTTCAAGTACTTCTTTTTCAAGAAAAGCCTTAAACTGAGTCTGCTTTTGCTTTTCTAGTTCATCTAACATTTCTTTTTCCATCAATTTTTTGGCAATTAAAAGGCGCTTTTGAACTTCCAGCTCAATATCCGCATCACGCTTTGCCATTTCTTCGTGCATTCGTCTCTCAATTTCGATCCCAACACGTCTTTGTAGTTCTTCCTCTATTTTTTTTTCAATATCTTCACTCGATTCACTTTAAAAAATAAATAAATTACCTAAAAAAAATTTTTTTTATTAAATTCTACCTAGTAGCAATTTTTTGGTTTTTTTCCACTTCTCTTTTTTTAAGCTCGGCCTCGATGTCAACTGAGGATTTTGAAGAAGCCCTGGATCGTGATCTAGACCTGTTATGTGACCTTAATTAAAATTAAATTAATTTAATCAATTTTATTCTGAAATTAAGTAGTAAAAAAAAATTTTTTTCATTAAAAAATTTATTAATTAAAATAAATTTTTAAAAATTTACTTTTTGTTATTTTTTCGTCTTTCTTTTGATCGTGAGCGAATTTTCTTGTGTTTGCTCGATTTAGAGTGTCGCCTTGATTCAGAGTAGCTATGGGACCTGCTTCTGGATTTTCTTTTTTTTTGTTTTTCAACTGATCTTGACCTTGAACGGCCCATTATGGAACTTTTTTTGTGACAAAAATTGATTTTAATCGTCAATTTTAGTAAAGCAAAATAAAAGGGTTAATGTAAATGGACTCAATGGTCCGAGATTTTCCGCGTTTAGTTTATGTATCATGCTTGCTTTGATTTGTTCAGAAGTTAGCTGAAATTTTAATTTATATTATATAGAAATATTTTTAGATTTATATTTCTTCTAATTGAAAATATACAAAGCTCTAAATAAAATGTTCTATTTAACTTATTTTTTATTAAGAACAAATAAGCTTATATATGAAAATATTTCAAGCATTTGGTTTTTTAAAAAAAAAAAAAATTGCATAGAAATATTAACAATCTGACAAGCAATTCTTTAAGTCTAGTTGTTGAGGTGACAATCAACAGAAAAAGATTGAAAATTCTAATCAGGTTATTATACTTTCATTAGGACTACCAACGAAATCAAAATGTTTATTTAGATAAAAAAAATTTTTTTTGGGTTTTGATTTTTAATATTTAGCAAAAAAATCTAAATTACAAAATTTTTAGAAAATAACGATAACAAATTTTAAAGAGAATTATTCCCTTTGTCAAATAAAAATTTCCAAATTTATACAGCAATGATTTGGTACGAAGATCTGACGATATTTTACGTAAAATAACGTTAATTTACGGTAAATTGTCGATTTTCAAAAATGCCAAAAAGTCACTAGATTTTGGCTCTTTTTATGAGGTTTTCGATACAAAGTAACACGTAAAATTACGTAAAAATTATTTTTTTGAGGTAAAAAATTTATTAATTATTAATTAAACTTTTAAAATTTTTTTTATAATAACAATTAGATACAAAAAATTTATTTTTTAAAAATTCGATCTCATATTTATTATCTTTTCCATCATCATCATCGATCATTATCTATTTCATTTTTTAATCAAATGTTTTTTGGTGGTGTATATTTTACAGAAAATTGCACCATTTATGCATAGCTTAGGATTAGTTTGTTCAAATTTGTACAATATTGTCCTGTTTGTGGAACCATTTTTTTACAATTTGAAAAAAAATACAAAATTTTTCTTTTATGTACTAAAACTACACAATGCCTTAATTTTCCCCTAATTTTTGGTTAAAAATATAATCTAAAATGTTTCCGTATTTAATTTATTAAATAAAAATGCTTAAAGTTCTTTTAATTTAATAATTTTTGAGCATGATCATCAAAATTTGATCATCAACTTAAATTTGTAAAAATTAGTGTTTTCTATGAAATTTTACAAAATTTTAATAAAAAAAATTCTTAAAAAACAGACAAATTCTTGAATATATCACTAGTTCTGAAAAGGATATTGAAGTTTGTCTGACATCGAATTTAAAATTTGATGCATGTTAGCAATGCGGCAGCGAAGGCGACTCAAATCTTGGACAATTAAAAAGAACTTTTGAAATTTGGACACCAGCTACTTTCAAGACCTTATTGAGAGTTTTATTTGTTCTCATCTAGAATGAGCCGTACCAGTTTGGTCACTCTACCGCCAAAAAAAACATTCTTTATTAATAATCATGATCAAAATATTAATATAAGCCTTTCTTTGAGTAACTTGTTTTATCATGATTATTATTATTATTATTATTTTTATTATTATCATAAATACATTCAGAAAGATACAGAGGCTAGATTAAATTGGTCTGACACAAAGGTAACTGCATCGAGTTGATCATCTACATCGCAATTATAAATATCTTAAAATACAGATAATTTATCATAACATTAATATATCTTTAAAAATTATAATCAAATTTTATTTTATGGATTCACTAAAGCATATTTTTTCTTAGAAAAAGTTTAAAAATCATTAATGTTTATTATTTATTAGCTTAAAGTCCCAAAACAGAAAAAAAGTTTATTTTTTTTAAATTTCAAAAAACTTGGGAGTATACTTTGGAATCTAATGCTATGAAAAATTGCTTCACATCCATTTAACCAAATTGGGTCTATTTCAATTTGGATTATTATTTTTTCCTTTAAAAAAAAAGAATGGATTAGTATTTTTATCAATTGTAAAGTCACAAAAAAAAAACTCGTTTTCATTTTTGTTTCTTGTAAAAAACGGAATCAGTAAAAGATAACCAATTTGCTTCCATGTATTCCAATCGTTGTAATTATGTCTTTGTGAAAAAAATACTTCATATTCAGGAAATATTTTATATCTTTTTAGCATATAGTTTGGGTAGTAAAAACTTGCAATCTCTTCTGTTACCTGTATCGCTTTAAATTGTATTTCATCTCCAAAATCAATAATCAATTGATCTCTCATTATTTTGTAAAAATCATAATTTAGTTCATTTATGTCTATATTTGCAATAAAATTCAATAATACTGAGCTTTTCTTTGTTTTTAAAAAATCCCTTGCTTTTCTAAACCATATATCTAAAATATGAATTTGGTGCTGGGAAAATAACTTGTACAATTTTATTAAAAATGTATCACTTAGAATACTTAACTATTCACATATATCCAGAAACTGGTAACTGTCTAATTTTTTAATATTAGCAAGAATATTTGAAATAGAAAGATCATCAAATTCGTCAGAATTTATTGATGATGATTGTAAATTATCGTTTATTTGATTTTTTACATTTCTTTTGATTTCCAATGTTTCCAAAAATTCATATAAGCTGATTATTTCACTTTTACTTGATTGAAAATTAAAATTGTTATTTTTGATAAAAATATTTGTAATTTCCGCGCAAACTTCTCTCGCATATTCAATTTTGTTAAATAAAATAAAAAAGGTGTCAGAATGTCTATAATACTTGAAATCACCATCAGACAGTCTTTTACAAGTATTTAAAATATTTTCATCAAAACTATAAAGCAAAATTTCAGCTAAATCATTTGAACACTTAGGACCAATAGGTATTCCATACGATTGTTTTTTGCTTGTAGATTTTAAAATATTCATTAATATTTTTACTAATTCACATTCAAATGAGTCTTTTTCGAAATTTTTTTTCAAAATATTCTCTAAACGATGGTGATAAATTCTAGGATAAAAATCACTTATATTCAAAAATAGACAAATGCTTGTATTATATTTTGAATCAAGTTTTATAATTTCATCGAAAAAATGATTTTTTGATCCAAATTTAAATTTGTACAAATCATCTTGAATTAAAGTATTTTCGACATGCTTTTGTTCTACTTTTTTAAAGAGCATCTCTACAATTGTTTGATAAAAGCAAGAATCTACTGGAGCTAAATCGGTTACTAAAAAAAATTTGTTTCTAAATACTGGTGCTAAAATTTGACGGTACTTGATATTTTCGGTTTCTTTTTTTAATTTCTCAATATCATTCAGTTCATTGACAAATTTATTAAATGTTTCTTTCATTTTTTTTTCTAGCTCTGGACTATAATTTTCGATACAATCTATAAGAGTTTGCTGATGATCTATTAAATTACGATTATCTTTTTTTAAAAAATTTTTTTTCAAAGCTTTTTTTAAATCATCCATTTTAGTTTCTAAAAAGATTAAATTTTAGGAAATTAAATTACTTTTTTTTATTAATCAGTCTATCATGACAAGGCCACTATCTATAGTGCCCATATAGTCTGTTGATTAACCTTGAAAATTGAAATATTGAAATTGATGTATCTGATACCATCAAGCAAAGCAATTTGGATATTCCAAATCGCATTTTTAATTTGATCTAATTATTCACCCTAGTTAAAAACTCAAAATGCTAGGAAAATAAAAAAATTCGCTTAGTAAAAAATTTAATTTGTTAGATAGGTAAAAAACTAAGTAAAAATGTACGGAATGTTGCTAGGCATTATTTATTGATTTTTATAGGCAAAAAACTAAAAATAATAGGTAATTTAAAAAAAAACATAATGTTGAAAAAAAATTAACAATTGTTAAGTAAATTAAAAGTAAACAAAAAAATTGTCTATTGTCTCATTAAAGCTTGTATTGCTTTGGCTGGACAACCACGTTTTCTTTTTTCTCCGATTCGAACATCTTTAGCAGCAACAGAATCTTTTTTATATTTCAAACGCATTGCTAGACCAACTAGATGTTAACAAATATAATTTCTCATATAATATGGACAAGTGCATTATTCATTTTTCCAATTTCCATTTGAGCCATCATCTGGTATTGTTATGCACAAAACTTTAAAGTTAATTGTCGAGTATCTTTGAAATGTATTCCATGCAAGATTGGAATAATTTACAACGCCATTCTCTTTTATTTTCAGTTCTGCAAAAGTTGGGAACAAAATAATCTGTACATTTTGAAATTTTTGATATATATATAAGCGTAGTTTTATTCTGATTTAGCGATTGATATGCTTTTGTGTTCAATTGTAGATCAACTAGCTGTTCTTTATAGAAAGATACGACGATTTATCTCGGATGGTGTTCGATCGAGCGACCAGTTCTTGATAATTTCGCAGCTAACAATTAAAAATTGCGATAAAGCTAATCGTTCTCTTAGTGTATTTTTATCCTTGATTACTTTATTAGTGGCTACTAAAGCATTATTATGTGATGGACTATAATTTATATCTTTGTAACCTTTATACCATCCATCTATAGTGTCAATCCATTCTTTTTGAAAATAAACTACGAAAATTAAATATTTGTTCGATTTTTTTTAGAAATAAAGGAATAGCTTTCTGAAATATTCAGAAACTTCATTTTGATTTTGAATTTCATCATCATAATCCATATCATCTCCATAGTTTATTAGAAAATCAGCAACCATCTTCATCATTTTGATTAAAATAATTATTTTTACACTAAATTTCAAGTCCTCCAAGGCTTTAAATAGTTTTTTCAAATTTTTTTTTCGAATCTTTCTTAGAAAACTTAATAATATCGACTTTTTTGGAACTTTGATATTTTGTTTTATTAATAGCTCTAGAATAGTATTAGGTCTGATGTTAAGGTTAAAAAATTCAACAACTTTTGCTATCACTTCGGCTTACATTTTTTTTTTCACTTTTGCCTGAATGTGTATGCCCATTCACTGATTCATAAACATTAACTTTGAAATTGTCGTTCAAATAATGCAAATATAATTTTTTTTCACATTGTTTCCCGAAATTTTGATAATTTACATGGATAATAAACTTTTTGACCATCAGCACAAAATTTTTTGTACCATTTGGCCCAAACTGTTAAATCTATTGATTGAATAGCTTCTAATGTAGTTAAACACTATTTATTAATTGCGAGGAACGAGCTAGCCGCGATGAGCTTAATAAGCAGATGAAGGCATGTCTAAGAAAATCACTAAGCACAGTGGAAAAAAAAACGCTGATGTTTCTATCTTATATTTTTATATCTAATAGACATTTTTTTCTCTACTACTTTTTAGACATCATTTTTACCATCGTTTGTATCACTGTCACTGATATAATCATGTAAAACCCCATTTGTTTTAAAATTTCTTCAGATTAAAAAAATATTAAAATAAAATTAAAAATCAAGAAAAATAAATTAAAATAAAAATGTAAAGAAAAAATAAGATAAATATAATAGCAAAAATATAATATAAAAGACAATTAAAATAGACATATTGTATGTAATGACAGGTTAATATTGATCAGTTCAGGAAAGAATATTCGGTATATCTTGATTCAAAATCCGCTTTATATTCATCAACCAGTTTGACAACCAATGGAACAGAATGACGCAGTCCTCCCGCTACATATCTTTCGCTCAATTCAAAAAGTCGATTCGAGACAGTTAAGAGTTTAAGTTTATTAAGTGCCTCATGATGCACAAAAATTGAAGGAGAATCATATTTAGTTTAAGAATAAAACGAACTGCTAGATTTTGTAAGACTTTAATTTTTTTTAATTATTTTGGGTCTTTTGGGTTCTTTATAGTTCTTAATTTATTATTTAATTTGAGCAAAAAGAATGAAAGATACTAAGAATAAGTAGTGTCATGATTTAAATAGTTCTTTAAAAGAATCTAAAGAACCTTAAAAGAAACATTCAAAATTAGTAAAAAGAACCAAAGATTCTTAATTATTAGGAAAGTCTAAATTTAAATAGAACTATCAAGAACCAGAAAGAACCAGAAAGTAATAAAAGATCTTTATAATTTAAGTAAAAATAACTAAGAGTATTTTGTATTTTGAGAGATTAGATTATTTAAATATAACAAAACTGAAGTTTTGTTTCACTTTTTAAAGAGCACCCTAAAGAACCAAAAAGTTCATTGTCTCTAAGTCAAAAAATTCTTGCCACCAAATTATGTGAACAGAGCAAAATACGGTTTTAAATAATAAATTTCATCAAATAATACAACTATCAACAACATCGAATATCTAAATTTAAATTCAAAAGAGAAAGATTTAAATATTTTTTTTTTAAATAAATTTACAAAATTAAATTTATAAATAACATTAGTTAAATGAAAACAGATTTTTTTTTATTGAAAACATTCTTATAATGAGGTTGTTAAAATAAAAACATTAATAAATTCAATATTTATAAATTAATAATATAAATTATAAAAAAACGATTATGTTATCAAGTTATAACATTATCAAGCAAAACTGATAATTATTATCTTTTAATTTTGATAAAATTTTGAAAATTTCAAATATAAATTATTGTTACGCGGTTGAAAATACTAATTAAATAATATACAAATAAAATATAAAATAATCCTGAGCTTTAATTAATATATTTTAAATTTTTTATTTTTAAATAACAATTTAATATTAATAAATTCTAATAAAAATGTTTCGAATATATAACTGGATTGAGCATAAATTATTTGTAGCACTATGTGATTATATTTCTTCTAATTCAATCAAAGTACCACAACAATCTTTGGGATGTAGGAAAACTACTGGCTTTCCGTGAGCTCCAATTCGTGGCTCTTCACTCAAACATCTAATTTTGTTTTCTTTTACTGTCTTCATAGCTTCATGTATGTTGTCAACTTCGATGCAAATGTGATGAATACCTCCATTCACATTTTTATCCAAAAAACCTTTGATAGGACTTTTTTCGCCAAGCGGATACAGAAGCTAAAATAAACAAAAATTAATAAAAATATCTTTGAAGTAAACATCTAATTGAATTACTTCAATTTTAGTATTTCCTAATTCTACAAACACAGTGTAAACTCCGTGTTCAGGTTGAGCAACTTTGTCTGAAACTTTTGTGGCTGACAAAGCATTCTTATAGAATGCAACTGCTTTGTCCATATTTGGCACAGCAATTGCAACATGGTTCAATTTTCCTAAATTCCACAATTTCTATGAACAAAAAAATAATCTTATTCTCAATTAAATTGATAATTTTTACGTCAGGGACATTGGAAAAATGTCTTGTTGCTATACATTTGACATTTGATAATTTTGCTACGTTCGAAGCTAGTTTGAACATCTTATCTAAAAAATCAATTCTGTACTTTAAAAAAATACTATAGATCCTTATTAAATTTAAAAATTGAAAAATAAGCGGAATTATTAATAAAAAGACTCTAACAAGGACTCACACCCTATTTCTTGGAGATTCGATAATGATAATGCTAGGAATAAAAGTTTTTGTTAATGCAGAATAGTTTGGCTTTTTCTAACATTGAATAGATGAATTTAAAAAATCTAAATTATGCACATTTTAGTAGTAAAAATAATTTAAGATTAATTTGTCATTTAAGTGCCTGAAATATTAAAATTAACTTAAATTATGTAATAGTTTAAAAAAATTTTTAGAAGCAATTTTCATTTGAAATTTAAAATAAACTCTAAGTCTTAACCAATTCTTGGTCAGAAAACATTCTCTAAAAAAATAATATCTGTACATTTTTCTGATCAATCAACTAATTCTAAAATATATGCATAAAAATTTTTAACATAGCTATTTAATACGGCAACTAGAAGTTTATGATCAATTTTTGATTCCCAAAATGATCAAATAAAGCTTAAATAAAGAAACATTTTTTGATTTAACATACTTTGTTAAATCTTAAGGAAAAATCTGCAAATGTTTGCAAAAAATTATCAACTTAAAATAGCATCATTTCGATAATGTGCACTCTGCAATGAGCATTTTGATATTGCAGAGTTTACTTTTTTATTTAGCATAGAATGTAAAATCCAAAAATGCATCTCAACATTAATTTTATTAAGAAATAACAATTTATTTCATATTTTAAACTTGATTTGATCTTTTTGGTCATAAACTTCAAATTGCCTTACTACTGCAATTTTCTTAGTTGCCCAAATTATTATATATTTTTCTACTCTTTATTCCCTTTTTATGGATTTTCCGAAAATTCTTGGTTCTTGTGTAGTATCTTCAGTAAATTTAAATCTTTTTTGGCTTACAAAACTTCCATTACAAAAATTAAAAGAAAATTTAAAACTTTTGTTCTAAATGTCAAAAACTTGTTCTGAAAATGAAACAAAGTTTACTTTTAACCTAACTTTTGTTTCACGTACTGCGTAATTCTGAAAAATTTCACGCTCTTTTCAATTATTAAAAATAAAAGGTAATTAATAGGCACAAAATTTTAAAATTTTTTCTTTTTTTTTTTTGGAAATTTCGTATGAAATTACACAATATCATCTTAATATTCTTTTTTTATTAATCATTTTTGAGTTCTTTAAAAAAGAATCATGAATAAATTTCAAAGCAAAAAAAATTTAAGTGATATGAATTTTATTGATGCATCAATATTTTACAATAAATAAATTTTAATTAAAAACCGAATTAAAAAAAGTTAAATTGGTTGGTTTTTTTACCAAAGACCATATTGAAGAGATGTATATGGCAAAGCAGTGGTGTCAGTTGATCCGTAATATTCAAGTCCAGTGTATGGCAGGGCTGAATATGAATCCAAACCATAACCATAAGCAGCAGCTTCTAATCCCCAATAAGACATTTTTAAATAATATTTTCTAATTAATTGTGAATGATTTTTTTTCTCAAGTAAAGTTTCTTCTTTTTATAGCATCTTTTTGAAAATTATAGATGTTGTTATTTTTTTGATTATATCTTTTATTTAAAAATAATCAAATTATTTTTGATTAAAATTAGAATTCACAATGTCTTTTCAAAAACAAAAAAACAAAACAAAACATAAACATTAATGTGCATACCTAAATATTTTAGAAATAGTTTTACTAAATGACAAGATCAATTATTGATTTTTGACAAATTTGCATCGTAAGAAATTCTAGAAGAAAACCTGGATAGTATTTAGACATGAAAATTTTGATCGAGTATAAATAGTGGCATGTTTTTCTATCAAAATAAAAAACTTTTCGAAATAAATAAAATACAATTTTAAACCGATTGAAAAATCCGAAAATGTCTTATTGGGGATTAGAAGCTGCCGCTTATGGTTATGGTTTGGATTCATATTCAACCCTGCCATACACTGGACTTGAATATTACGGATCAACTGACACCACTGCTTTACCATACACATCTCTTCAATATGGTCTTTGGTAAAAAAACCAACCAATTTAATCTTTTTTATTATGTTTTTAATTAAAATTTATTTATTGTAAAATATTGATGCATCAATAAAAATTTTTGCTTTGAAATTAATGCATGATCAATATTATTTTCAGTAAAAAATCAGAATATTCTTTATAACAATTCAAATATTTTATTTATTATATTTTAGTCAATAGTTTTAAAAAACAATTTGATATAACATTTTATTGAGAGTTGCTTAAAAGTCCCAAATTAAAGTCCAATACCTATCTTTAAAAAAAAAAATTTAAAAAGTCTTTGACTTGAGACTTGTGAGTTTTAAACAACTATGATTTATTCATTATTTATCTTTGATTAAATTTTTTAAAAAGTATATTGAATAGTTTAATTTTTTTAAGAAAAGTGAAAATTAAATTCTAAATATTTTCGTGCTTATTTCCAAAATAAAGACTTAATAAAAAAAATCCACCACTACACATTCACTGAACTTGAATATTATGGATCAACATACATCATTGCTCTGCCATTCCATTTGGTCTTTGTTAAATAAGCCAACCGATTTCATCTTTTTATTTATGTTTTTAATAAAAAATTTATTTATTGTAAACCATTGATGCATCAATTAAATTTATTTTTTTTAATTTAAGACATCTAATTTTACATTTTATAAGTCAAAAAAAAAGTAATTCATTTAAAAGCTTATTAAAGAGTCTTTGTAACTATGACAACAACTTCACAACAAATTTATTTTATTTATGCTTTGATCTTAGCTATATTCAAAGTTTTCAGCAAAAATAAAAAAAAATTTAATTTTAACTTGAAAAAAAAAACTCACTCAAATCATCCTAAAAAATGTCTGATTACGAGGAAGAAGAAGAATTAGAAGAAGAATCCGGAGTCTATATCGGAGTAATTTTTTTTACACTCAATTGAATTATTTTTGATTTTTATTCCGAATTCTTTCAAAAGGAATATGAAGGCGAAAGAAATGAGGAGAAAGAGAGACATGGCTACGGTAAAGCAGTGCTGCCAAACAGAGACTCTTATGAAGGATATTATCAGCATGGTAAACGACATGGCCAAGGAACATATAAATTCAAAAATGGTTGCCGGTATATTGGCGAGTATGTGAAGAACAAAAAACACGGCCAAGGAACTTTCTTCTATTTGGATGGTTCTAAATACGAAGGCTCCTGGGTCGATGACTTGAGAGAGGGCTACGGTGTTTACCATTATGCCAATGGGGACAGATATGAAGGAGAGTGGAAACAGGACCTACGCCATGGTCAAGGAACTTATTTTTACGCCGAAACTGGCAGTAAATATGTCGGTCTGTGGAAAAAGGGAAAAATGACTGGACACGGCGAAGTTATTCACAAAAATCATAAATATGTTGGAAAATTTAAAGAAAACTTTGTAAGATTTTACCTTTTTTAATTTATAAAATATTTGAGTTTTTATCAGCCAAGAGGAAATGGCAAGTATGTGTTCGACATTGGTTGTGAACAAATTGGAGAGTATTTGACATCTGCTCAAGTAAATTGATTAGATTTAAAAATCTAGAAAAATTGGGAAACTTATTTGAATTTTTTCAGCCATTGGAAGACGGTGCCGATGAAGACGCTCCGCCAGTAATGACCAGTAAATGGATTGCTCATACAACACAGCAGCTGTCCAACATGCTTGAACCATCGCCTGAAGATTTAATTGACAATGATGACGAGGAAAAAAATAGCGAGTCGAACGCTGGAAATGATGGAAACCAAGATGACAACACAGAAAACGGAAATAATGACAGTAAGAATTTTTTAAAAATTAAAAAAAAAAAGAAAGTTTATTTTATTCATTTTTTTTTTTAAGATGACGTGTCCGAAGACCGAGGAGATGACCAAAATGAAGCAGAAGATTAAACTAGATTTTGTTATTTTTTTTTAAGACATTAAATACCATTTTTTAATAAAATATGTTCCAGATTAATTCATTGTTATTTTTTTTTTGAAGACATGTTATTAAGTCATTGTTTGGAATCAAAATTTTGACACTGTCACTCATTTGGGAATTGCTATTAAACCCTTTTAAAACGGCGTACCCTTTTTTACATCTTTTCAATTCAAGTAAATCAAAAATAGATTTATTTTTTTATCACGTGAATTTAAATTTAAAATTCCTTAAATTTGTACATGAAATATTTAAAAGTTTGGATTAATTTTTCTTAAGCTTTATTTTAATTTAAAAAAAAAATAGAAGATATAAAATAAACTATGGATAGCGTTAAGCCGATTTCAGATGCTGGTTCAGTCAAAATAGGCTATGGTCATGGTCATGGTTTGGATTTGAACAAGGGAAATATTAGTCTCAAAAACACTCAAATTGCTTCTTGTTATTCAATCGGCTCCGGGTGTGGACATGGAAAGTGTTTTTTCAAGAAGTTAGAAGAATTGTATTCCGAATCGGACATAGAGTACATTGATTCGGAAACCGATGAAGAATAGATTTGTTTAGTTACCTGACTTTATTTTTATTAAAAAATTTCGTTTTCCTATTCTTTTTTTTTAGTATTTGAAAATTTTGCAAATATTTAATAATTTGTTAAAATAAATACCATTTTTTTTCTAAATAATAAATCGTTATAATTTTATGTCAGAAATTTTCTTTCAAACATCTACAAAATTAATGCTGAAATATGAAAATAAATTTTTTTTCTAATTTAATAAAATTCTTTTGAAAAAAAAATTTAAAAATCAATTATTCTTCGCCTTCAAATCCGCATAAAAATAAAGGAAAAGTATTTTTTTTCAAAAATATTGCCGGTAGTTTTATGCTAGTTCTGGAATTTGTGGAGAAAAAATGCTTAGATTTCCTAATGAACAATTAGCACTCTAAAATTTAATTAACAATTCAAATTTTTGTACACCTGTTTAGCATTTATTTACAGAAATTTAATAAATATTTAAGTAACAACGAATTATTTAATTCGTAAAAAATAATTAAGTTTATTTGCCAGCATCAGAAAAGAAAATTTATTTTTTAATAATAAATACGTGAGTTACGTGAGTAATTTGAGGATAAGATTATGCTAAGAAAATATAAAGAATCTGTTTTGCTAATTGACTCATTTATACATCTCTAAACGGATTTAAATATTAAATTAGAAATGGCTTGTGTAATTTGTTTTTTTAATTTTGTTTATTTATTAAGCTTATAATTTAATTTTGGTTTAGAGTTTATGGATTATTTGATGTAAATTAAGATTAAGGTGAAGGGTAATATTTGGCAAGTTTTAAAATATGTTCAAGAGTGTTTTATATTAGAGCAAAATTTTGGATTTTTTTTAAATCATCATTTCTTAGTTCATGTTTCTTAAAAGCTTAAAAAAATTTAATTTAAATTTTAGTCAGAGTTTTAATGAGCTAAAAATCAAAAATTTCATCTCATCAATTTTGTCTTATTATGTTTTAGAGTTATAAATTATGAATTTAGAAATGTACTTTTTTTAATTACCGTAAACTCTTAAAATTTAGGCGAACTTAAAGCTCAGTTTTTATGGAGTTATTACCATCTAGATCGAGTTATAACAAGAATTTAATTCTTTTTTTAGAAATTCGCTTAAATTTAGCGTTTCCATTGATTTAAAAAAATAAAAAATACAGCTTTATCATAATTATTGAGAGTTGCTCTAAATTTTGAATAATTTCTAAATACTAAATTTTTGTCGTGAATCAAGGCAAATATTGGACGTTATTAAATGGAAGATTAGCTAAATTTGAGTCTATTTCTATAATAAAATAAAAAGTTTAATTTTAACATGGTTTAGATGCAGAGTTCTTTAAAAGCCCCAAATTTAAAAAAGTCTAAGTCCAGACTTTTTTTTTCAAAAGTTCAAGTCAATCACTTTTATATTTTTTTATTTTTAAAGTCCGGCCTCATAAATTTTTTTCCGTTCCAGATAGTTATTGCGACGGCCAAATATTCTTTTTGCCGTTCCAGATAGTTATTGCGACGGCCAAAATGTCTTTTTGCCGTTCCAGATAGTTATTGCGACGGCCAAAATTTCTTTTTGCCGTTCCAGATAGTTATTGCGACGGCCAAATATTCTTTTTGCCGTTCCAGGTTATTATTGGGGTCGCTAAATATTCTTTTTGCCGTTCCTGGTTATAATTGGGGTCGCTAAATATTCTTTTTGCCGTTCCAGATAGTTATGGTAAAGGCCTAGTTAAAGTCAAAGTCGGGACTTTAAAAAAAGAAAATTTAAAAAGTATTTGGCTCAGAATTTTGAAAAAAAAAGAAGATTCTGACTTGGACTTGACTTGAGACTTGTGACTTTTAAACAACTCTGTTTAGATGGCAATAACTCCAAAAGAATGAACTTTCGCTAATTTTTATTTAAATTAAATTATTTATTAGAATTTATTTAGCATTATAAATTACGCTATTTTTGGGACATTGACCTGAATAGCAAAAAAAATTCAAAACCAAAAGGAGCCATTAATTTGGACAATTTAAAAAAAAAAATTTCAAAAAAATTTTTTATTTTAAATTTTCATTTTGTTGATGCAAATTTGAAGTTTTATTTGAAACAAACTTGAGTCTAGTTGCAACTGATATTGCAAAAAATTTCCCAAATACAAAAGTAAATTGCATTTTGTCTTAATTCATAATTTCAATTGCATATTCGTCATCACTATTCTATCTTGATCAATTCAATCTTTCATCAACAAAACCACTTGGCAACATTTTTAATTCAATTATAAGCTTTGAATGTGTAAGTGAGAGCTTGTATTTTCTTCTATTTAGATTTAAACTCACAATACGAATGGATCTGTGATTTGCTAAGCACGCCGCCCCAGTCTAGTTAATTAATTTTTATTAAAAAAACAAAAACAATTAATAAAATGAGACTTTTTTTATCAATTTTACTTCTAAATTTTATTCTGCTATCTAACCAAAATCAAAATGAAAATCTCTCCAAACACTATCTGCTTCAAATGACCACAAACGATGCCAATGAGGCGAACAGCTTGCTCAAAGACACAGGATTCCGCATTTTGCGCCAAGTCGGTCCACTGAACGGTGTGTACATGGTCGAGGCGGAGCAGCACCGCATCTCCAAGCGGTCCGCTCACGACCTCCACAAAGCAGCGCGCAAAATAACCTCTCACCCCCGAGTCCAACTGTTTGAGCGCGAAAAAATCCTAACCAGACACAAAAGGGACTTCATCGAACTTCCTCTAGAGATGCACATAGAAAAGCTGGGTCGATCGGCAGACAAAAGTGCCAACGAGGACCCGTTCTGGAGCGACATGTGGTACCTGAACCGTCACAACAAAAACCCGTCTCTTTTTGACATGAACGTGACCGGAGCCTGGTCCCAGGGCTACTCGGGCAAAGGCGTATCTGTGACCTTTCTGGACGACGGTCTCGAATGGGACCACCCGGACATACGCCAAAACTACGACCCCAAAGCCAGCGCTGACATAAACAACCATGACGATGACCCGATGCCGCGCTACGAAGAAACCAACGAGAACAAGCACGGCACCAGATGCGCCGGCGAAGTGGCGGCAGTGGCCAACAACAGCATTTGTTCGGTGGGCATCGCGTATAACGCGGGCATCGGCGGCATTAAGATGCTCGACGGAGATGTGACCGACTCGGTCGAGGCCAGCTCTCTGGGCTTCAACTCTGATCACGTGGCCATCTATTCGGCCAGCTGGGGCCCGGACGACAATGGAGAAGTGGTGGACGGACCGGGACCCTTGGCCAGGAGGGCGTTTGTACAGGGCGTCAAAAGTGGACGCGCCGGATTAGGCTCAATTTTTGTGTGGGCGTCCGGAAATGGCGGCAGGTTTCAGGACTCTTGTGCGTGCGATGGCTACGCGAACAGCATTTACACGCTGTCGATTAGCAGCACTTCGGAGCGAAGCGAGAAGCCGTGGTACCTGGAAGAGTGCGCGTCCACGCTGGCCACCACTTATAGCAGTGGTGACGAGAGGGCAGGCGAAAAAGAAATAATCACCACTGACATCAGACACAAATGCACTGCCAAACACACTGGCACCTCGGCGGCAGCGCCAATCGCCGCCGGCATCATTGCCCTGGCTCTGGAGGCCAACCCTAAGCTCACTTGGAGGGACGTCATGTTCATTACGGCTCTTACGTCGCGGCCCAAAGCCATCAAGTCAAACAATTACATTGAGAACAAGCGCGGCCTCTTGGTCAGCTCCAGGTACGGCTTTGGGCTCATGGACGCCGGAAGAATGGTCGAAGTGGCCAAAGATTGGATCAGTGTGCCTCCGATGGTCTCTTGTTCTATTCAGAACTCAAATTTTCAGGTGAAGACAATGCAGAAGTCGCATGTTATCGAGGCTGTATTGACCACTGATGCTTGCCATGGAACCATCAATGAGGTGAATTATATTGAGCAGGTTGAAGTTATTGTGAGTGTGCGGGCGCAGCAAAGGGGCCTATTGGAAATTTATCTCACTTCGCCCATGGGCACCAGGACACAAATTTTGCCGGTAAAAATTTATTTAAATTTATTCCAAGAGTGAAGCCAAAAAGAAATGGAGCAGAATTTTGTTGTTGTTGTTGTTGCCAAAGGTGCTCTAAGTATTGATACAGTGGTGATTTGATAACAGTATTTTTACGAATAATTACGTAAAATACCGTAAATTAACCAAATTTTACCACATTTTACGTAAATTAACGTAAAATCCGAAAAGTTAAAAAAAGGTAATTAACGAAAAATTACGTACATTTTCTGGATTTTGAGATAATTTTGGTAAAATTCAAAATTTTTGAAAAAATGTCTTTTTTTTCGAAAAATCGAAAATTTAAGAAAGTCTATTTTTTTTATAAATTTATGGAAAAAAAAACTTTCTTAAATTTTCGATTTTTCGAAAAAAAAGACATTTTTTCAAAAATTTTGAATTTTGTATTGGCCGTTTTGAATTTTACCAAATTTTACCAAAATTATCTCAAAATCCAGAAAATGTACGTAATTTTTCGTAAAATACTGTTATCAAAACACCACTGTAAGCAGACAAAAAAAATTTTTTATTTTTAAAATGTGTGCTATTGTGAATATTGGATGAGAGAGCAAAAATTTTAAAATTAAAAAACCCCTTTTTTTGTCCAAAATGAGTCGTGTAAAATTATTGCACTGAGTAAACTTGGCTGATCCAAAGTTGGTACCAGGTGACACATTTTGCAGAATGACTTTTAGGCACCAGGTAGAAAATAACATATAAGGAAGATACTAGAATATATAAAAAGAGAAGGCCGCATAAATATTTTTTTTTTTTTAAAGGTAAATAAATAAACATAAGTAAAAATGAGAAAAAAATATATGTATGTTTTTATTATTTTTTTTTAATCAATCCTGCATTGATAAAATTGAAAACCAGTTTTTTTTAAATTCTTAGCAATTATTTTAAAAATAAATGCCAAACATTTTTAAACAAAATTTGTTAAACATAAACAAAAGCAAAATATTAAAAAATTTTTAATATTTAGAAGGAAAGATCGAATATTGATAGGAACAGTACTAAATGTTAAGTTTTTTAAACTTTTTTTTGAATTTCATGTTAAAAATTTTCAAAATTTTACTTTAAATATTGCTTTGCTTTAAGTTTTTATGCTCCTAACTTCACCGCCGCTAAAAAAAAAGAAAATCATAAATCTAATCTTTTTATGCTATTTGTCAGCCTTTCTTTTTTTTTTACAAATATTTTATCCTCTATTCGAAGATAATCAATATCATCAAGAGTACAACAGCCCATTATATGGTAACAAAATAACAAGCTGAACTTATATGTTTTTTCTCTCTCAAAAAAATTTGATATCATACTTTTATAATTTTTTATCTCTAAAAAACTAACATTATATATTTTATGTTTTTATTGTCTTTTTCAAAATTCCCTGTATGTTTCTTTTTGTTGACTTTATCTTTTTATATGTTTTTTGCTATCTCGTCCGATTTTTATACCTAACCAAAAAGTTGTTTTAATTTGAAGTTTTAATTTATTTAGTTTTAATTTTTGTTTTTATTCTTTGTTCCAAAATTTACAATGCCAATTCATTTGCCGAGTTTTTACAGAGAATGAATTTAAATTTATGGCCTTTATTTCTTTCGTGAGCTAATTTTTTAATTTAAAATTTTTTTTTATTTTTTTAATCTACATAACATGTTAATCATGTTATATTAAAATTATTTAAATTAAACCAAAGATTTATTTTAAATAAAATTTTTAAATTGATCATCAACTTAAAGATGCCATTTAATTACACAGATTTTTTTGAATTGTTAATTATAAAAAATTTTCAAAATATTTTAAAGAGGTGTTTTTTGGTGATCGAAATTTATTTTTTGTGATAAAAATTTTATCTGGTTCTTATAATGATGATCAAATAAAATGTCAACCAAATTTACATGATACCATTGATTTGTGAACAATTGACTTCTCTATATTAAAGAAATTCAGATTCTTTAAATAACTTCATTTCTTTTGGCTTAAATTTATCGAATTTTTTGAATTTTTTGTAGCGAGTTTAAGAAATTTTTTAGATTTAATTATTGAAAATAAATCAAAATCAGCAGAAAAAGTTCTGCTGTTGACAATTTAAAAATTTTTTGATTAAAAAGCTATTGAGCCTAAAATTTATTGTAAAATTAAAATAATTAATTAAAAAATTTGAAAAAAAAAACAAGATTTGAAATTGATTCAATTTAATTTTTTTTATACAAGCAACGACCAAGAGACATGAGCCAGGATGGATTTAGAAAATGGTCGTTTATGAGTGTTCAAACATGGGGTGAATTTCCAAAAGGTGATTGGACCCTAACTATTGGATCAAGTGACAGATCCCAAGGTAAATACTGAGTAGTTTTTTTTCACCAAACTTTTCTAAGAATGCTTCACTTTAAGTTGAATTAAACGACTATGAATTAGTTATTCATGGCACCAAAGAAAAACCATGTGACTATGAAAAGTTCATAAATGCTGATCAAACGACTGTAAGTTTTCTAAATAATTACGAGCGTTATCAATATTTAAAAAACACTGCTAATCCAACGCTGATAATCTCTATTAATACAATTATATTTTTTTTAATTAATCTATATTATTTTATTAATTATTAA
>QEOQ01000316.1:1454873-1510626 GCA_010279815.1 Brachionus plicatilis
TATTTTTTTTTCAAACTAACTGGAACTACTCAAGTGTCGTAGAGTTTTTGTCAAAAACGCTCTTGAGTGCTCTATTTTTTCTAACACCTTGTAAAATTTATTCAATTGATATTTTCTATCTCAATGCACATATTTTAGCCTCTAAAAACATCAACGGAATCGTTAGAACAAACTAGTGGTGCTAATGAGAGCGATGCGCTCTCGGATATTTTAAATTTCAAAAATAAGAGTTTGTTCGACTATATTATGAAAAGATATTTTATCTAGTTCAATTTTTTTTTCAATTTTTTAAAATGTAAAATGCCATACAACGAATTTTTTTTAAACATTTATTAAACTAAGTTTAATTTAAAATAAATTTTGAGAAATAAAATTTTTGCTTAATTTTCACATTTTGCTTTTAATTCGCTTGCTTAAATGCCTTTTTAAAATAACTATTTTATAGTGCCACTATGAGTGTCTTCCAAGCGGGTATCCGTGCGGTCCCACACCATATGAGTGCCAAAAATGCGCTCATTTAACTTATATAAATGAGTATGCCAAGCAAAAATGTGTATCGTACTGTCCAAGCGGTTTTTACGCTGATTACGACTCCAAAAAGTGTCTTAAATGCCACCTTAGTTGTGCTGAATGCGCCGGGCCATCTAACGCTAACTGCACACACTGTCCATCTGGTCTGGTTTACAACCTGGACACCAAGCAGTGTGACCAAGCGTGCCCTACCGGTCTTTTCATAAGTACGCATCTTTAAGTCCAAAAAATCACTTAAATTAAAAAATTTTCCCAAAAAGATCAAAATAATCAATGTGAAAAATGTGATGAAAAATGTGAAACATGTGAATTTAGTCCTCTTAATTGTCTTTCATGTAAAAATATAATTGCCCAACAATATAGTCTTGTTTTTAAAAATAACTACTGTGTATTGAATAAGAAAAATGATGAATGTGACACTGGTGAATACTTCGATGATTCGACATCTGAATGTAGACAATGTGACATTACATGTAATGAATGCAGTTCTAGTACTGAATTTTCTTGTTTGAGCTGTAGTGATCCACGTAGGCCATTTTTAAAGCATGGTCAATGTGTGAGTGTGTGCCAAAAAGGATTCTATTTGAACGAAACACTTCAAAAGTGTTTCAAATGTAGCGACAGTTGTCAGACATGTAGTTCGAATACAAGTGCTTGTTTAAAGTGCATGGATGGTTTTAGACTGAGTGAAATGGGCAAATGTGAACCTTTAGTTTTAATGGACAGCGAATGTTTGGACAAAAATTGTCTACAATGCAGCGGAAATAACACAGAAAAATGCAAAATATGCAAAAATGGATAGTAAGATATTATATTGTTTTGAGTAAATGTTTAAAAAAAAATTTTTTTTTTAGTTATTTATTAAATGGAAATTGTGTTCAGGATGCACCGGAAGGTTATTTTAAGCAAATTTTGCTGACTAATCGAGGGTTCATGAGGGTAATACAGAAATGTGAGGATAGCTGTTTGGCATGTTCGAATGAAACTGAATGTTCAAAATGCACGGATGATTACCATTTATTTGGTAATAAGTGCATACAAATTTGCCAGCCAGGATTTTATCAAGATGATGATAAATGTGCAAAATGTCCATATCCATGTGAAAAATGCATCAATTCGACAAATTGTTTGAGCTGTGAGGAAAATAAAATTCTTTTTGGCTCTAAATGTTTGGATAAATGTCCAATTAATTATTACCAGGATGGAAAATTGTGCAAACAATGTCATCCTTCATGTGAAACATGCAGCTCGGGTGACAAGACATCGTGCCTCACATGTAGCATTGGATTTAGCTATAAAGACAGCAAATGTGAAAGCAATTGTGCCGAAGGCACTTATTTTGACAAAAATGAAGAATTATGTTCCTTATGTAATACTACAATATGTGCCAGCTGTATTTCGGATGCGAATACTTGCACCAAATGTTTGGATTCGCTTGGTTTGGATTTGAAAAGCAGGAGCTGCAAACCTTGTTGTTCCCACGATCTTCCAGGAAAGAAAAAATATTCACCATGCTGTGTTTGTGATAAAAGTGACCCTCCAATGTGTCTGAGTAACGAGGAGAAAAATGAATCTGTACCCGACGAATTAAATATGAGAAAAAAATCCGTTTATAGTATTTTTATAATAATTTTATTTATTTTTTCTATAATTCTTGTATTAATTTCTATAATTTACTTTTTAAAATCCATTAAAATGTCATCTTCAAAAGCCAGTGAATTCAAAAATGTCGAATATACGGCTCTTGGTGAATTTTGATTTAAACAGTAACATTCCGCCAAATAAGTTTATTTTTACTATCTTCCATAATTTTATATTTTTTCTGCGGATTAATCGAAATTTTGATTATTTTTAATTAATTTTTTTTTATATTTATTTTTATTAAATCAAAATAAAGAATAATAAAGCAGAAATTTTTATTTACTTAATGTAAAAAATATTTGTTTTAATAAAATTTACATTGTTGCCGAAAAAAGAACGATAAATAAAAGAATAAGTTTTGAGTATTTCAAATTTAAACTTGAATTGCATCCATCGGTTTGGCAACACGAAACTGAGCCTCCGTTTCCAAAAATTACTGGAACGTTTGTTTCAGTACATTTCGAAGCACATGTTCGAGCAATATTAAGATTCCAAGTAAGAAAACCATAAATTTTCTGATAAATGAACAAAAAAATTAAATTAAAAAAAAAATTTTTATGCTAAATATCACTTTGCAAAAAGATTCTCCGCTTGCACAATCTATCAATGACTCAGCAGTGCTACAACCATTACAAACATAGCACTTTAGTCCATTAGAAGATGGAATCAAATTTAAAAACACAGGTATGAAAAGAACAATCAAAAGCATTTTAAACGAAATTAGCTTTCGATATGTTGAATTATAAATTTTAAAATAAAAAAAAACATTTTACTTTTAAAAAAAATTTTATTTTCATAATTAAAGTAATTTTAATGCTTCTATTAATTGTTTTGGTTACTGTTTTAGTAAAATAATTTTCTTTTTTGGAAAATAGTTGTATATATTTTTTATCAAAAGTTAAATTGATTATATTTGCGATTCGATCATTAGTTTTTCATTACATTTATATCAATGAAAGAAATTTGAAATTTGCATCTTTGAGGGAGTTCTTCTTTTGAGATTTCAGCAGATTTTAGTCATTGGTCTCAAAATTTATTTTCGTTTTTTAATAAAGACTTTTCGTACATTTAAACAAATTCGATGTATATTTTTAGATATCTTGATGCAAGTCTAGAAATCTTTAAGAATTTTTTGTTTTATTTTCAACATTTATTTCAATTGATTGATAAACTACTTCATTTTTTTAATCATAATTCAAATAAAACAATGAATCGACAGAATAATTAACTAAGTATTATTTTTTTTTTTATATTAAACATAGATATATTAATTAAATTAAACATATTCCAAATAATTGCTTTTTAAATTTAATAAAAAGAAGTCTAAGTAATCAAAAAATTCTATTTTATCACCAGGATAATTGATATTTTATTTAACAAAAATAAAATAATTGATTTGCTAAATGCTTATAATACATTTTTTTATTATAGCAATGAAAAAATTAACAAAATAATATAAAAATAAATGATAAAAAATAATTAAATTTTGACCATTTCAAATTTAAACTTAAATTACAGCCATCAGTTAAGCAACATGATACTCCGGCACCATTACCAAAAATGGCTGGAACATAAACTTCGGAACATGTTTCAGAACATGCCCTTGAAACTGATAATGAATATGATATGATTCGATAACTTTTCTAAAAATCATCATAAAAAATAATTAACAAATGGTTTTCATTCAAAGTTACTAGGCAATAATTTTGACCGCTTGGACAATCTGTCAATGACTCAGCAGTGCTACAACCATTACAAACATAGCACTTAAGTCCATTAGTAGATGGAACCAAATTTAAAAACACAGGTATGAAAAGAACAATCAAAAGCATTTTGCAAATGAAATTAGCTTTCGATATTTTGAATTATAAATTTTAAATTAAAAAAAAACATTTTACTTTTAAAAAAAAATTTATTTTCATAATTAAAGTAATTTTAATGCTTCTATTAATTGTTTTGGTTACTGTTTTAGTAAAATTTTGAAAAGTTATTTAAATTTTTTTTGAATAGATTCTACAGTGGTTCTTGCCAAAATGAAACGTTCCGTTCCCGATAAGGAAACGGAATGAAGACGCATTCCATAAATACCCATTCCCATTCCGCTCCATTCCATCCATCCAATTCCATCCATTCCATTCCGTCCATTCCGTTCCATCCATTCCGTTCCATTCATTCAATTCTTACGACCCATTCCATTCAATTCCATCAGTTCCATTCCAAACGTTCCATCCATTCCATTCCGTTCCATTCATTCCGTTCCATCCATTCCGTTCCGTCCATTCCGTTCCATCCATTCCGTTCCATTCATTCAATTATTACGACCCATTTTATCCATTTTTTTTTAAAATTGTTTAAAAGTTTCCATTCAAATATATAAAATATATTTAACAAAAATTAGAAAAAAACACTATTATTAAAGTGAATTAAACGGAAATTTTAAAACAATTTTTTAAAAAAAAAATGGATAAAATTGGTGGTAAGAATTGTATGGAATGGAATAGAACGGAATGGAACGGAATGGGAATGGGTATTTATGTAATGCGTCTCCATTCCGTTCCCGATAAAGGAACGGAACGTTTCATTTTGGCAAGAACTTTAGATAAGAATCAAAAGCTTCTCATGCAAAATAAAATTAAATTTTTAAATCATTTTATTTGTTTAAATAAAATTATATATATTTTTAAAATTAAATCAAAAAAAATTTTATAAAAAAAGAGATTTCATTTTGTTTTATATCAATAATATGTTTCTATATTTCATTTTTAAAATTCTCTTTAAATATTATCAAATTTTATTATTTTTTTAAAGTTAACCAAAAAAAAAACAAACATTTTTAAAATTTTTTAAATCTTATATTTTCTACACCTGTCTTTTTTCTAAAAGCTCGATAAATAATCAATTTATCGTCAACTTTATTATTAATTTTAAAAGCTTTGTTTGTCGCAACACTTACTAAAATACCAATCACAATGGTAAAAAAGACCCCGATAGGACTCAACCACATGTAGGAAACAGAGTAAATTTGATTGAAACCCTCCAAATTTGTTGCTTGTGAATGAGATCTCAAGAAGCTGTCGGTGCAGTTTTGAATTGACACGGGGGGTTTAGGATAATTTGGTTTGGTCAAAAATGAGCCAAGACTAAGCCAGCATCCAATTGAAAAACCACTCAAAGCTCCGGCAAACAAGCCATATATGTTGTTAAACGGAAATAGGCAAGATAGAAAAAAGATACCAATTATGGGTGCCTGAAGTGATCCATTTATAGTTCCACTTATTTGAGCCAAGTTGGTTCCAAGTGTTGAAATTAAGAATCCCATTCCGGTACAGATAAATCCACATACCAAAGCAATTATTTTTGTAGTCCTGCTACTTTTGGTATCGTCAAAATCATAAAAATATTTTATCCTCATTAAATAGTCACGCCAAATGCAAGCAGACATGCTGTTCAATGCCGAGCTTACTGAGCTCAGTGATGCACAAAAAATACTAGACAAAAATAGACCCGGAATAAAAATTATATTACTAAATTTTTGCATCACAAAAAATGGCACCAATTGATTAGGATTTTTGACATTGTTGGTTTTATCACTCAATGGGTCGCATCCACTAAAATTGGCAAAAAGAACCAGACCAGTAAAACAACATAAGCTTATTAAAATAATCACACCTGGAATGTTCAGAAGAATAGCAGCTTGAGCTGTTCTTCTATTTTTGGCTGCCGCATATCTCTGAACCATTTGCTGATCTATACCATATGAGCTTATCCATGCAACAAAACTTCCAATTACTAGTGACCAGAATGATTGTCTAATCAATGGGTTAGGGTCTAGGACAAAAAAATTCAATCTTTCTCCTTGAGAATTTATCTCCCATAAATTTGATAGTCCACCTACATCCACAGTTCCTTTAACTATTACCGCAATAACTCCAGCAAACATTATAGTTGTTTGAAATACATCAGTCCAGATAACTGCTTTTATTCCTCCAATTGTCTTTATTTGATAATTAGTTTTAAAAAAAAATTTAATTTTTTTTAAATTACCGTATAAAAGGTAGCAATTAACCCTATGAGTAAAATTGATACTTCACTTGATATGTCTGTTACTGAGCTCAGTGCTGTTGCTGGTCCGTAAATAACAATGCCCATGGCTATCAGTGTACGGATAAGATAAAGGGTAACTCCCAAGAGACGGGCATATTCAGATTTATATCTCATCTTGAGGTACTCAAAAACACTGACAATTTTTAAATTTTCAAAAAATGGTCCCGTTAAAAATGCTTGATTTAAAAAAAAATTAATATGAAAAAATAATTTTTTATTTTACCTCCGACTAAAGGTGCAAAAGATACACCTATTACAGCCATCCAATATTGGATGCCGTATTGGTAGACTTCAGCTGGAAAGCCAAGCAAGCTGGATGAGGAAAAAAAAGTGGAAAGAAGTGATAAAGCAATTGGGAATGCGGACATGGATTTGTTTGCTGTCAAATATTCCATTGTTTTGCTTCCACCAGTTTGCTCGGTGTGTATTTCATTTTTTTTAAAATAACGTGACCATAATACTTTCAACTTTTCGTTTAAATGAAAACCGAAAAAAAGGCCAATTAAAATTGTAATTAACAGAATCAAAATAAATATAAAATAATCATAAAAATCAAATTTTGTTTTCATTTTTTTTTTGAATAAATAAAATTTATAAATAATATCCAATCTTAAATTTTTTCAATATCTAGCTAAAATTGTTAAAAAATGGACTATTTTCTTTCATTACTTCAAATTATAATTTAGATAATTTTTTTCTTTTCAAATAATAAAATTAAAATAAAGCATCATACTAGCGAAATTTATTCAAACTTTTGAATTAATTTTGAGAGTTGAAGATTATCTTTTAAAATGTTATCTAAAATTTGAGAATATCAAACTTAAGAGAATATAAAAATAAATTTATATGGTGGAAATTTTATTATAAATGTTAGATTTTATTTTTAAATAATAAAATTAAGGAGTGTCTAATTGATATAATCTTTTTTTAAACTCATAAAAATACATCGTACCATAATCTGTTGTTTTTAAACGTGGCATATTTTCTCACCCATGTTTGAGGAATTTTAGCCTGAAGGGTCTGCTAAAAATTGCATTGACACTAGAATTTAAATCAATTTTTTTTTTATTTGGATTTTGAAACTAAAAAGAAATATTTTTTCATATAATCAATTTTTAAAGTTTAAGTTTATATTTTTTATGGTCACAGAATTACTTTTGTATTCTAAAACTCTGATTGAATAAATTTAAAATTTCAACAAAGATTAATATAATTATTATCTTTCTGTGATTTAGAGATAAATTTTGTTAAAAAAATAAAAAAATTATAAATTAAAAAAATTATTTTTTTATTTAAAATAAACCTCCTATAAGGAGAAATTCGAAAAAAAAGATATAAAAAAAATATTTTGTAAAAAAGTTTATCTTTATTAATATTAGGAATTTTAACATGATTTGTATTATTTATTGACCGATTCCATTGAATAGCATTGCTTAAATTTTCAGATTATTTTCTTCTTTTAAAAAAAAATTCAAAAAGAGAAACAATTAAGAATAATTGTTGTATTTACAGTGGTTATTTTTTTTATTACAAATAAACGTAGAAAAAACAAAAAAAGTTTCCGATATATGTTTATTGTAATTACCTTAAAGTTTAAATCATATTTCGTGCACCAAAAGGAAGTAAATAATCACTGAAATAAATACAGTTCAAAGTTAAAATAAGTTAACAGAAAAATAAATAATAATTAAACGGCTCTTTCAAGGAAGGTCTAAGAAGATTTTCCTAGTAAGAAAGAAATATGATTAATCGGCAATTTATCGTTAAAGATTTTTTTTAGGTAAGAAGATCGCTTCACTTTTATGACAGTATTTGTCTGATTTTTTCTGCAATTATCTTTTAATTAGAAAAGTTCCAAGAATGAAAAATATATAGCTTTCAAAGACTTTAAAGTAAAAAAATTATATTTAGAAAATTTCTTATTCTCTTAAACATAATTTATTATTTAACAATAGGATAATTTATTGAAAATTTAAAATTAATATTAATATGCTTTATTAAATTGATAAAGCTAGATTAACCAAGAAAATAAATTAATTGATTTTTTTAATCTCTTGAAAAATTATAATTATTAAACAGATTTGATTTATTATTTAATAAAAAAATAAATAGATTTTCTTTATTTGAAGTTCAAAATTTGAACTGACTCAAATGATAAAAATTCTCAACCTCGTATTGCTAAAAGCATTTTAATATTTAATCTTAATTTTAAAAAATGGAGAAAAATAAAATTATTTATTTAAAAAAATTTGAATCTGAATGTTAGACTGTTTTGTTTTATTTTTTTTGTTAGTCTGAGCTAATGCTCCTTCAGATAAAAAAATACAATTTTTTTTCATAAAATTAAAAAAAATATGAAAAATTGAAATTTTCAAAAAAAATAACTTTCCGTAATTTGACAAAAATTTACGATAATTACGGTAAATTACTGTAAATTAGTGAATTTTTTCTTTTAGTATTTTACTGTAATTTACTGTAATTATCGTAAATTTTTGTCAAATTACAGAAATTAACGCAATTTATATTTAAAAATCATTTTATCAAATCATCACTGTATATATTTTTGTTAAACTAGACTTACATCATCAACTAATTTTTTTGAACAATTTTAAATAATTAGATTGATGTCAGTTTTTATATAAAGACAATATTTTTGTCTGATTTTATTATAAATTATAAGCTTATCTATGGCTAATACTGAATATATACGAAT
Source organism: Brachionus plicatilis (assembly GCA_010279815.1). Lineage (NCBI taxonomy): Eukaryota > Metazoa > Rotifera > Eurotatoria > Ploima > Brachionidae > Brachionus > Brachionus plicatilis. The sequence continues at coordinate 1,463,863 of QEOQ01000316.1, forward strand.
TTTTTTAAAAGAAAATTTGTGCATTAATCATCGAAGAATCAAAATATCCAAATGGACGAAATTTTTCACTTGGTCCGCGAAGGTAACAGCTACATGGTCAAATCATGGATCGACTGTGTCCAAAACGACTTTAATTTCGTGTAAGCTCAAGAAAGATTTTTTTTTTAAATAAAAACCTTAAATTTAAAAGAGATGACCATGGGTTTAGTCTTCTGCACTGGGCCTGCTGGGACGGACACTTGAATATTGTGGAAATTTTGGTCAACAAAGGTGCCAAAATAAACAGTGTCAACAAATGTAATAAATTATTAAATTTATTTATTAATTTAATCTTTTTTTTCTTTAAGGTGAAGACACTCCTCTACACAATGCCTGTCAAAATAATCACTTAAATGTTGCTCTTTATGTAAAGAAAAATATTTTATTAAATTTATTAAATTTAATTTAAAATTTTTAGTTAATAAAAAACAAAGCAAACATAAACGCTGTAAACATTCACGGAAATACGCCTCTGCACTATGCATGCCATTTTGGTTACCAAGATTTGGCCATCGAACTTATTAGATACAAGGCTTGTTTGGGTTTGTGCAATAGATTCCATCAAACAGCCATAGACATGTGTCGTGATGAGCTAAAAGATAACATTTTAGGTTTAAATAGCTTTTATTTAATAATTTGATAATTAAAAAAATAAAACTATTATTTTGAAAATTTATTAATTAAGAATTGGCCAAAGAACTTAATTTAGATTTGGCACGAATTGCTTTTAGACAAGAGTCTATCTCGAGATACAGTAGGCAAAAAAGCAGTAAATTAAATTTTTCTTAATTTAAAAATTTTCCAATTCTTTTTTCTTTGAAGAAGAGGCAACTTTCGCCGCTCAATCGACCATAAACATAGACGAGTTGCCGGTGGAAAAAATGCTAGACTCAAACCATCTAAGCACTGTACCATTTGATAAAAAAATTTGACCGAAAATAAAAAATAATTTATTTAGATTTGGAAAGGATACTGGCAAGGCAATGAGGTTGTTATTAAGGTATTGAAAATCAAAGAGTCTACACCAAGAATAGCCAGCGCTTTTAACCAAGAATCCAAACGATTGCGCATTTTTAACTCGGCTAATATACAGCCTGTTCTTGGAACTTGTGTATGCTTGCCTGACCTGATAATTGTCAGTCAATATTTAGACTACGGCTCTCTGTACTCGGTCCTGCATGACAACAATAATCTAGATTTTGATTGTAGCTTTAACATTGTGTTAAATTTTGCCATTGGTATAGCGAGAGGAATGGACTTTCTACACTCATTAGAGTCTGGTATTAATTTTGATTTAAATAGCAAAAATGTGGTGGTAGATGATGATTTAACTCCAAAGTTAAATATGGCTGAGAGCAAGTTTTCTTTTACCGAAAAATATAAAATTTTTAATCCGGCATGGATGGCACCTGAAAGTAATTTGATTTGAGAGGATTGATTTAAATAAAGTTGAATTTGGGTTTAAGCTTTGCAGAAAAAAGCAGAGGATTGTAACAAAAAAATGGCAGATATGTGGAGCTTTGGGGTGATTCTATGGGAACTTTTCACTCGAACAATACCTTTTAGGGACTTGCCCGCTATGCAATGCGGAATGATGGTAATATTTGTCAAATTTGTAGGAAAAAATTTGATTTAATTACATTTTGTTTTAAAAAGATTGCCAAAAATAATCTCAGACTTGAGCTTCCGATTGAAATACCCAATCATGTAAAAAAACTGATCAAAATATGCACTAATGAAGAGCCAAATAAGCGTCCAAAATTTGAAATGATTATTCCCATTTTGGAAAAAATGTCTAGATAATTTTTGTGTTCAACTTTTTTATTTTTAAAAATAAATAAATTTTTATACCAAAAATGCTCGTTTAAAAATTCTTAGTAATTTTATTACGTTTGGAAATTTTATGTATTTGACAGAACAAAAATGAATGCTTTAAAATGTCTTTTAATAGCTGACGAAAAAATTTTTTTTAGGTTCAGTTTACTTTATTGCAAAAATTAAAATTATTAATTAACATTTAATCATTTTTTGTAAAAAATCTGTGTGTCAGATCTCAGAGTCAGAGAGCTTTAAAGTTACTTAAGATGACATTAAAACCACTAACCTCAGATCGATGAAGTAAAAATGTCCATTTTGGTTAAATGTTGATCCTAAGCAAAGTGGTAAACATTAACTAAGATATATTTTTTGAAGTGCCAAGTCAAAAAATTATCATTAGAATACAACTGGATTATTAAATGACTTCAAATGAATTTAAAAATTTTATTTTGTTTTTAAAAAAATCTACATAGCATGTTACAATATGCTATAATTTTTTCTTACAGTGTGAATTTCTGGTAAATTTACGTAATTTTAGGGAAATTGGTAAAAATCAAAATGCCAAAAAAAAGCTCAATTTTTTGAATTTTTAATTATTTTCTAATAAATTTTGAAAAAAGTAGTTTCTATTTATTTGATTATATTTTACCAAAAGTTCCTTTTTTTAGCTTTTTTATACTAATTTTTACGCAAATTTATGTAAAAAAAGGTAAAATATGGTGAAAAAAAGTAAATTTTGAAAGAAAAAATATCGAGACAAAAAGAAAATTATAAATTTAAAACATATTTTAATCATTTGATTTATTTGGCTTGATTGACTTTGGCCTTGCGTTTTTTAGGTTATATCTTGCTCTATCCCAGGCCAGATCAAACGCTGAATCTTTTGACACATATTTCTTAAATTTTCCTTAAATCCAATTTTTATAGGTAATTGATATAGTGTTAGACACAAATGGTGGACGGTCGGACTGCTAGTTTATTAGAAAAATTAAAAATTTCCTAATTTTCTTTCAAAAGTTACTTTTTTTTACCATATTTTACCTTTTTTTACATAAATTTACGTAAAAATTAGTATAAAAAAGTTAAAAAAAGTAACTTTTGATAAAAAATAATCAAATAAATAGAAACTACTTTTTTTTAAATTTATTAGGGAATTAATAAAAAAATTCAAAAAATTGAGCTTTTTTTGGCATTTTCATTTTTACCAATTTTTCCGTAAAATTACCAGAAATCCACTTGTCAAATCGGCACTATAAGTATAAAATAAATTTTAGATTAATATCAAACTGAACGAACGACTGGTCAATCAAGCTAAATGAAGAGAATTGTACAGTGATGCACTGTGGTACGAATAACCCGAATTTCAACTACCGTAATTCCGTGTTGGGGAACGCGTGCATTAATACCCAAAGTCATATGTGAAGTGCATGCACAGACATTAACCTTTTCCATGTTAAAAAAATACTATTAAAGGTTCGACGCACTACATGTGCAACTTTGGGTATTAACGTGTGATACTAATAAAAAAACCAAGTTTAAATGTCGAGTTAATAATCAAAAAATCTTTTTTAGAGCAACACTTTAATTTGAAATTTTTTGAAATATTAAAAAAATAATTTTGCATTTTTCAACTTTTAGTGCGACCATTCAAACAAAATTATGAAAATGTTTTTTAATATTAAAAATTATTTTTTTTATGCTTATCTAGTTATAGATGCAGCTTTTTTTTTAAAGATTTAAAAAATCATACGATATTTCATAGATAATTTCAAACCAGAATGAGGAAGTTATGCGTCGACCTCTTCAAAGTTTAAACTTGAATAGAGTTGATATTACTCCAGTTGTAGTTTTAAACAAAGATGGGAGTGCTCGAAAGCCTCTTGGTAGCAAAAAGGGCTCAAAAAACAAATTATCAAATTAAGATTTTCAAATAGTATTTTTTTTATTTTAATATTGTCTTTAAACGCCGCTCTTATAATTAATTCAAGACTTTGTCATATTATTTTAATATTTTAATATTTATATTCTATGAAATATCGTATGATTTTTTAAATCTTGAAATATGCAAAATTATTTTTTTAATATTTCAAAAAATTTCAAATTAAAGTGTTGCTCTAAAAAAGATTTTTTGATTATTAACTCGACATTTAAACTTGGTTTTTTTATTAGTATCACACGTTAATACCCAAAGTTGCACATGTAGTGCGTCGAACCTTTAATAGTTTTTTTTTAACATGGAAAAGGTTAATGTCTGTGCATGCACTTCACATATGACTTTGGGTATTAATGCACGCGTTCCCCAACACGGAATTACGGTACACAATTAATCAAACGAGTATTTCTAAAACAGAGGCGGAACGAAATCTAGGGAAATTAAAAATCTAAAAATTACGAACAATTTGAAGTGGTCAAATCAAGTCAACACCGCTGCAAATAAAGCTAATTCAGTTTTAGGTTCAATAAGGCGATTTATCAAATTCCAGAACAAAGAAACAGTAAGTAGGTTATATAAAGCTTTTGTTCGACCGTATCTAGAATATGGAGTTCAAGTTTGGAACCGGTACTTAAAAAAAGACATCTAGGTCTTAGAATCAGTCCAGAGAAAAGCTATTCAATTGGTTACAGGGCTAAAAAAGCTAAGCTATTCAGAAAGATTAGCTGCATTTAATTTAACCAGTCTAGAGACCAGAAGATCAAAAGGGGATCTGATCGAGATGTTTAAAATTATAAAAGGACACGACAAGATTAGCTGGCATTTACCCCTAGTCTTCAAGAATAATCAAGAATTACGTTTCGTCCAACCCCCTAGACGTCATGATTTTACGTTAGAAAGACAATTGGTAAAGAATTGTGAGCAAAGATTTAATTTTTTCAGAGTGGTCAATGTTTGGAATCGACTTGAAAGAGTTGTTATTAATTCAGATACAGTTAATGTTTTCAAAAAAAAAAATTGATAAACTTGATTTAAACAAGCTATTATGATGAGGCTAAACCCTCGTTCCATGTGCTTGCAAATTATAGCTTTCATTTTTTATTTATTTATTAATAATAAATAATAAATAGCTTTAATAAAACATAAAAATCAAATTTTTGAACAAAAATTTGAAATAATTACTGAATATAAACTAAATAAAAAATATCAATTTCTTTTAAGTAATTTTATAACAAAGATTTAAGTCAAATTTATTTAAATTTTAAACAGCAGATGACATATCGATGCTGTTTAATTTGATCAGCATGCTTGGAACTTTGGAAAATATTGGGGACGTTCAGAAATTGTTTTAAATCAATTTTTGTTTTAATAAAAGATGTTGAAAAAAACAGAAAATAAACAATAAAATAAAAACAATTTTATTAAAAATAAAAGTATTCAATCATTTTGATCAAAATGTTTTGTCAAACGTCTCAATTTTTCTTTTTTCTTAATATTGTTGTGCTTTTTCCACGGTTTTTCTCCCGGATTCATTTGATCGACTTTAGACAAAGCCTTTTGTCTATGATATCCAACAATTCCACCTTTTGAAAGGGCTCTCGGTTCCAAATTTTGAAAAAATTCCTTATCAAAATTTGTCAATTGAGATTTTTTTTCTTTCATCTAAAAAAATAAACTCTAAATTAAAATGTGTTTCCACAGCAAAAAATCCAAAAAAATAACCTGTTTTTCAATTTTCTTAACTTTTTCCAAATATTTAACTTCCTTGCTGGTCTCATATCTGTGATCCTGAAACGAATGGGCATCAATTCCAGGTGGCGGGTAGCAGTACAACAATTTTCCATTGACATAATCTTTGAGAATATACCTAGACGCTCGTTGCACATCAGGCATACCTTTGTGGTTAAAATAGCTTCTAAAAATGGCATAAGCCGATGCAACCTCCTCGGCAGTAGGAGCTCTTTCCTGATTCTGACCCTCCGTGGGCTTTTTTATTTGAATACCATAGATCATTTCATAAACAGCGCGAGGTATGTGATCAATAGCAAGATTCATCGGCTCTACATAGTCCCTCATTTGGTCAATTGGAAGAATACCATTTAAAATCAACTCACCACGAGTGGACACAAATGAAGGAAAAACTAGACCTGGACAATCACAGAGCAACAGATCATCATCAATAAACAAAGTTTGATAGTGTTTGGTTTTACCCGGTGTTTCACTTACACCTACTTTTTTATACTTTAAAAGTGTGTTAATAGTAGAGCTTTTTCCAACATTTGGATAACCAACTAAACCAATTGTAGTACATCCTGGTTTAGCTTTGTCAACTACATGCTTGTGAATAGTTTTAAACAAATTGATTAAATCAGCACTGTTCAAAATTCGGCATTTGTCGCGTTCTTCCTCAGTAATGTTCATTTTGCCAAGTTTTTCTTCCATTTCAGCAATTTTTTTTTCCATTTCATCTTTATTTTTTTCGAATACTGGCACAGGAGTTGGCACATGTTGCTTTGGTTCGGGAGTTTTTTCCAAAGTTTCTGTCTCTGATTGCTTGGAATCTTCTTCTGATATTGGCTCATTGTTTTCCTCTTCTGTATCAGAGCCGGATTTTTCCTCTTCATCTTCTTGTAGAACATTGAATTTGTTATAAACCTCGGAAGCACTGGGCTCTTCTTCGTCCTCTTCAGACTCTTCTATCAAGCTAGACTCATCTCTGATCGAACTAGTGTTTGTCATTTCGGAATCCAGTCTTTTCCGACCTGAGTCGTCAAGATTTTTTTCATACTCTTCTATTTTTTCAAGGTTGGTTTTTTCATTGGCAACGGCAGCCGACCAAAATGCCACTCTAATATTTATTTTTTCAAAATATCTCAACCATTCCAAGCGCTGTCTATCGGTCAAATAGTCCGATTTGTTTATTAGCAATAGATTTATTTTATTCTCATCTATTTCTTTGACATATTTTTCCAGATCTTGGCAATAGAACAGCAATGGATTGCGTGCATCCACTATTTGAACAACAACATCGCTTCGTTCAATTACTCGCCATAGTTGGCGCCAAAATTCCAAGTTTTTCTCAAATGGTGTCATCGAAAGAAACTCGTTTTCTTGAGCGCTAGAAAATAATTAATAAATATTTTAAAAAATAATAATTTAAAATTTAATAGAAATTTTTTAAAAATTTTATTTATGTTACCTGGCCAAATTGCGTCTCCATTCCAAAAAAGATTGTCTTTCTTGCAATTGAAGAGTCTTGGCATCAATGTCAGTGCCTTTCCAAAAGGGCCTGCGAGGAATACGCAACAAATCGGCGTTTTTCTCTTGAATTTCTTTGATCTTTTTCTTTTCCTCCTTGTTCAAAACACCAATTTTAGTGCTTGAGCTAGCAAATTTTATATTCAGGCGCTCTTGTTAGACAAAAAAAACAAAATTAATTAAAAAAGTTTTATTTTTCAATTTAAATCATTTACCGGATTCAAATTCTTTTCCGGCAAGCTCGGCAGTAGTCAAAAAGTCATCTAGCGAAGTTTGCTCAGTGACAGAATTTAAATTTATTTTATTCAAGTCATCGGACTCAGTAATATTAGAAGTGTGCAACTAAAAATTAAGTAATTATGATTAAATAAAAATTGTCAATTGATACCACACTTACCCACTTTTCGCTTGAGTCAATTTCTCGATTACCCTTGCTAAATCTGGATCTGACCAAAGCTTTGCCCAGAGATGATTTTACATTTACAGTTTTGTTTTTACCCATTGTTATTTAATAAATTTTAGAAATGTGAGATTTTTTTTCTTTTAAATATTAAGTCTTATATAAGGCAAAAATTTAAATTTTTTTGAGATGATTATTTTTTAGTCCTAAAATTTTGTTAGTTTTTTTAAAAACTTTTTGAAAAAAAATTTTTTTTTATTTGAGTTGGAAGATGTGAAAAAAAAAAGATTAAATTTTAACATTTTATTTAGAGGTAGATTTTTCTTTTTTTATTTCTTTTTGACAATTTTGGCTTCTTTTTTTGTCAAATCAATCTTGTTAAAAAATAATTAGTGACTAAATTTTACTTTTTTTAGAGCAAATCTCTTACCTTCTTTAAATTCAAATCAACCTTTTTTGGTTTTTTGGCGATTACGCGCGTTTTTTTCAAACTACCGCACATATTGGTCACTTTGTGTAACTTTTTTTCGCTCATCGCCAAAATTTCCGATTTCACCTCGTTGCCTTTAGTTTTCATTTTTAGCCAAATATCTAAATTATGACAAATTTTTTATACCATTTTTGGTAATTATTCAAATTGAAAAATTCAAAATGCCAAAAAAGGAAAATTTGCAGATTAAAATTACCTATAAAAATTGAATTTATTTTTATTATTCATTTTAAATAAAATGGATTTAAATATTGAGTTATACGATTTTTTCAATGGAGACGAACTATCTGATTTGAAGATAATTGTTGAAAATCAAACACTTTACGTGCACAAGGCTATTTTAGGTATTTTAAAAAATAATTTTTTTTAAACCAATTTACGGGCTTTTCATTAGGAACAGTTTCACCAGTTTTCAAAAAAATGCTCACTTCAAACTTGAAGGAATCTCAAGAAAATTTGATTCAGCTACCGGACAAGAAATTAGACGACATCTTAACACTGCTAAAAATGCTTTATCCAGACTACCCAAAAGACATGGAAGACTCCAAAGTCCAGGCATTGTTGGAGCTTAGCGACGAGTATTTGATAAATAGCTTAAAAGTTTTGATTGAGAAATATTTAATTAAAAAAGTTGAAAATCTTAACAAATCTAAATTGTATGGTAAAGAAATAGAGCTACAAATTGAGTTTTTAGTTGATTTAATAAACTTGTCTTTGAATTTTAATTTAAAAAAGCTGATCACTTCCTCTACAGAAACTTTGGCAAATAAATTTACCAAGGTCCAGCTCGAGTCTAATGTCAATTTTAGCCAGCTTTGTGACTCGATTAAGCTTCAAGTTTATTCCAAAAAAGTAGACTTGCTTCAAGAAAAACTGAGCTCGACAACTGCCAAGCTCAAACAAAATTCAGATGCCATCTTAAAGAAAAAAATTTTTAGCCACGAATAACAGAAAAAGAATTTTATTTTTTTAATAAATTAAATTTAATGAATGATACTATTTTGAAATTTAGATATTCATCAATATATGGCTGGTTAATCCATAGAGATATTAAAGTCGTTTGACACTCTTCTTTTAGACGCGATTTAAATAAGAATTCATTAACTAGACAATTTTTTAGTTGATATTCATTTAAATAGTTTGTTTTTAATTCAAAAAGTTCTTTTTTAAACTCATTTTTGTCTATATTGGAAAAAAAATCCAATTCCATTTCGAATAAATTTCCTAAATTTTTCACTATTTGCTCCAAACGAGACATGTAATTAAACAGATTGCTCAATTCTGATTTTAGCTTGTCCGCAAACTGATTGCATTTAGAAAGATTGGCAAATTTATCACTGTCAACGACTACTTCCTGATCTTCTTCTTCATTAATCAGTTTAGAATAATTTTCGTAAACACTTTTAACATGTGAACTGCCAATGTTGGTCGACAATACCCATTTTTGTTCAATTATTTCCACCAATTCGCTTAGTGACCTCTCAGCTTGTTGATCGAGTAAAGATTTACTCATCTAATATACCCAAGATAATTTTTTAAAAAAATAATTTTTAAATGATTTTTTAAAACCATGCAAATTGATGTTAACAAAAAAAATATGTACAAAAATTTATTTAAATTTTTTAATAAAAAATTAATTATTTTTTACAATACACATTTTGATTTAGTCTGATTTTGGCACTAATTTGTTCAATTTACTGCGAAATTCCTGTGATTTATGACCAAGTTCTTTCTCGAGACTTTTGATAATTATGTCATATTTGCCACATAGCTCATCCATTGAGTCAACTAGGCGCCTTTTGTCATTGACCAGCAGTGAATCAATTGATTTATTAGAATCGTCGACAAATCTCCTAGAAACAAAATGATAGATTTTCAGTCAGCTGGGACAAAAAGTTTACCATGCAGGCTTGTCAGTTTGGTCCGAGGATCTGATCATGGAATGAAGTTTTTCAACTTTTTCAAAAAAATTCATGCTTTTGTTGTACTCTTCGAAGTTTTCTTTACATTTGGGCAATACTTCCTTAAACCATTGTGAATATACTTCATGGACACCATCTTTTTTTTCAAATTTACTCAGCTCATATTTTACGCTATTAAGACTAAAAAAAATAAAAAAAATGCAACCAGCCTAAATAAATTTACTGAATAGCTTTCAATTGTTTTTGTATCAAATCATAAATTTCATTCATTTTAAAAAAATTATTTAAATTATCTTTACTTTAAAGCATGCTTTGAATGAATTTAAAATTTTAAGCCAAAGACTTGAGTATAGTCTTAAACTAGCTCAAATTTAAATGACTGCAGTTTTCAAAAATTTAAGCTTAAAATCTTAAAATTTTTGTTCTAAAATTTATTTTTCAAGTAAAGGTTTGCTAATTATGTTCGGCTTGAGCTACAGAATTTTGTTCTTTTTACCAATTTTTTGTTTGGCATTTGCCAAAAATAGTACTTGTAAGTTTGATCAATTAAAATTTGACTAATTTTGATACAAATTTATTTTCAGTTTCTTTGAAAACCACTAAATGTCAATTCATTTCAGCTAAGAATGAGTTGTTCTGTGATTCGTAAGAAAGATATTTGAAAATGTTTGAAAATAAAATAATAATTTTTTCTTAGGTATAAAGGAAATAAAACTTGTGAAGCCATAATCGATAGCCTGCCATTAAATTTTACATTATTTGCAATTGGCGAATTTAAAGCCACAGCCGGACAAATACCTTTAACTTGGTTTAGACTCTTTCCGAGAAAAATTGATAATACCGGATGGTGGTATTACAAACACATGAGAGAAGAGAACAAAAAAATGTCTTTGCATAGTAAAGACAAAGTGTCAAAGTACAACACTGGAATAGTTGTTGTGGACTCTTTGTGCTGGAATCAGATGGCTCAGGTAATCAAATCTTCAAGCACTTTTGATGTAATTCAAACTGAGCGCTATAATTATGGAATTTTCGCCAAGCCTTTTTACAGAGTTAAAATGATTGGGACTCTGGAAATTTTATAAAATTATTTGTTAGTTGATTAATTTAAGATAGTCTGAGTGACTTGAATTTATTTTACAATTTTGTAAATATGAGAATTTTGTGTTTTTATTTTTTTAAGAATTTTTTAATTGAAAAATAAAATTAAATACATTTTTGTAGAATAAAATTTTTTAAAAAAATTTTTTTAACTTAAAAATGTTTATACTGTAAATAACTAAAATTACTTGAACGTAGAGCTTATTAAAAAAGTTTTCTTAGATAATTAATTGTTTTAAAAAAATGGTTAATTCTATAAAAAAAATTATCTTTTTCGGTAGGAGCTTAAATTGATTATATGTCTCATTCATTGCTTTCTAATGTTTTGAAATAAAATTGGGCATTTAAGATTTTAAAAACTTTCATTTACATTATAACGATCAGGAAAAACTTGATTCAAATAAATTATTTATTTTCACCAGCGAATTATTTTTTTTGAAGCAAAAATAACAATATTCTAATTAATCTTCATCAGGTTATTTAAGTTTATTTATTTCAAAAATAATAAAACACTTGAAATTTTTTATTTTATTTTTTTTTATTATTTACATACCATCAAAAAGGGCGTTAATTTGGCATGTTGAAGTTTATGATCAAATGATCAAATGCTCAATTAAAAAGTAAGCATAATAATTTCTTAAATTAACGAAATGATTTTTTTTTTATTGGTAATGATGTAACATATTATGCTACAGTCTCAAAAAATTATTTTAAGTTGATCATAAAATAAATGGATTAATAATCGATTTTTAGAATTTAAAAGAGTACAAATCCGAAAGACAAAAAACTTAACTTCGCAAAGATAATAAGATTAAAAAACCAAATAATATTTTATGTTAAAAAATTTTTTTATTTATTTGCATTATTAATTTTACTAAAAAATCAAAAATAATCGATCATTTTAGTTAATTTTGAACATACTATTAATTTAAATTTTTTTTTTTTTGAAATTTTAATGTAACAAACTATGTTAATCAATGTTACATCAATAATTTTATAAAATTCTATCTAATTCGTCAGGAAATGTATTATTAAATATAAAATGAGCAATTTGATATAAAGTTTTGATCATAAACTTCAACATGCCGTTAATTTTAGACTATAAAACATTAATAAGAAAATAAAAAGATACTGAAAAAGCAAATAAACTTGAAAAATTTCATCTTTTTTTTTTTTTGTTTTATTTTTTTTTTGCTGGTTCGAATGGTGGTCATAAAATACTTGAATCTGGATCAACTTTAGATGCCTCAACAGGATATTTTTCAACTTTTCTAGGATGAAAACAAGGAATATTCAAAAGAAATTTTTTTTTTCAAAAGAAATATTATTTGGCTTTTTAATGGACACAGACATTTTCTTAAGAAAATTTTTATTTTTATTTTTAAATCGGTAAATAAAGAAATAAACGAGTAATTAAATGATCTTTAGCTTTTACAAAATAAAATGATGCCTAAAAATTAAAAAAAAAATTAAAAAATTTAGTGAAAATTATTTAAACAGGAAAAAATTATTCGCCTTAATTCAATAATATAAGAATCGACGACTCATATCGAACATATTTTTCATATCAAGTGAAAAATTTTACTGACCGAGTAATGCATTTTATTAAAAAAATTTGATGGGAAGCTGATGAACTTAATTTTGATGCAAAATTAATTATGAATTAATTAAAGTTTTTAATTAGAATTTAATTCAAAAACTAAAAATTGAAAAAGACAGAATAATTTTTATTCTTCATCTTCTTCAGAACATATTTTACAAAAGGTGAAACAATTTTTTTTTAATTTGTAGAGAATTTTTAAGGCCATGGAAACAAAATTATCAAAAACTTAGAATAAAAAATTGTCTTTCAAAAGGTAAAATAATGGCCACTGTATTAGGCCTGTTTTTTGGATATTTAAAAAGTAAAAAATAAAAATAAAACAAATAACCTTTATAAGATAAAAAATACTTTTAAAAAAATTTTATATATTAGATTGAAATATAAACAAATTAATTAAAAATTACTAAACTTGAACATGCTTCTTATTCATCAGAACTATATAGTATCCAGAATCTAATGAATCATTAGGCCAATTTTGTTTTCGTCTACGTTTAAATCTATTTCGCATAGAATTTTTAGAAGTGTATTTTTTTCTAATTAATGAAAACAATAAAAAAAACAAAAGTAAAAAAGCTGTCATAACTAAAATAAAACTAATTATAAAAATTAAAAAATTAAATTTGGCAAAAATGATTGTCAAAATGGAATTTTGATGCGTCTGGTCAATAAGATTGCTGTCGCTTTGGGACTTGACTTCCATGCTTTGGGCACACTGGCCAACTTTCAAATGAAATTCACAAATAAACTCGATATTGTCATTCAGGGACAAAACTTCCGGACACACATCAAAATATTCCAGTGACCACGCATTCAAGTATGCACTTGAGTAGTTCTTGGCATAAATGCACACAAAATAAACTGAACAGAATAAATGTTTATCCTTGAACAAAACATCTAGGCTCAAACTTATCTGGTCATAACCAAACAACTTTATTCGCCTATCATTAATAAAATTATGATAGGCTTCCAAATCAAACTTGTCTGCCACTAAATTCTGATTTATTCTGTTCAAATAATTGACAATTTGATACAGGCTGCAAAAGTTGGAAATTAACTTGGGATTTCTTAGGCTAAAATCATTTAGATTCTTCAACTCAAGACAATTGTACATCCATTGATAATCTGGCAGAGAAAATTTTATAAAATTCAAATTTATTGACAAGGTCCGCAGTTTTGTGAGCCAAGTGAACGCCTTTGGATGAATGTATTCAATGGGGTTGGTGTCAAGATCCAGAAACTCCAGTTCATCAAGCTCTTCGAACATAAAATGCTCCACTCTAGTCAAATTATTCGATGACAAAGTTAAATATTTTAATTTTTTAAATTTTTTAAAAAATAAGCTTCTAATTTCTTGCACTGAACAATTGACTATTTCTAGCTGCTCGACTGATTCTATCAAAGGAAATACAAAGTATTGTTCATCTAGAATTGGCATGAACGTGTTGTACAATTTTAAATCACTCACAATGCCAATGGGTTCCAAGTCATAAAATGCCGATTTGCTCACTTGAATTTCTCTAATATTTAACAATTTTAATTTAGCCTCGTTTAATAAATTAATCCAATTTAAAATTGTAAAATTAACATTCATTAAATAAAGCTCGAGCTTTAAATTTTCAAAGCTCTTGGACTCTATGAATCTAACTTGAGAGTCGTAGATAAAAAAGGCCAAATTGGCCCCAATGTTCAATTGCTTGATTCGATTTATGTTCGAAAAGGAAATTTTAATAATTGTTGATTTTTGTTTGGGATTTTTTTTGGCCAATTTGTCCAAAATTTGCGCCAAATTTCCAATTGTTCTCGGACTTATTTCAGTTATACCAGAATTGCTCAGGTCCAAAGAGCAGAGTAAATTGTCAGGCTTGAACTCGTAGTGGACTAAATCGGCAATGGATGGAACAATTTGGGTAAGGCCCATTTTTCCATTGCAGTTGATGTTTACACAGTTGAAAATGTCGATGTAGTAGGGGCATTTGGTGACTGCTGAGCTGGCCAGAAAAACAAATATTGTTTGGATGAAAAAAAACTTTGCCATTTGGTTGCTTAACCATTCATCTTAAATCTAAATTTTTTTGTTTTAGTTTTTTTTTATCCTCAAATTCCGGTAAGGTAAACCTATTCAAACAAATTCATGAATGAATGGCTAAATAAATATGAGCATATTTTCCGCTTGACCAAACCGATGAATATTTATAAAACTGTGCTCAAATCGGAAATTTTAATTTCAAATCGAAATCTGATATTTTTTGATCAAGCTTTGCCTTTCCTTGAAGTTAGCTTTAATAACAAAAAAAATCTAATTAAAATACAAACAATGTGATATTTTAATTAAGTTTAAATAAATAAAAATTCATACTCAAAATATTCAATTCGAGAAAAAAATTTATCTATTAACTATGAAAATCGAACATTTTCTCTAAGAGCTTATCTTTATCTAAAAATATTGAAAAAAAAACAAAACTTTTGGCGTCTACATTGTACAGATTTTGCTTATCATTTTAGTTAGTACGGCGCGCATCTGTGTGTCAATTTATCACTTTTTTTAAAAATTTAAATTAGATTTTTAAAATTCAATTGAAAGAATAGCTTGCCTAATATTTGATTTTAGGATTTGATTTAGAATAGGTGAGAAATAGCTTTGATAAACTAAAAAAATATCTATATTGCATAATAAAACAAGTCCCATAGCTAGATCAAACTATTCAATTTAGCAAAATCCCCCTAATTAACATTTGAAATACACAATTAGATCTCAGTTTGATACATTTTGGCTAAGATTATGCGGCTATGTTTTTTAATCTATTGAAATCTTTTAGTAAAAATCTTGCTTTAAGATTTTTATTTTTAAAAAAAGTGACAAATGACAAAAAAATAAGGTCTTTGTTCTCTTTTGTGTAAATATTGGTGCCCATATTTAACTTAAATCTCGTGGCCTCAAGATTTTGTTTGAGCTTAAGAGCATAATTGAATTTTTGAAAGTAAAAGAAAAATTTGCAAATGTCTCCACTTTTAAAATTTTTTAAATCATTGAAAACAACAGACACATCTTTTAGTAATTAATTTATATTGAGAAAATTCGGTAAAAATGCTCCAAATTTTTATCAAAAAATTTGTCTCAAATTTAATTTGACATAAATATGATTGAATGATAAACAAAATTCTTTTTTAATTTTTGCAAAAATTATTTACCTGAGCATAATTTGATGAATCTAAGAAAATTAATTACATTTTAGATAATTGAAAAATAAAGATAGTTATCTTGGTAAAAAAATTTGGTTTAAAATGAGCATTTAAAATCTAATCATTTAAGTGTCTTTGATTTTTTAAAATCCCACAAATCCTAATTATTTGTATTCTTGAGCTTTTTAAATTGAATAAGTTTAGATAAGCGTTTTTTTAAGATCTAAAATTTTTTTTATTTACATATTCAATTATTGTAAATTAAAAAAAAACAAATTAAGATAGTTCACTTAAATTGTAAGAAAAACAAAATTTAAAGAAAATTTTCTCCTTGATAGTTGATTTAGCCATTGTTATGAAAAAAAAATCTAGGTTAGCTAAAAACATGAATACATATGTTTCAAAGCTAATCTGATTTGGTCTGGTATTTATCATTAGAATTTAAAAAAAAAATTTAGCTTTCTTTTAGATTTAGATTTTATGTGTCTAATTAAATGTATCCAAACATAAGTCCTAAGTTACTTAATATGTAAAAAAATATTTTTTAAATAAGGTTATTTTTTAATATAAAACAAATTGGAATGTAAAACTTTTTACCGAATTTAATTTGTTTCCTCAAATTTTCTTGAAATTTTGTCTTTTTCTAAATTAGAACAAATTCATTTTTATTCAGATAAAATTTTTTTTTAATTCTATTTTAAATTAATAAATGGGAAAAGTCCTAAGGGTTAATCCTTCAAAAATTTTCAAGAAAAAAAAAGAAGAGTTAAAAAATTCTAATAAAAAATTAAAGAATTAAAAAAATGGATTTTGATTAATCTTGAATTTTTGGTTACTTTTATTTATTCTCTAGGAGCTAATTAAAAAATTTAAAGGTTCAGAAATTAAAAAATTTTATTAATAAAATTACGCAAGTTCTCAAAATATATTTAATAAAAATTTAATGAAATAAAATAATATATCAAAAATATAATAAATTCAAATGTTTATTGTTTTATAAAAAAAACAACTTGACTTTTCATTTAAACATTTAATTAAAATTAAAATTCTATTTCTTTTAAAAAACCTAAAAATTTTGTTTCATCTAGTAAAAAAAATGAAGTCAATCTGGCAAATATTGATGATGGTCACATTTTCAATGCATTTTAAACCAAATTTTTGTCAAAACATGAATCAATTTGAAAAGCTTATGATAAATGGATTAACAGACTTGACTGTGTCTGAACAATTTAGAGGCGCATATTCCTTCTACACTGTTCAAGGCTTGAGTCTTTTAAAATGTGCCTCTTTTTGTTCTATAAACAATAATTGTCTCATTTTTT
Source organism: Brachionus plicatilis (assembly GCA_010279815.1). Classification (NCBI taxonomy): domain Eukaryota; kingdom Metazoa; phylum Rotifera; class Eurotatoria; order Ploima; family Brachionidae; genus Brachionus; species Brachionus plicatilis. Next base: position 1,480,929 of record QEOQ01000316.1, read on the forward strand.
CGAAAAGAAAATTAGAAAATAATTCCGAGTGTGAATTTTTTTCTTCTCAAAATTTGGATGAATCTGAAATAATTTCAAAAAGTTATTCATCTGTATACAAAAAAAAACTTAGTAATTTAGAGACAGCTATTAAAACTTCAACATCCACTACTACAATAACCACAACAACTACTATAATTACAACAACAACAACCGCTGACTTTACTTGTCTTGGTGACGATTGCTCGTGTTTTGATGGCATGAGGTGATATAAAAATATATTTTTTGTCTGAAAAACTATTTAAAATTTCAATTTTTAGTTATTTTTCAAAATCTTTAAATAAATGTGTAAAATGTAGAGATGGTTGGACAGCATACAAAAGTATTTGCTATCAGGGATTCAGTAGTGTTAAAAGATGGCAAGACTTTGTCAACTACTGTTCTTCCCTTAATTCATCACTCTTGATTGCAGACACTTCTGAAAAATTTGATTTCTTTAGACCAATATCAAAAGATCTTACTACAGCTAGTGGAAATCAGCGTACTTGGGTAAATCATTAGTTTTATTTCAATTTATTTTTTTTTTATTTTAAATTAAGGTTTATGCCAAATATGATGTTATTGGAGTTTACCAATGGAAAAATTCAAAACCTTTAGACACTTCCTATTTTAATCCTGGATTATTAACTACTTTTACTGGATGTTTTTGTTATTATACTACTCCATCATCACTTTTGATCATAACTGGATGCACGATGAGATCAAATGGAATTTGTGAATATGGTGACTGACATTTTTTTTAGATTGTAATTTTAGGTAATGACAAAGGTTGTATAATTTGACGTTTTGTTTTATCTTTTTCAGTTGGTAAAATTATCTAAACCTAATTTTCAAAACGAAATGTGAAATATTTTCTTTCTGGTAACATTATTATTCATTATTCATTTGCTCATTTTAGTCAATTTAATATAGTTATTATTGGAATTTTTTTAATTTAGTAAAATAATTGTTTTAATAATAATAAGTGCTTAGATAAAAAAAACGTTTTTTTTTTCAAATTTTTATTTTTAAATTTTGGATCCGGCACAAAGATAACTTATTTTGAAAAGTGTTTTGATCCCTAAGAACTATATTACCCCTTGTTTAGGGATGCGTGGTTTAAATTCCTAGTTTCCTATCAAAAAGACCTCGTCATGCTTGCGTTTTTAATCCACTCTTTTATAAACCCTGCTTAGTAGTCCCTAAAAGGCGCAATGCGGAAAATGGAATTCTGTAAACCAAATTCCGCTAAAATTTTAAAATATTTCCCAAATATTAATTATAATTATCAATATCAATTCAATTTCAATTACTTTTTAAAAAATTTTAAAAAAAAATTGAGACTGAATTCATCCATCAAAGAATTTTTTGATTATTTTTCTAAATAATGTGTCAAATTTCAAGTTTTCCCATTTAACTAATAATTTAACCTAATCGTCCGTGATGTATGGGGACGTCTTGTGGTGGATGGTGAAGGATTTATAAATAAACAAAAACTTAAATGATAATTAACTTTATTTAAACTAAATACTGAAAAACATAACTAAACTGAACTAAAAACTAATATAAATTTAACTCAAAACAATTTGTAAATAAAAAACCAAAACTAATCTTAACAATCATATGTACTTAAAATTGCTCTCCTCTTTTTAGAGAGCCACTCCGAGGCTCGGTCTTAATGCCTCTATTCTTCGAAGTCCGGACCGTTGTCCTCGATGTCATTACCCGTCTCGTTAAATACGACACACTTAGTTCTGGTCGTACTCGACGTTTCGCTCTTGTTTCATTTCCGCTTATGGTTCAGATCCGCGTATAGGTTCAACCATATGGCCTTTGCGTTCACACCGTTCGCACCTGTCGGTCTACGTTCTTACTTCTTCTCTCCCGTCGCGCAGCCACTTGCTTATCTTGACCTCCGTGTGTGAGAAATCGTAATAATCACACTGTCTTCACTCTTTATTTTCTCGGAATTGTAAATGATGCGACGTGTCCTGCGGGTTCACGATTCTCAGGTATCAAGTAGTTTGATACTTGATATTGTTGTTTGGGTCATAAAAGCTCACAGAACTCACCGTGTCCAGACGCTTATTAAAATAGGCTTCGATTACTCTAAAGTAGCGGATAGGCCCAACTTTATCTCTCAACTCGTCTACAAAGCAATTGAACATGAAGCTGTCGAAATTGCCAGATGTAATGTTTACATTAATACCCTTGGGCCGGTCTATCCGATCTACTTGTTAGATGTATTTGAACATGTATTTATGCTCCTTCTTAACTTAAACACTCATGGTTTAGTTAATTAACGGCATAGGATTAATTATAATAGATAAAAAGACATAACACTATATTAAAATATTTTTTACTAGATAAAGAAATTATTTGATAGACAAGAAAATAAAAAAAATATATAAAAAAAATGAGTGCCTATTTTTTTCTTCTTTTATTGCGCGACTCATGAACATGATCAGCATCAATTTGATTTTTGTTTGAAGCAGCTCTTTTATTTGATTGAGTGTCTTGAAAATCGTTAACACTTTTGGTCTACCACGACCACGTTTGGGTTGAGTTGTTTCTACAGGGTTCATCATTCAGTTCATCATTCGATACAAACACACTGACATTTTCTGATTCCGCATTCAGTAGCAAGAATAATCTTTTAGGACATCTTTTTAAGCAGGTGTAGAATCTTTTTTCGCCCTCTTACTATTTTTGCGTATCTGCTCTTGTCCATTTTCTGAGTCTAGTTGAGTAATGTATTGGGTTACTTCCTTTAATCGCAAGCCTTCAACCATTAATTGATAGTCTCTGTTTTTTCCCCTACTTTTCTTGACAGTCTGTTCAGTTGCATTCAGAAGGAGAAATAGGGCGAGTTTGTCGTTGAGCCACTTCGTATGTTTCTTCACTGCTAGGTTCGGTGTTCTCCGAACTAGTCAAATTCGAAGAGTCTGTGTCGGGATTCATCATTTTTCAATTGTCTTATTAAGTAATTAGTAAAGTAAAGTAAAGCTAAGAGAATTTGAAATGGATTTACCTATATTTGATCGAGTTTAATAAATTAGCTAATAAATCAAATATTGAGTAACTATTCAATTATATCAAGTATTAATCACATCTAGTTAATTAATAAAATTATCTAGCATTTTAATTTTTTACTCTATGAATGTGTCTATTAATTCTATTAGATAATAATTTTTTCTAGGTGTTAAATTTATTATCTAGTAAATAATTTTTATTTAGTACATTTAATACATTTTATCTAGTAAGTTCATCTTTTTATATAGTATACATTAATATTATGTGGTTAATTAACTCCAGTGATATTGGCAAAGATGTCGCTATATCACACTTTCCCCGTTTTTATAAAGCGAAAGCAAGGGAACTGTCGACCATTGTGACCACTGCCGGATCACTAATGACCGGGACCATCTAAAGACTTTTATTTTTCCTAAGCACTAATTGACACTCGTCAGGTAGTCGTTGCACGCACTATTAACATTACTGCCTCCAAGAAGCACTTTTATTAGTCTTCTGGGGCTTTTATCATCGTTGCCAGATGAAATGTAGTTGGACTTTATTTAAAAATTTTCTGTCAAATGTCCAAGTCCAGGCTTTTAGTTTTGAATACTGAAGAAGAAGAATTGTGAAGACATTTATGCTAAAATTGGAAGAAAATTCTGATAAATGGCAAATCTATTGCATTAGACAACCAAAGAGTATATGAATTATTTGATATGAAGCCTGATGTAGGTCCGGTCTTCGACTTTTTTTGGGACTCTAAACAACTCTGGCTTAGAAAAACCACATCTAGAGTTAATTTTTCTCTATCGCAAATTAATTAAATAAAATTAAATAAATTATGCCTATACAAATTATTCAAAATTTCATTCGATTCAAATGAACCTAATGTAGTCAATAATGTGCTCAAAAATGGGGTCTTTTTAACCTCCATCATAGATTGGTAAAAAAATTATCTTTATTTGTGATAAAAATTTTTATTTTTAAGAATCCACCCAATTTGGCACAAGAATTAAAATTTAACTTTGAGAGAAAACTGCCTTACAATTTAAGGAATAAATGCAATTTAATTCAACCAATTGTTAAACGACGAGCTGGAGAATATACATTCACTTATTTTTTCACTAACCTTGTGAATAAACTTTTTATAAATTTTTTTAAACAGAAATTTTTGTTAAAAGATTTTAAGATGTTTTTATCAAATAATTTAGATAAATTTGTAGATATTTGTAAAATTGAGTCTCAAAATTTAAACTTTAACATAAAAAATTCATATCTTTTTTTCTGAAATTTTTATTTTGTATTTTTGTATTTTTTTATTATTTTATAATTTTATAAATTTGTTATAATTTGAAAAATTCATGTAACTTTTTCAAATTGAAATTAGAAAATTAACTGCCAATTTGATTGTCAGATAGACATATGTCTTTTTTAATTTTCGTTTAAATAAATAAATAAAAAATAATAAATGAATCGCAAATTAATTTTTATAAGTTATTAACTCCTTCAATTTGGTTTGTAGTAAACCCAGTGAAATGATTAAAATTTTTTAATTTTTTATTTATTTTATTTTATCTTATTTAACTTAATTTTTTTCATACATTTTTATTCTGAAGGAGCATTAACTCAGTACAGATTGACAAATAAATAAATGAATTATTTAAAAGATAAAAAAAGAATTTTCAAATTAAACTGATTCTTTTTCACTAAGAATTTAATTTCAAATTTGAAAATGCTTGCAATATTACTTAAAAATTATTTTTTTTATTTAAAAGTTAAAAAGATTTGCTTTTTTTCAATGTTATTTCAAAATTGGATACATTTTATAATTCAAACACAAAAAATTAAACCAATTGAATATTTAAATAAAAAATAAACTTCTGAAATACCATTAAATATCAGAAATTACTTGAGAACTTTCTTTTTAATTTTGCTAATTTTTGATCATGACCATTTAGATTTGATAAAAAAAACTTCAATTGTAACCCATTATTAGTAATATTAAATTGTATGACCAAAAAAAATTTTAGCAATTTGGTCAATTTGGTCTGAAAACTAAAAACAATGAAAATTTTAAGGCGAATATTGGGATTTTTTAAAATTTTTGAGTTTTAAACTATTCTTACAATTACAAAAATATCAAGTATGAGTTTATGATCATTCAAACTAATAAATTTAGTTTAAAAATAAAATTTACAATTTAACCATATTTGTAAATTTTAGAAAGAATCTTGTCAAATAAAATGTTAAATAAGAACACTTTTATAATATTTTTAATTTCAAAAGCTTTTTGCTAAACTTTAGGGTAACATTAATGATAAGAAAAATTATGACGTTTTTTTTTAATTTAAAGTTAAATTTGAAATAAATGAAAAAAAACAAAAAAAATTATTGATCAATTAAATTAATTGGGTTACATCATGTGCCTCTTTTTTTCAACTAACTAATTGAGTTATTGATTGTAGAACTAACAATTTGTTCGGATCTGACAGAATTGCTTGTAACATTCCATTTTAAATACTTATCAAACATATTCGATATACCCATTGATTACGTTGTTTCGAAGCCATCTCTTAGTATCTTTTTGAATATAAAGCATAACGTTGAGATTTGTACGATGTATTAAAATCTAGGCTCTTTGAAGTGCATTCAGCTGAAATAGCGCTTCCTATCCATTCCATTTTCTATACCTCCTTTGCACGCAATGTAACATTCTCAATTAAACCTAAATTAAGTTCTCTAAGACAATCCACTAATGCCTCATAAGTTTAAAACGCCTCATACGTGATATTCTCTTCTATTCGCTTTTTCGGAATCACTTCTTCTTTTTCGTTTTCAGTATTGTTTACCATCATTAAAAACTGGAGCGATAATCTATTTTGATTCGGATTGAGATTCTAAGTTTTGAGTCATTTTCAAATTTTTTATAATTTTAGGATTTGATTTTAATAAAATTTATAAAATTTTCCACAATAGAACTCATGTAAATTATGTTTCAAATAGTCACTAATTAAATGTTTAATTAATTAATATGTCTAAACTTTTAACTAATAAAATGAAATCAACAACTTTTGCAAATAAAAAAACGGCAAATATAAATTAATTAGCTTTTTTATGATCTGCTATTTAAAAAAAATATATTTGCTACTTGAAGAATAAATTTACTAAACGAGAAATTTTAAGGCAAAATGATTTCCAAAGGCTCACAAATTTATCAGCGCCAGTTTTTAAATCAATAATATAAATTTTAAAAAAAACTAAAAATGTAATCTTATTTTGAATAAAAATTATAAACATAAAACGGTAAAATAGACGTAAAAAGTTCTTAAATAAAAAATGTCAATTTAATATAAAAGCTTGAAAGAGAGGAAATAAAAATTTTATATAGAAAAATCACGAAGAAAAATATTTAATTAAGTATTAAAATCGAAAAATATAATTGATTATTTTGAGTATCATTGATTTTTATTTTAAAAAATTTATCAAGAGCTAAATAGATTTTTTTTAATAAAAATTTAATAACGAAAATTTTCATTTAAAAAAAAAATTTTGAGTATGAATTGACTTAAAACATTTCTCTAAAAAATTACATAAATACAAGAATGAAATCAATCTGGCAATTGTTGATGATGGTCACATTTTCAATGCATTTTAAACCAAATTTTTGTCAAAACATGAATCAATTTGAAAAGCTTTTGATAAACGGATCAACAGACTTGACTGTGTCTGAACAATTTAGAGGCGCATATTCCTTCTACACTGTTCAAGGCTTGAGTCTTTTAAAATGTGCCTCTTTTTGTTCTATAAACAATAATTGTCTCATTTTTTCGAAAAGAAAATTAGAAAATAATTCCGAGTGTGAATTTTTTTCTTTTCAAAATTTGGATAAATCTGAAATAATTTCAAAAAGTTATTCATCTGTATACAGAAAAAAACTTAATAATTTAGAGACAACTATTACAACTACAACATCCACTACTACAATAACCACAACAACAACTACAATTACAACAACAACAACCGCTGACTATACTTGTCTTGGTGACGATTGCTCGTGTTTTGATAGCATGAGGTGATATAAAAATATTTTTTTTGTCTGAAAAACTATTTAAAATTTCAATTTTTAGTTTTTTTTCAAAATCTTTAAATAAATGTGTAAAATGTAGAGATGGTTGGACAGCATACAAAAGTATTTGCTATCAGGGATTCAGTAGTGTTAAAAGATGGCAAGACTTTGTCAACTACTGTTCTTCCCTTAATTCATCACTCTTGATTGCAGACACTTCTGAAAAATTTGACTTCTTTAGACCAATATCAAAAGATCTTACTACAGCTAGTGGAAATCAGCGTACTTGGGTAAATCATTAGTTTTATTTCAATTTATTTTTTTTTTATTTGAAATTAAGGTTTATGCTAAATATGACGTTATTGGAGTTTACCAATGGAACAATTTGAACACAATTAATTCATCATTTTTTGATAATGGATTATTATCAAGTAACACTGGATGTTTTTGCTTTTATAAAACTCCTAGTTCTTTATTGATTATCACTGGGTGTTCTCTTACTTCAAATGGTATATGTGAATATGGTGATTAGTTTTGTGTTGTTCACAATCAATTTTGACGTAAATAAAATTATGAAAGATCGTGTTGATTCTACAAAATTTAAATTTTTTATTTTGTCTTAATAAAATAATTATTATTTATTTATTTGTTTTCTGTACCGAGCTAAAGTTCCTTCAGAATAAGTAAAAAAGTATAATAAAAAAAATACAGAGTTGGGATACTGACAGTATCAGTATATTTCAGTATTCAGTATTACTGATACTGATCGTTTAAATATTGCTACTGACTGGTTTTGATAATCAGTATTTAAGTATTACTGGAAAATACTGAAAATTAGAAAAAAAATTTAAAAATGTCAAATTAATTTTGAAACATAATTTTTTTTTTGTTTCATCAATTTACATGTTTATGTAAAATGGATAGAATTTTTTAAAAACAAACAAAAATAAAAGGGGCGGTTAATAGTATCCAGGGAAATTTTTTGTATTCAGGCTACCTCAGCAAAGATCGAACAGGTATTTTCGGTATCTGGATTTTTAATGAGACCACATCGAAGTCGATTCACATACAATAACCTTTCAAATTTGATGTTCTTAAAATGTATTAAGGATTACCTATAAAAATAAAAATTCTATTTTTTTTTGTTAAATTTAAAAAAAAAATTAAAATAAGTCCGATATAAACTTTATTCGTTTGTTTTTGTATTTTAATCTGAATGGTCACAAAATTGACAAAAAGACTGAAATATATTTTATTAGAAAATTTATATTTTTTTTAAAAACATGATTTTATACTGATAGCCTTAATACTGGTACTGGCTGATTTCGATACTGAATTTCATCCTCAATACTGAATACTGGCTGATACTGAAGGCCTCAATACTGATACTGACTGATACTGATTGGGCCTAATACTGTTACTGACTGATACTGATTTTTCTTATACTGTTCCCAAGTCTTAAAAAAAAAATAAAAATGAAATGAAAAAAATGAAATTAAAGTTAATAAAATGAGATAAAAAAAGGATCATAATAAAGTAAATAAGCTAAAAAAAATGAAACTTGAAAAGACATAAACTGGAAAAGATTGTTACATGTGGCACATGTTTAAATAGTTCAAGTTTCAGGAAAAAAAGAAGAAATAGTAATGTAGCAATTACACAATGAAGTTGACTGCGTATTAAAATAGCAATGATCAAAATAAGACAATCAAAATAGCATAATCAAAATAAAAAAAAAAATAGAAAAAAAACATAATTGATTCGAATGTTTCAAAATGACATGAATCACTTTGAAATGATCAAATTAACATAACAGTAAAATAGCAAACAAAATTTATTATTTCTTACACATTTTTGTAATGGATGAACTTGCTAGCAATTTAAACTCATTAGAGTTACACTCTATTGAGCCGAGCGATGAAAAAGCGGCTATTACTCTTTCTCAAAAAAAATCTCCACAACTTTATCACCTTGGTTATTATTTTAAACGTTCATATGCTTGCAAAGAAACAACTAAAGTATCTTGGCGTTGTATTGTAAATAGCTGCAAAGCGGCTGGATATACAATTACAGAAACAGTTGGAATTAAATGTGATTATTACATAATAAATGGTAAGCATTTAGAACAACCAGATGTTACTAAATTCGAGCTGTTAGAACGACGACGTCTAATCAAAGAGAGGGCTGCAAATTCAGATGATAAAGCGAGGAAAATTTTAAGTTTAGTTGAAAAGCCACACGATGATCACGTAGTAGTACATTTGCCGTCCTATAGTGCCGATAGACAGGTTATTCAAAGGGTGCAAAAAAAGACTAGACCTGACTATCCAAAAGAGCCAGAGACTCTATCTGATATTAGTTTACCTGATTGGTTACATACTACTCTAAAAGACGAACAATTTATGTTATACGACTCAGGAGTCGAAGACGCTGAACGTTTTTTTATTTTTGCAACATTATCTAATATAGCTCTAGTTGAAAACAATGATGTGTTTTGTGATGGTACATTTAGCGTTGCTCCAAAACCATTTTTACAAGTATATACATTCCATGTTATGTTAGAGAAGCACTCATTTCCGGTCATTTATGTATTTTTGCCAAGGAAAACTCAAAGTATTTATACACGTATGCTAAAGAAATTAAGTGAATATCTGACGGTTCACCCGAAATCTATCACGAGTGATTTTGAAAAAGCTTTTTTAAATGCGGTCGATGGTATATTCCCGCAAACTAAAATTTACGGCTGCTATTTTCATTTTAAACAGTCCATGTGGCGGAAAATTCAAGAATTGGGTTTAAGTACTGATTATGTTAAGAATGTGAAAATTTATAAGGCTTTGGTAATGCCACAATGTTTAGCATATCTGCCTGTTGATGATGTTGTGGAAGCTTTTAAAGAAACTAGGTTGTTTGTTGAAAGTACTGTTACTGATGAACGTATATCGAAATTTTATGATTATTTAAATGAATACTATTTAGAGAAAATTAAAATAACTCGTGCTCGTTTTAATAAGCGAGTTGAAACAAAAATTGATCCTATGTTTCCAATCGGATTGTGGAACATAAATAGTCGTTTGTTAGACGATTTACCAAGAACTAACAATTTTTGTGAGTCTTGGCATAACTCATTTTCAGGTATCTTAAACAACCACCCTTTAATATATCAGTTAGTGGATTCACTTAGAAACGAACAAAATAAAATGGAAAACAATATATTAAAATTAAGAACCGGTAAATTACAATCAAAGTGTGTTAAAAGTGAAATAAATTCTGTGATGAAAATATTGTCAAGTTATGATCGAAACAAGAAATTGGAGACGATTAAAGATTTAAGTTTACTATAAACAAAAAAATAATTGATTAATTGACAATTTATTCTTCTTTTTTTTTTTCTTCAATAAAGCTATTATGATTATGTTATTTTGATTGTTTTATTTTATTTTTACGTCATTATGAACATTTTTATTTTGAACTTGTCATTTTACAGGTAATGTCATTTTGAACATTCTATTTTGATACCTTGTCATTATGAGCATTTTATTTTAATCACTGCTATTTTGATAATTTACCATGAAGTTGGGTATTCAATTCAATCTTGATTCGAAATCTTCTTTGTATTCCTTCACCAGTCTTACAACCAATGGAATAGAATGACTCAGTCCTGTCCCTACATATCTCTCACTCAATTCAAAAAGCCGAATTATTAAAAAAGACTTATATTTTACGCTGATACTAAATTTATTTATCTGCTCTTAAAAAAAAATAAAAATGATTTATTACTTATTTGTATATTTGTACCGAGCTAAAGCTACTTCAGATTAATTAAAAAATACTAAAAAATTAAAATAAAATTAAAGAAAATAAAATAAAAATAAAAAGTAAGAAAAAAATAAAGTTAAAATAATATAACTTAAAAAGAAGATAAATATTAAAATTAAAATTAGATAAATTTTGATAGAGAGTAAACGAATACATATTTTAAAAATTTTATGATTCAGGAAAAAAAGAGGAAATAGTGAGGTAGCAATTACACAATGGAGTTGGGTACTCGATGTATCTTGATTCGAAACCTTTGTTATATTCTTCCACCAGTCTAACAGTTAATGGAACAGAATGGCTTAGTCCTGTCCTAATGTATCTCTCACTCAACTCAAAAAGTCGATTTTAGACTGTTAGTAGTATTAATTTATTTGCCTCATTATGTAATATGTTGGAGGGAGTATCATATCTTAGTTTTAGTATAGAACGAACTTCTGAATTTTGGATTACTTCTAACCTTTTGAGATTAGTTTATGAAAGATAGTTAAGACAAGGAAAAGAATAATCTAGAATAGATCCAATCAAAGACTTATAATTTTCCTAAAGTGTTTAAGATAAGGCCCCATTTTTTATTCGACAAGATTTTTATAAGATTTAGCCTTGAATTACAACGTTCTTTAATTTCTTCTATCAATCAAATTAATTTAGAATCAAATTTAATACCTAGGAACTTATTTCTTATAAGCTTTCGATTCTATTCGCATAAATCCTTAAATTAAACACAGAACTTTCTTTATTATTTTTAGTAAAAATCATTGAGCAAGACTTTTCAACGGAAATCTTCATTTTACACTTGAAAAGCCTCTGATCTAATTCAACTAAGTACTTATTCATCTTACTTTCTATCTTCCCAATCAATAATTGGAGCTGACCAAAAAGACAATGATGACAATATGATGCCAAAAACGCCTGGATATCAGCCAACAAATTTCAATGACGTAATATCCCAAATTAGCACACAAGACCTTAAGACTCCAGTTTTAGAAGACACTTTGGTAAGTCGTTTAAACGATTTTCTACCACTATGTCAGTCACCTGTCAATGTACGCTCAAATGATCAGAATGAGACTGAAACTTTTTTCCAAACCAAAAATCAACTCAAGAGATTTTCCGAATCTGATCCAAATGAAAAAGAGTTCACAGAAAAAGAATCAAAGAAACCATTAGTTGTCTTGGAAAATGAAAACGACAATACCTTCGAGTCTGAATCAAACAGTTCGACAACTGAATGTTCAATTCAAGTAGATCAATCATCTAACGAAGATGGTCAGCAAACTGCCAGTCAAAACAGCATTGAAGAAAATTTAGAATGAACAAGAAGACAAATCAATCAACTTTAAGAGCAAAACCTCTTAATAAAACAAGGTTAGTAATTACACACTGGAATTGTCTTCATTTACCTAGTAGGGTTCATCTCTTAGCCAATTTTTTAGCTCAAAAATGTCCCGACATTGTTTTGCTCAATGAATTAAAGATAGATTTAAGTGAGGCAAATATTTATCTTGATTTTCACAATTATCAGTTCATAACAAAACCACGCAACAAGTTTGGAGGAGGAGTAGCTATTTTAATTAAAGAAGGAATTGAATTTATACAAGATTTTTCTTATGAGGAATTCAATTCCGAACTCCTTTGTATAAAAATGAACTTAGGAAAGAATAGTGAATTGTTTGTATTTAGTCTTTATAATCCACCCAATGTGCTTCTGAACTTTGAGTTTTTTAAAACAGTTAATAAAAAGTGTAGGAACTACATTTTAGGTGGGGATCTAAACGCTAGAACAAAGCAAATAGGCTGCGTTGGGGAAAATGAAAATGGCATAATGTTGGAAAGAATAATCAATGAGTTAGACTTTTCAGTAATCAATGATAAGCGTCCTACTTTCAATATTTTTAATAAGAATTACTTTGAAATTCTTGACCTTTTTTTAGTTTCATCTTCTTTAATTGACAAAATTACCGACTTTAGTGTCTTAAATAGTCAAGACATGACTAGTGACCATTTTCCAATCGAAGCATCGATTTCTATGGGCTATCAATTAGAAAATAAATCAGCAGCTAAAAGGTTTAACTATAAGAAAGCAAACTGGCAATTATTCAGTGAGATTTTAAATTCTCAAATAGTGAATATCACTGAAAGTTCCCTCACAATAGACCAACTAAATGATAAAATTACAGAAAAAATTATTTCTGCTTCACATAAAAGCATTCCATATCTTTCTCAGAAAATCTACAAAACGAGTCTTCCACCGAACATTGTTAATTTGATCAAAGAACGTAGGAAAGTAAGAAGAAACTTCCAGAAAACTCGCTGTCAAAAGCTAAAGCAAAAATTTAATCAACTTACATCTGAGTTAAAGGCCTCTTTAAAAAAATTCTGGAATCAAAATTGGTTTGATTTTATTGAGAAGATGGGAAAAAACCCACTGACAAGTAGACCTTTTTGGAAAAAAATAAATAAATTTAGAACAAAAAAAGGATCAAATTTAATTCCTAATTTGATTTTAAATGAAAATGAATTCAAAACTAATGAAGAAAAGGGAAAATGCTTCGGAGAACTCTTATCTTCAATATTTAGTCCTAATTCTGATTTAATTAATTCCGAGAAAGATATCGAAATACTAGATTCTAACTCTGATTTCTTTAGAAATTATAACCAGTCTAATTTTAATGATCCAATTTGCTTAAATGAATTAATTATGGCTTTAAAAAGATTAAAAAATGAAGCGGCATCAGGACCTGACCAAATTCATAATTTAATGTTAAAAAACTTACCTAGAAACTCATTAATAGAAATCATAGAACTTTTTAATATATCTCTTCGAGAAGGTAGAGTCCCTAAAGCGTGGAAAACATCGAACATTACTATGATTCAAAAAAAAGCCTCTTCTTTACAAGATCCTTTAAATTATAGACCAATTAGTATAACGAGTTGATTAGGAAAGCTACTGGAACGCATAGTATATTCAAGATTATACAATTTTTTGGAACAAAATTCACTCCTTATCCAGGAGCAATCTGGATTTAGGAAACACCGGCGAACAGCAGATAATCTTTTCTTTTTAATTCAAAAAATTGTGGAATCATTTAATAGAAAAAAAAGAGTTAGCGGCCTTTTTTTTGACATTTCTAAAGCCTTTGATAGGATTTGGCATGAAGGTTTACTTTTTAAATTGATTAAAATAAATCCACCTCATTACTTGACTAACTGGATTAGATCCTTTTTAGACTCCAGGACATTTAAGGTAAATGTGAATGACCATCTGAGCGAAGAATATCAAATAACTGCAGGTGTTCCTCAAGGCTCAGTAATTAGTCCTCTTTTATTTAGTATATATATTAATGACATCCCCAAAAGAAACAAAACAAATAATGAATACTCTCTGCTTTTCGCAGATGATCTAGTAACATTCTTCATTTATAACAAAAAGGGGAACCTAGAAAATAAGATTAATAAATACCTCAAAGAACTAGAACAATGGCTTTTTAAATGGAAAATGAAGATATCAGTTGAAAAGTCGTGTTCAGTAGTCTTTTCCAGGTACAAAAAAGAGAGTGATAATCTAAACTTAAAAATTTATGGAAACAGAATAGTGAGCCAAAAAGAAATCAAATTTCTTGGTATTAAATTTGATTCTAAGTTAAATTTTAATATACTGGTAGACGAAATTAAAGAACGCTGCAATAATAGGCTAAATATTATTAAGATATTGTCAAACAAAAAATGGGGTCTTAATCAAAACACACTAGGAAATCTTTATAAATCCTTAGTCGGATCAATTTTAGATTATTCTTTTCCTTGCTTAAATTCATTTTCAGAAAATAATATCAAAAAACTGCAAGCAATTCAGAATACAGCAGTCAGATCTATTCTTAAGTTAAAATATGATACTCCCTCCAACATCGTGCATCATGAGGCTTTTAATAAACTAAAATTACTAACAGTCTCGAATCGGCTTTTTGAATTGAGTGAGAGATATGTTGGGACAGGACTGAGTCATTCTATTCCATTGGTTGAAAGACTGGTGAAGGAATACAAAGAAGGTTTCGAATCAAGATATATTGAATACCCAACTCCATTGTGTAATTGCTACCTTACTATTTCTTCTTTTTTTCCTGAAACTTGATCTATTTAAACATATGCAACATGTAACAATCTATTCCTATTTATGTCTTTTCAACTTTCATTTTTTTAGCTTATTTACTTTATTTCGATTCTTTTTTTTTATCTCATTTTATTAACTTTAATTTTATTTTTATTTTATTTTATTTTTATTTTATTTTTATTTTTATTTTTATTTTATTTTTATTTTATTTTTTTTATTATTTTTTTTTAACTTATTCTGAAGGAGCTCTAGCTCGGTACAGAAAACAAATAAAATAATAAATATTTCCATTTTTTTTTATAAATAAAAAAAGTGACAAGATATTCTGCAAAGAGAATTGAATATTCTTTATTAGATTTATTTCTTTTAGGAATATCATTAATAAATTGTTAGCGGCTAAATGAACTTGTTAGTTCGTAGCTAACTTTACACTTCTTAGTTATGATTCCCTAGTTATTATTTATATTCACTACTGTAATTGGTGGCTTAGAAATATAATACTAAAGTATGTCTATAAAAGAAGACTTTATTTTGGTATTGTTGTGCGGAACTTTAGAGTTATAATAAAGAGTTTTAAAACATATTCTTTTGTTTTCATTCTTTACAATGAATCCTGATAGGCAAGTTAGCCTACAACAAAATATACTAAATAATAAAGGACTAATAACTGATCCTTGAGGAACGCCAGCAGATATTTTGAATTCTTCACTTTTGTGATCATTTATATTTACTTTAAATTTTTATACAGCTAAGAAATGATTTAATCCAATAAATTAAGTAGGCATGTACATTTATCATTATCAGCTTCTAAATTAAACCTTCATGCCAGACTTTGTCGAAAGCTTTAGAAATGTTAAAAAATAAACAACATACTTTTTTCTTTCTATTAAAAGATACGACATTTTTTTGGATAAGAAAACTAAATTATCTGTGGTTCTTTGATGTTTCCTAAAACCAGATTGTTCCTAAATTAGCAAAGAATTTTTTTCCAAGAAATCATATAACCTTGAAGAAAATAATACGTTCAAGCAGTTTACCCAGACAGCTTGTAATTCTTATTGGTCGATAATTAGATGGGTCTTGTTTAGGAGAAGATTTCTAAGGTATCAGTGTGATATTGGCACTTTTCCAAGCTTTAGGAACTGTACCTTCTTGGAGACTAAGATTAAAAAGATTTATTATTTCTTTTAACAAATTTAAAGGGAGGTTTTTTAACATTAAATTGTGGATAAGGTCAGGTCTGCAAGTTACTTCTCCCTTTAACCTTTTTAATGCCATAATCATTTCATTAAGGCTAATCGGTTCGTTGAACATTTGCTGACTATTATTCTTAAAGTATTTTAAATTAAAATGAGTTGTTTCTGTATCTTTTTCAGTGTTTTCGAGGTCAGAATTAAGACTGAATGTTGAGGATAATATTTTTCCTAATAATTTCCCTTTTCCCTCGTCTGTCTTGAAATCTTGGTTGTTCAGAGTTAAAGTCGGGATTAAATTTGATCCTTTTTTTAGGATTAAACTCTTTCCTTTTTTCCAGAATGGCCTACTTGAAAGAGTTTTTCCCCATCTTTTTGATAAAATCAAACCAATTTTGATTCCAAAATTTTTTTCAGGCTAATTTTAATTTCCAATGTTAAATGATTTTATCTTTGTTTTGTCATTTGACAACGATTTTTTTGAAAATATCTTCTTATTTTCATACATTCTTTAATCAAATCTACAATATAAGGAGGTAGACTGCTCTTGAAAAAATTTTGAGACTGAAATGGTATACTTTTTTGTGCAGCTGTCAATATTTTTTGATAATTTTTTCGTTTTGTTCGTCAATCGTCCCTGCAGAAGCCACTAAGAATTGTCTGGGACATTTAAAACATCACGAAATAAATGCCAATTTGCTTTTTTATAATTTAACTTCTTTTATAGGGATTTCACAGTTATTAAGTAATCGAAAGCTATGGAAGTTTCGATTGGAAAATGGTCACTTATCATATCCTGATTACTGAGAACTCGAAACTCATTTATTTTATTTATTACTGAGGATGAGACTAAAAACAAATAAAGAATTTCAAAATATTCTCTATTAAAGATATTAAAAGTAGGGGTTTTATCATTGATTACAGAAAAATCTAATTCATTAATTATCTTTTCCAAATTAATTCCATTTTGATTTTCTCCTTGACAGCCTAGTTATTTTGTCCGAGCGTTAAGATCACCACCAAGAATAAAGTTTTTATATTTCCAATTTATTTTTCAAAAAGATCAAAATTAGAGTACATTAGGTGGGTTATATTGGCTAAACACATAAAATTGATCGTTTTTTCTATAATTTAGCTTAATTGAGAGAATTTTTGAAGGAAACTCCTCATATGAAAAGTCTTGAATAAATTCTATGCCTTCCTTAACTAAAATAGCTACTCCTCCTCCATATTTATTACGTGGTTTAGCAATTGAAATCTAATTTTTAAAATCAAAATAAATATTAGATTCTATTAATCAATTTTTATTTTGTTTAGTAATACTATATCAAATGACCAAGATTAAATAGAATTACTTCTCTCAAGTGCTCGAATTTTAAAAACTCCAGTTCTAGAGGACCACTTAAATACTCTACAAATTCCAGTACCACCTCATGTCCTCACATCTTTTCAAAATGTTCAGAAATATAGAAAAAAGTATTTTCAGTATGTTCAAACTAGTAACCAAATCAAAAGACAATCTGAAACAGAACAAGAAGAAAACGATCCAAAAAAGCAGTATAGACAATTTCGACGGAACACCATGCAGAACAAAGTACAAATCCAGAAAGCAAATTCTCAATGAAAACATACGCAGTTACTCAACAACCAGCTAGACCTTACAAGTTTGAAGAAAATTCAGAATGAATATTTCTAATTGTAAAAAAAACAATCTTTAAAAAAAGGTTAGTAATTATACATTGAAATTGTGCTCATCTCCCTTGTAAGGTTCAACTGTTAGAAACTTTTTTGGCTCAGAAAATTTATTCAAGACTTTTCATATGAGGAGTTTCCTTCAAAAATTCTCTCAATTAAGCTAAATTATGGAAAAAACGATCAATTTTATGTGTTAAGCCTATATAACCCACCTTTTTTCTTGTTTTTCTACTTTTTTTATTTTGAAATGTATACAATTTCATTTTTACATTTTCAAATTTTTATTTTCTAATATTTTTGTGCAATATTTCAGAAAATTAAAAGAAAAATCAGAATGAAAGTCCAAAATAAAAATTTTCTAAGTATTGCAAAAAACAATAAGCTTCAGCAGTGTATAGCCGTAGGGCAAAGTCTGAAGGCTTCATTATAGCAGCTCAAGCGAATTTATTAATATATTTTTATTTTTTTTTTATTAAATAATAGTCAAATATTCCATTAAAAATTTTAATATATATCTTTAAGAATAGATAATAAAAAATATAAAACATATATTTTTGGTTTTGTTTGTATTTCGTATGGAGTGAGCCGGTTCCAATTTTCCATAACTTGTCCAAATTAAAATTCTTTCTTTGACAAATTATTGTAAATTGTGTGACCAATCTTTTCTTTTTTATTTGAATGCGAATGTCTAGGAAAGTTACTTGAACATATTATTTACACTAGAAATATATAATTTTCTGAGAATTATTTATTCAAGTATATAATTGTTTGTATACTAGAATAGAATTGATATTTTAAAATAAAAATTTGAAAATGTAAAAATGAAAAATTATATACATTTCAAAATAAAAGTTTTTCAAAATTCAGCATCGATCAGTTCGTTCTAATTTTGAAGCTGAAATATGATACTCCCTCCAATGTTATGCACCAAGAGGTCTTCAATAAACTTAAACTACTAGCACTATCAAATCGACTTTTTGAGTTAAATGAGAGATATTTCAGGGCAGCATTGAGTCATGTTGTTCCATCGGTCGTCCTACTGGTGGAAGAATATAGAGAAGGTTTCGAATCAAGATATATCCAATGACCAACTCCATTGTGAAGTTGCTCCCTAATAATTTCTTCTTTTTATCCTGAACAATCAAATGTTTAAACATGTCTAACCTCTAGCTATTTCAATAAATCGTTTTTAATTTTCTTTTTATTATTTAGACTAATTTATCCTTTTTTATTTTATTATTTCTTATTTAACTTTATTTTAATAATTTTTTTTTAATATTTTTATTATGACGGAGCATTAGCTCAGTACAGATAAAAAATAAATAAAATTAGCAAGTTTAATTTAGCAATTAATCTATTAAAATTAGCAGTAAAAAATCAATTTTTAGCAAGTTTTGTGCTAAAAAAATTAAAAATCTAACATTGCTGACAAATATTCCCTATAATTTATAAAATTTTCTTTTCAATAAATCTAAAAAAATTTATTTTACCTCATGTTTAGGGCGCTCATAAATAAGGCGCTCGTAAATTGAAGAAAAAAAAGGAGTCAGGATTCTTTTACTCTATCCTAAATATTCTAGTTTGAATAAAAGTAACCTTTTCAGACCCAAAAAAATATTGGGTCTATAAAAGTTACTCTTATTCTACCTAGAATATTATTCCCTAAAAAAATGCTAAAAAAAGGAAAAATCACTCGGAGTGATTTTACATTACAAAAATAAAACTGAATAAATCTAAACATTTTTTTGCAACAATGTTTGCAGCTAAGCTATGATTGCAAAAAATTGAATTGAACAAATTAAAGATCAGAATTAGATGACGAAATCGACGATGATGATGATAGTGATACCACAGATTCCGACGAAGAAGCGACTGCCCCTTTACTAAGAATTGGAACAACTTTAGAGATAGTTGAAATTGATGATGTTGTAACTCAAAAAGGTAAAAAGGAAACATGTAAAATATGCAATAAAGAGTTTGTTAGATTAAAGACACATATGACTAGAATTCATAAAAATAATGTATAAAATCTGATGAAATAACAACAATTAATTGATGTAATAAAATAATTGATAATTTGAATAAAATATTTTGTATTAAATTACTTTTTTAGCATTTTTTAGGGAATAATATTCTAGGGAGAATAAAATTAACCTTTTCAGACCCAAAAAAATATTGGGTCTATAATAGTTACTTTTATTCTACCTAGAATATTTAGGATAGAGTAAAAAGGATAGCACCCAAAAAGAGAGATCGAATAGGGTTAGGTTCAAATTAACATTATTTGGAAAAAGAATTTAAAAAGTGAATAGAACAAATTAAATGGACAGAAAAAACATTAACCAAAATAGCTTTTCAATGGGAGACTTAAGTTTAATAATTTAATTTATTTTTATTTGATTAATGTGGGTACATGGCTGAGAAGTCTTGATAATTATCTGTCACTTGGGCATCATATAATAAACTATCCAATTTAAAGGATTTTAAGCATAAAACTGTGAACCATAGTGTCCATTTTATTGACCCTGAAACAGGTTTAATTTTTTTATTGTTTATTTTTAAAAAAAATTGATTTTTTTTTAAATTTAAAGGTGCATGCACCAACCGATTTGAATCGTTGTCGAATTCATGCAAACAAAAATTTAAAGAAATTCGTGGATGTAAGCGATTTTATATTTATATTCAATCTTATGTCGACGAATTTCTTTGGAGATTTAACAATAATATTTCAAATGACAGAGTGGCCAGCTATAAATTAATTTTGGAAGAAAATTCGCCGTTATATAAACCCGGCACTTTGTAATTATAGAAATAACTTTCAAAAAGTTTTTGTTTTTTACAAATATATTTCAGATCCTCAGAATTTGAAAAGTATCTGTTAGATAAAATGCCGGATTATGATGCATATGACCCAGATTTGACTGAGCTTAAAATGAATGATGAAATAACTTCGGCTGGCAGACCTATCCGACAAAGTCACTTCCGACAAGTCACTTCCTACAAGTCATTTCCGACAAATCACGATCCGACAATTTTTTTTTTTACAATTGATTAAAAAGGTTTTAGTATAATAAAAATTTTATTGGTTGATTAAAAAAAGAAGTAATAAAAATAACTAAATTTGTATTATGATGTTAATTATGAATAAAATCGAAATAGTTGCCTATACTATTAAGATATTGAATGTGATCGGAATCGTTGTATTTTTCGACAATTCGTTTGATTCTTTGATCACGAATGCGTTGATTCTCTCTTTGGGCGTTCGGTACGCCATTATCGATGTGATTTAGATCACGTTCCACTTTATCTTGTACTTCAACCAAATGCTGAATAAAAACTGGTGTTTGAGGGTGAGAAATTGCTACTCTCTTATTGAAAACACGATGCCAAGCTTCTAAGCAATTAATAGTTCTCGATGAATCGGATAGAACATTGTCGTACATGTTCCAGACATTGATAGCAAATAATGGTTCTTTACGGTCCTTTTTTCTCCGTCGACGACCTGCGCCTTCCTGAGGAACAACTTCTCCGATGTAGTTGGTCTCAAAATAGTCATAAAGTGGGTCTAATTTGGAAGGGATATCTTTCTCGATTAATTCAAAAACATTGACTACGTCGATCACTGGTACAAAAGCAATGGCAAACAAATATTTCATATGCTTTTTGCAGTCGACATTGAATTGTTGAGTTGATTCTTCATTTGAAACTGGAGCTTTATATAGACTAGAGAGACCAAGTAACTGAATATGCTTCCATATATTTTGCGTAAGATGAAATAAACACGCTTTTATATTTGATTGTTTGAAAACCGAACGTCCAGCATTCATTGCACCTTTTTCAAAATCAGTCATAATCGTCCTTGGTTTAAGATCTGGTTTAATTTCTAAAAGTTTTTCGTAAACCCTGGTATATGATAGCTCTGACTTGTCTTCTAGTAAGCAAAAAACTAATGGAAAAGATTTATTAGTAGTTTTGGCATGTATATTCCAGGATTGGGTGAATAAAAGTGGAGCTGTCCTTAAAGTACCATCTGCAAACCAGTCCAGCGATTCCGATAGTTCTTGAAGACTATTGTCTGTGGCAAAGATAATAATACGGGCCTCTTCTTCTTGTTCGTCATCATGAGAATCCCACAAAAGAAATCGGTGTACACGTGCTGAAAATTTTAAATCTTGCGGGATCCGTAGACCAATTAAAAGCTCGGGATCCGTGGTATAAATGGAATTCTTTTTCCTATTTCTATTGATTGTTCTTGTCAGTGCGCTGTCGGTCGGCATTAAAGACAATATTTCTAATGGAAGTCCTCGAGTTTCTGTATTTACAATTGTCGATGGAGCACTACGTGAATTGGATGCTGATTCCTTTATATTAGAAGATATAATAGCGGCTCTGATGCAATTTTCATTGCCTATTTGGTGACCAAAATGGGTATTTGGTTGTTTGATGATAGTGTTTTCATATGTTTTTATGGTTGCTAAGCAACCAGAAGATTCGTTTTCACAACAAATCCAAGATTTATATCCTGTTATCTTCGATTCATATTTAAATCGATACTTTTCACCTAAGTAACCAATACAAAGTTTCCCTTTAGTGGTTTTAAACTCAAAAAAAGTATTATCTTGACTTTGAGACATGAAATGAATTTGGTGACAATACTATTATTTATTTTGTTTATTTATTTATTTACTATTTTTTTGGACAATTTTAAAATGACATTACTTAAAAGAGAACTGTCGGAAGTGACTTGTCGGAAGTGACTTGTCGGAAGTGACTTGTCGGAAGTGACTTTTTCGGATAGGTCTGACTACCAATAACTTCTGACTGTGGTTCAGCACTTTGTTCCATAGAAGGAGATTTTGGTAGTGTGATTACGACCTGTCTGTACAATCAAATAACACAAAAAAATGACCATTGTTCTAAAACCTTAAAAACTTGGGTGGTTTATGTTTTTATCGAAAAACTTTTGATATATTTAAGGCATTATCTTAAAATTTTGTACACATATTTAGTTGAATTTAAGCTTTTAAAATAAATATCTTTATAAAATAAAATCTTTTATTTAGTCTTGATTTTCAGTATTTTTCCTACTCCAGAAATTAACATTTATTTATTTATCTATTTTATTTATTAAATTAGAGTTTAATTTCCATGAAATAAGATTTACATATGTATAAAATGGCTAGAAAATTTAAAATACAATTGAATGTCTTATTTATCATTTATACATTTCTAAAAATTACACATTTTATAACATACCCAAATAGGTAGGAAAAAAGTGTTTTCAACTTTTCCTTTTTTTCGGTTTATTTTGGATAATCATTTTAAGGATTTTATAAATATTTAACAAAACTTCAAATAAAAATAATTACCTTAAAAACTTATTCGGATGTAAGAAATATTATTGTATTTACAGATTCTTCAAGATCGATCACCTAGTATGGTAATTTTGTTTTGTGGAAAAAAAATGTAAAAGGAAAAAAAGGGTGCATTGTGGCAGAACCTTAAAAGTTGTTTTTTCGATATTTTGGTGTTATTTGATTTTATCTTCTCGAAAACTAGACAGAAAATTACAATCAATTGCTCATTTCAATTGTAATGTTTACATTAGTACCTTTGGATCCGTCTATTCGATCTCTCTCGTTGGACGTATTGGAGCATGTAATTATGCTCCATCATAACTTAAACGTTCATGGTTAAGTTAATTAACTCCAGTGATATCTTCAAAGATGTCGCTATATCACGTTAATCATAAAAAAAATTCTCTACAAAAAGATATATTAAACTTGCAACTTTTATATGGTGTCTTGTAAGGACAACCTAGGTCACAAGCAGAGTTGTTCCTCAAGTCGCTATTTTTCAAGTCTTTCGACCAAAAAGTCAAGTCAAGTCTTAACTTGACTCGATTTTTTTTATATTTTTCAAAAGATTATTTTATAAATTTATAATTTTTTGGTTAACAAAATGATTCAATTAAAAATGTAAACGTTAAAAAGATTTTAGAGAATAAAAAATCTAAATTCAATTTTTACATAAACTATAATTTAGTAAAAATAAAATCAGACAAAACATCAACTCAAGTTACTTTTTAACTTTTTCCTGTAAAAAATAAAATCAAGTCAAGTCGTGACTTGACTTTTTACTGAAAAAAAAATTCAAGTCAAGTCGTGACTTGGACTTGACTTGAGACTTGAGACTTGATGAACAACTCTGGTCACAGGTAGGGATCAATTAATAGACCAGAGTGAACTAATTTTGAAAAAAAAGTATCAATAATAATTATTAAAATGTCAATTTTAGAAACCAGTAGTGTTGGGCGGCGGCAGACCAACCGTGAAATGGCCGGCCAAATTTTAGAAAACCGTGAGGTGGCCGGTCGACTATCAGCCAAAATGAAAACCGAATTTTCTCTTGATGATATTTTCTCTATGTTAAATATTTTAACTGAAAAATTTTGGGCATATTTATACCGAATTTTCAAATGATATCAAAAATAATAATATGAAAAATTTAATGAATAAATAAAGAAATGGAATAGAAGTAATTTTAATTTTTTTTCAGCTTTTTCTAAAAAAATAACTCCAAAACTCAATAAAAGTTTATTGTATTTAATTACCATTAATTGTTTTTTTATGATTTTAGTTAAAAAATAATTATCCGTATGGATAATTATTAAGTAAACAGCAAAATTCAGATAATTAGTAAAAAATGTTTCAAAAATTTGAACTTTTATAAAAATTTTGTTGATTTACAACAGGTATTGTTTTTTCGAAATATTTATGTTGTTGTCTTTTAAACATAACCGTTTTTAAAAATAATTTTAGATTTCAATTATGTGTCAACAAAAATTGAAAAAGAAATTGTTTAATTTACATTTAAAATTAAATTTATGTAAAATGCATTAATTTAAAATAACTCAAATCATTAAAAAACAATTAATGGTAAATAAATACAATAAACTTCTATTGAGTTTTGGAGTTATTTTTTTAGAAAAAGCTGAAAAAAAATTAAAATTACTTCTATTCAGTTTCTTTATTTTTTCATTAAATTTTTCATATTATTATTTTTGATATCATTTGAAAATTCGGTATTAATATGCCCAAAATTTTTCAGTTTAAATATTTTACATATCAAGAGAAAAAGAAAGAAATTTAAACTAAAAATGAAATCAATCTGGCAAATAATGATGATGGTCACATTTTCAATGCATTTTAAACCAAAATTTTGTCAAAACATGAATCAATTTGAAAAGCTTTTGATAAATGGATCAACAGACTTGACTGTGTCTGAACAATTTAGAGGCGCATATTCCTTCTACACTGTTCAAAGCTTGAGTCTTTTAAAATGTGCCTCTTTTTGTTCTATAAACAATAATTGTCTAATTTTTTCGATAAAAAAATCTGAAAATAATTCCGAATGTGAATTTTTTTCTTCTCAAAATTTGGATGAATCTGAAATAATTTCAAAAAGCTATTCATCTGTTTACAGAAAAAAACTTAATAATTTAGAGACAACTATTACAACTACAACATCCACTACTACAATAACCACAACAACAACAACCGCTGACTATACTTGTCTTGGTGACGATTGCTCGTGTTTTGATAGCATGAGGTGATATAAAAATATTTTTTTTGTCTGAAAAATAATTTAAAATTTCAATTTTTAGTTATTTTTCAAAATCTTTAAATAAATGTGTAAAATGTAGAGATGGTTGGACAGCATACACAAGTATTTGCTATCAGGGATTCAGTAGTGTTCAAAAATGGCAAGACTTTGTCGACTACTGTTCTTCCCTTAATTCATCACTCTTGATTGCAGACACTTCTGAAAAATTTGATTTCTTTAGACCAATATCAAAAGATCTTACTACAGCTAGTGGAAATCACCGTACTTGGGTAAATCATTGGTTTTATTTCAATTTATTTATTTTATTTGAAATTAAGGTTTATGCTAAATATGATGTTATTGGAGTTTACCAATGGAATAATTTGAACACAATTAATTCATCGTTTTTTTTTAATGGATTAATAACTAGTTTTACTGGATGTTTTTGTTATGACACATTTTCTAGTTCTCTATTATCTATCACAACGTGTACTACTTCTTCAAATGGTATATGTGAATATGGTGATTAATTTTGTTTAGTTCACAATCAAATTTGGCGTAAACAAAATTATGAAAAATCGTTTTGATTTTACCAAATTTTAATCATTTTTTAACACAAATAAAATAATTATTAGTAGCAACTGAAACAGTTTTGGAATTTTATTTTAATGAAAATATTTACAGAATTCATTTTGTGAAAAATTTTGAATATTTTAACTTGAATATCCTTTTTATTAATTCATATTATTTTGGATGAATGATTTTTTAAAGAATTTAAATAAAT
Source organism: Brachionus plicatilis (assembly GCA_010279815.1). Classification (NCBI taxonomy): domain Eukaryota; kingdom Metazoa; phylum Rotifera; class Eurotatoria; order Ploima; family Brachionidae; genus Brachionus; species Brachionus plicatilis. The sequence continues at coordinate 1,507,229 of QEOQ01000316.1, forward strand.
AAAGTGACACGATCAGACGTTAAATATAACTTGTTACTTAAAAAGAAAAGAGATTCAGTTTTTATTTCTTACCCTTTCGGTATGTTCATTAAAACTTTTTAAATTTCAAATTTTGAGAAAAAAACTAAAAATTATTTTTTTTTCATGATTTTTAAAAAATTACTTTTGTATTATTATTTTTGGATATTATCTTGTTCATCAGTCATTATATTTTTTTCGAAGCAGACACCCTTCTTTACAGATAATCCCTAAAAGCGAGAACCAAGAGCCCTGGTAAGCCAATCTGCACCCATTTATGTTTGTCTATTTTTATTATGGATTATAATTACAAATTGGTTAAGGCCTTTTTGGAACTAAAAAATGACCTTCAAAGTCTATGATATCAATAAGTGAAAAAAAACTCCATAATTCATTGTAAAGCTTAGAATATATACAATAATATAAGTTGAAGGGAGATTCCCAGGCTGTTCAGAACGGATCACTCTTTTCATCACCCAGCCTTCATTTAATTTGACATAAAAAATGAATTTCTAATAAATATTTAATAAGTTAAATTAAGTATAAAATTGAATTTTTTAAGAACATAAAATAAAAGCAGTAGAATTGCGATTGAAAAAATACACTGAAATGTAAAGTTTAGTGTAATCAACCCAAAAAAGTTTTTTTTTTTTTATAATTTTCCATCGTTAATTGTTGCTGCTCCTTAAATTGTATTTCAATATTCTTGAGTCATTTTTTTATCAGTTTATCTTTCAAATTTAAAGCGGAATTTTTATAAAAGGAAAGGAAAGTAAATTAAAAAGGAAAGTAATCATTTTACTAAAATATCAAATGTATTTTAGGGTCCTTTTAGGGCAAATTGAAGTTTCAGATCAAATTTTAAGATCAAAAGGATCATTTAAAATTTTAAAGCTAAAAAAATCTAATAATAATTTTTAAGAAATAAATACTAAGCATTACTAGACATGTTATGTCTAATAATGGTTCATTATCAAATTTACATCAAAATGATTGATCTCTAATTTATTTAAAAAAAACAATCAATATTTTAAATAATTCAGGTTAAGTTAATTCACAAATTCAAATTTATAACTTTTATATCCATTCATTCAAACTGAAATAATTTTATTTTTCTACTTTAATAAACTTTAAATTTTAAAACAATTAATTTTTTTGTCTTTAAAAGTAAGTTTACATTCAAATCAATTAAAATATTTAAACCTACTAAATTTCAATAAAAAGGGACAATTTAAAATTTTAAATATGAAAATAAACTTGACATGACATGTCAAATAATTGATATGAAAAATTTATTTTTTCTCTATTATTAAAAAAAATATTACAATTTATATTTTGATCTTTTGATCTTGATCTCAAACTTCAATTTGCCTCCTTTTAGAGATATAATTTAATAAGAAAAGATTGAATTTATCGATTTCTACACAATTGTAAAAACGCTTTAAATAAGCAAGCATTATTATAAGTCTAATCGATTTTTTACTAATTGGAAGTTAAATCTTAAATAATGGAGAAAAATTTGTTTATAAGCCTTTTTAGATTAAAAAAAAATTGTAAATATAAAATATATTAGAATCAAAAAAGCCTAAATAAAAAAGATAGAGAAAAAAATTAAGCTTTAATTAATTAAAAATATAATAAGTTATTAAAAATTTTAAAGATACAGTTTCAAAACTAGATTCAAGATTTTTTTTCCTTTCCTCTTATTTTCTTCATCTTTTCTTCTTCCTATACCTTTCATTTTCGTTACCTCTTTCATTCTTTTTCCTTTCCTTTCCTATTCCTCCTCCTTCCCTTAAGAGAACTGGAAGAGGAAAAGAAAAGAAAGCGATCATGTTAGTTTTAATTTGTACTGTTGAAGTTTAATTGAAACAAGTAATATATTATATATTATATGCTAAAGTACCGTAAACTTTCGATTATAATTGCGCAATTATAGCAGAGCGAATGAATACTATTACATGTAATTGTTTCTAGAAAACGGGTACTTTTTTAATGATATAATTACATGCAATTCTAACTTAAATTATTTAAAATAATTCAAAAAAATTAAAAAAAAAAAGCACCAGTTGAGACCGTGGATTTAGTGACAACCGATGAACAAATTTTACCTATTAATGGAACAAGCTACTGAAACTGAAAGGCAAAAAGAAGAACGTTTGAAAAACAAAGAAAAAATCAAGAGATGCGTGTAAAGCTGTACGAAAATATTCAGAGGCAGGCAGAACAAAATATAACAAGAGGTCGAAGGACATTTCACAGCAAACCTGTTCCAAGCATGCCTGTAAGCAATTTGGAAAACGAGCATTCAGATGACGAAAACTTAGGAAAAAATGATCAATCACAAAATAAAAATGATGGTAGAGATAGTGTTGAAATAAGAAGTAGTGGTGGTGTAAGTGGTAGTGATAGTGTTATAGAGAGTGGTAGGGGTACTGGAAGAGGAAGGGGGAGGGGGAGGAGCAGAGGTAGAGGTAGAGGAAGAGGTGGAAGAGGGGATAATAGCAAAAATATTGCTCACAATGAAACTTCTAAAACTAAAGGTGGAACTCAAAGAGGAAGAAAACGACTCCAGGGTTTAATCATTAATTTATTAAAATTTTAATTTTGAATTTTTTAAGTTAATAATCATTAAATTTTTAAAATAAATGATTCGCTTTTTAGTTTTTTTAATATTTTTTTATATTACAAGTAATTATAGAGTTTTTCAGCTATTATTGCGCAATTAGTATTATAATTATTATAGCTAGACTTTTTGAAATAGCTTACATGTAAATGTATTTCAAAAAAAAGTGCCAAAAACACGTTATTATTACATGTAACTATTAGGGTTGGTCGACCGGTTCGAAACCGAACCAAATTTTTGAAACCAGTTTTTTTTTTCAAACTGGTTTATGAAACTGGTTTTTTTTTCAAGCCGGTTTTTCAAACCAGTTTTTTTTTACAAACCGGTTTATGAAACTGGTTTATTTTTCAAACCGGTTTTTGAAACTGGTTTTTTTTTCAAACCAGTTTTTGAAACCGGTTTTTTTTTCAAATCGGTTTATGAAACTGGTTTTTTTTTCAGACCGGTTTCTGAAACCAGTTTTTTTTTTAAACCGGTTTTTGAAACCGGTTTTTTTTTACAAACCGGTTTATGAAACTGGTTTTTTTTACAAACCGGTTTATAAAACTGTTTTTTTTTACAATCTAATGTTAAAAAACTTACCCACAGTGACTCTAATTGAAATAAGTCAACTCTTTAACATGAGTTTGGAACTAGGCCAAGTGCCAAAATCCTGGAAAATAGCAACCATAACAATGATCCCTAAGAAATCTTCTCCTACTCAAGACCCAAATAACTATCGTCCAATTAGTATGACAAGTTGTCTTGGAAAGTT
>QEOQ01000316.1:1512192-1597686 GCA_010279815.1 Brachionus plicatilis
GTTTTGAAAAAAAAACCGGTTTCAAGAACTGGTTCCAAAAAAAAACTGGTTTGAAAAACGGGTTTGAAAAAAAAACCAGTTTCATAAACCGGTCTGAAAAATTGAACCAATTTGACTTAAAACCGGTTCGAAACCGGTTTGTCCAAACCGGTCGACCAACCCTAGTAACTATAGCTGAAATCCATGTAATATTATTTGTAATTATAATCGAAAGTTTACGGTATTGAACGTTTAGTAAACTCATTTAAATGAGGTTTTGGACTAAGGCCAAGTTCCAAGTGGAAAAGAGCAAGTATAACCATTATCCCTAGGAAATCTTTTCCCACTCAGGAGCCTAATAGCAATAGTCCAATTAGTATTCCAATTTGTCAAGGACACTAGAATTTATAATTTTCTTGAGAAAAATATATTACTTGTACATTAGCAATCAAGATTTAGAAAACACATAATCTTAGTTTTCTTATTCAAAAAGTTGTAGAGTAAAAAACGAAATAAAAAAATCTGTTGTGGCAAAATGTTTTCTATTTCGATGGTTTTCCCTAAAACACGAACTCGGACTCCGGAAAAAGGACTCACAGACTTTTCGAGCCTAAAGCACGCATTCGGACTCGAAAAAAAATTCTACTAAAACCCGGACCCGGACCTTTGAAAAATTTGCTATATCACGGACCCGGACTTTCAGATCCTAATATCCGGACTCCGGACAAAATTTATTAAAAATGAATGATTTAAAAATGACACAAAATTTTATTATAGAATTCAGTGTTTATCACAAAAAACGAAAATTTAACGGCAATTCATTTTATAAAAATAAATTTTAAAATTTTGACAAATTTTTCTTTTCTCTCTTTTGACCTATTGATTGTTTTTTAGCGTTTAAAACAGCAACTAACGCCTCAAAACCATCTTACTCATTAGGCTCACTATTCGAACTTAAATTATTTTCCATTATGTATTTGAAAGTGCTTAATATTTATTTTTTTAAATAAAATTCTAAATTCTATTTTTCAATTTGTCTTTTGCATGCAGTTTTTTTTTTCATAATTTCATTTTTTTGCATGCAGCTTTTTAAATACTTTTTTTGTTTAAAATTATTACTAGGATTCCGAAGTCCGTGTTTTAGTCTTTAAATTATTCCGGAGTCCGTATTTTAGTAATTCATTTTTTTCTCACGTCCGGGTCAGTGTTTTAGGCTTGATAAGTCCAGGTCTGCGAGTCCGTTTTCCGGAGTCCGGGTCCGTATTTGAAAAGAATGAAAATTTAAACCATGAAACTTAGTTTCTAAGTTTAAATATAAAGTAATAATGAATATCAACAAAGATACTGACGTAAAGAACATCTAATTATTAATATAATGATTATTTATTGAGTCAAGTCTCATAGACAAAAGAGTAATATAAAGAAAAGAAAGGAATTTTTTGAAAATAGAGTTAAAATTTATCAAAGAGTTGAAAAGAGTAGAAAATATTTTTTTAAATTATTTTATTTTTTAAATCTACATAACTTGTAAAGCATACATTACAAATAATAAAATTAATTCAAAGATTAATTCTTGTATCTAAAGATAAACTCTTTGAATTGATTATCAGCTTAAAGATACCTAATGCATAACCCTCAAATTCAAATAATCAGATTCATCTAATAAATAAATGTCATATAAACAAAAAATCTTAAATATACTAAAAATATTTATTGATTGATTTTAAAGTCAATTTATTCAGAAAATAAATGTCTCCATTTTTTTGACAGATAGTATATTAAACATTAGAATATTCGCAAATTCCGCTTGTTGATGAAAAACACCCGGAAATGTCCAAAAGGGAATTGGGGAATGTATAATATCCAAAGCATCCATTAAAAGTTGTCACGCCTGAAACTAACGATGCGTTCAAAGGATTTAGATTCATCCAGTTGAAAACATTAATAGTATCATACCTTGCGTAGACCTAATCATTAAAAAGGTATCAATAAAATTTTAGCAATTATCGAAAATTTTACCCAAGTTCGTTGATAGCCACTTATTGCCGAAAGATCTCTTGAGACACTCTGAAAAAATTGAAATTTTTCATTATCATCGGCAATTAGCAGACTTGAATTAAGTGATGGACAATAATCAACATATTCTTGCCAAGTTTTGGGTTGTGGAAACGCTCTATAACAAATTGATTTAAAGGGTAGCCACATATCTCTACATTGGTTTATATTCGATTGTATGACTTTTTTTCTGTAAACAGATGAATAACTTTTTGAAATTATTTCAGATTCATCCAAATTTTGAGAAGAAAAAAATTCACACTCGGAATTATTTTCTAATTTTCTTTTCGAAAAAATGAGACAATTGTTGTTTATAGAACAAAAGGAGGCACATTTTAAAAGACTCAAGCCTTGAACAGTGTAGAGGGAATATGCGCCTCTAAATTGTTCAGACACAGTCAAGTCTGTTAATCCATTTATCAAAAGCTTTTCAAATTGATTCATGTTTTGACAAAAATTTGGTATAAAATGCATTGAAAATGTGACCATCATCAATATTTGCCAGATTGACTTCATTCTTGAATTTAAATTTCAGTTTTTTTTTTCTGGATATGTTTGAAAGATTTTAGCTGAAAATTTATTGGTTTAGTTTTATCGGATTTTTAAATTATATCTGAAAAAATAATATTTAAAATTTAATGAATAAAACTAGTAAGGATATTCAGTGATTTTGAATTTCCTCAGCTTTTTCTAAAAAAAATTACTCCAAAACTTAACAAAAATATTATTTTTATTACTATCAATTAATTTTTTATGAATTGAATTTTTTTTAAATTTATGTATTTTAGCTCGATTTTATTTTTAATCTAAAATAAACTTTTTTTTTCAATTCTTAATGATATTTTATTAAATTTTAAAATTTACTTAAAAAAAACAACTATTTTGATTAAAAATTTAACATTTTACAACACAAGATGAATGCTATATTTTTGGATTAGTTCAATAATTTACGTAGAATATTGTAAATTTGCGTTATGAAAGTAAAAAAATCATAAATTTAAGAGATTTTATGTAAATTTTTGTACAAATGAAAATGTTTTTCGATTCAAATATCTTTTTTCAAACATTTTGACATCGAGAAATTCTCTAAGCCTTTGGAAAGATTCTAAAACCTCTTAAAAGTTGTTATAAATTTTAATTAATTATTTAAAAACTATTTATTTTAAACAAATATTATATATGATTTACGATGTTATTTCAACATTGGATATATTTTGTAATTCAAGCAAAAAAAATTAAACCAATTTTTTTTTATTTTTTCTTTGAAATTTCTTCTTTTTTTCTCAGGGTTAACCGACAGGCTACTGCCCATGTCATAAAAGACCGATTAACACTCCTTATATTGATTTTAAAATCTTTAAAAAAAATCCTTTTTGACAAGTGGTTAATTATAAATCTAATTAATTTATAAAAAATGAGAAATTGCAAAATTTTTTAATCATTCTAGGATAAAAAATTTAACTTGAAAAATTTCAAAAAAAGAATTTTCAAATTCAAATCATTCCGACTTGATTTTAAAAATTTTTACTTATATATATGACTTTTGAATAACTCTAGTAACAATTCAAAAAAAAAATTCAATTAAAGATTGATTAAATCAGAAATATTTATTTGTTGAATGATGTTTTTATAGACCTTTTTACAAACATATTAAATTATAGTTTTAATTAATACATAGTATTTATGTTTTTGCCGCCAAAAATTTAGCTAAAAAAAAGAGCTGATTAAATTTGAAAATTTTTCTTCAATAAAAAGCCAAATTTTGCATGAATCTAAGAGGACTGAAGATTAACTTTATCAATAATCACGCTTTAATTTTTAATATTAATGTTTCCATGACAATTTGAAATAGATGTTAAGGTTAAAATATTTTTTTATTAAAATTTTTCAAAATTAAAAAAAGAAAATAATCTTATTCGAAAATTGTAAAATACAAAATGTCCGGCACAGTTGCATTAGAAGCTCAGCTAAATGGTTATCTAAAAGAGGTAGTGACATGACACATTAATAGAAGATAAAAAAATTTTTTTTTTAAAGTATTTAGATCACTATGGCTTCGATTCCACTTTGAAAAAATTTACTGAAGAATGTTCTAACAAAGGAAAATCAATTTTGGAACTAGAAAAGTTAAACAACACAAATCCCAAAATCAATCTAATCTTGGTAATTAATTTCACTTTCAGAAGGAGTAAATTTAAGCAAATTTTTTTTTGTGCCAGAACGAAATGATCGGCCTATTCATACAAGGACAGCGGAAAGACTTTTTTCGCAGATGGTCTGAATACATTGCACCAGATTTAATAAATGAAGACTTACATGCCCAAAAGCTTGAACTCGAACTAAACATACACTTTGCTGTTTTTCCATTTAGAAAAAATGTTCCAAGAAAAAAAAAATAATTTTAAAATTTTAAAATTTTAAATTTTAGACAAATTCAAGAGAAGGAATGAACGCGTTTAAGGAATACATAGAGAACAAAGGTAGAGTTTTGTGCCAGACTAAAGAATTTTTGCCCTATTTCGGCCTTCCATACCACCAAAATCCACAAGACGGATATCCTGAGCTTTTCAATGTAAACAATGAATTTATTTCAAAATTTTTTTAAACCATTTTAATTTTTAATAATTCAGGAAGCATGGATTGCAGATTTACAAAATAAACTTGAAGAATTTATGAAAAATGCCTTGAAAAATAAAAATCAGCCCAAACTGGTTGAGCTTGTATCCCAACAGTCTGATTCGAATTCCAATTTTGAAAACGCCAGACTAAAGCAACAATTGGCCGAATCTGAAAAAAGAACCATGGCCTTTATGCGAAAATTCAACAGGGTCCAGTCTGAATACCACTCGTTGATTGGCATTACAGCCGAATTGGTCGACAGTCTGGAAAATTCTATTAATGGAAAACCGGTCAGCAATGAATACATTCAAAATATATGCTTCAAGCTTTTTAACACACAACTAAAACAAACCATTGATTTTACAAGACCCGGAACTGCCGGAGACCACATCCGCAACTCGCTAGCCTACCAAAAACTCATACCGTACAAATTTTAATTTATAAAAAAAAAAAAAAATAAATTTTTTAATTTAAGAGAAAAATCAGATCTGAAAAAAACCATTCCATCATTGGATTTTGTTAAAATAAAGCATGACTTAACTCACCAGCATGAAAAACGTCAGCTTGCGCTGCTGCAAGCGTTGCGCTGGAGACTTACCAAAGCTGAATCAACTGAACAGCGGCAAAAAATTTTAACTTCCTACATAGGCTCAGATTTACTCAACTTCCGCAATGAAAAGCCAACAAACAGCATAATAGATTTACTCAAATCACCCAATGAATTGATTAAACAGTTCATGGCTAGAATGATAAACACTTTGGCTTCACTCAATTATGGCCGCAGCTATTTGGCATCAAGTCCAGATTTGGTCAAAAATATGATCCTGGCTCTCAGACACGAAAAAGATGACACTTACACGAAAAAAAATTTACTAGCTGCTCTGCAAAAGTTGAGCTTGAGGCACAATTTACACTTATTGATGATCAATGAGAATGCTATTGATTATCTAGTTGATCTTTTTGAAGACAATGAGTCCCTGAGTGACTATTCTTTGGAGTATGCGGTGGCACTGTTTATGAATTTGACCCTCAAAAAGGCTGGAAAATACAAATGTGTCAGTGATCATAAGCGAATACTTAAAGTTTTGACCGAATTGTTGTCAAATTCGTCAATTGAGGCTCAGAACTATTTAAATGGCGCTTTGTACAGCATTTTGACTGTTCCTCAGATAAGACATTATGCCAAAGAAATTGTAAAATTTTTTCCTCCTAACTTTGGTGCTAATTTGAACCTTTTGTTTTATCAAAACCAGACTTGTTTTTAAGTCACAAGTCTTAAGTCAAGTCAATGACTTAATAAATCAATATTTGATACCAATAAAGTAGTTGCTTCCAAATTCCTGGCTGTTAATCTTGTGGTCTGTTAATGTATCCAGATTATGAAAAAATTCTTTCAACTGGTCCAAATGAAGCAGATATTGATAAAAATTTTTGTGCAAATCATGACTTAGACTTAAAACTGTGACATATAATCAAGTCTGATCAAAACATGTTTTGACCAAGATTAGGCTAAATATTTTTCCCCGGGTAATTGACAATTTAGAGAAAATTTTTATTATTTACTTTTCTCCAGAGTTTTTTAAAAGTCCCATATTGAAGTCCAAAGGCATTGGGAATTTTGGAACAAAGAACAAAAATAAAAATTTTAAAATGAAATGACTAAGTTTGAATTTAAAAATTGTTCTGCAAAATGTATCAGTTGATACAAACATTGTTTCACCCAAATTAAGTCTCTACAAAAACTCTGGAAGTGTGCAAACCACTAAATGTAAAAAAAAATCATTCAAATTAAATGGCAGAGTAATTGCAGAGACTTAATTTGGGTGGTTTAAAGTTTGTATCGGCTGATAAATTTTGCAGAACAATTTTTAGACTCATAGTAAATAAATTAATTCAATTTGAGATTTTTGTTTTTGTTCTTTGTTCCAAAATTCACCATGTCAAGTCCAAGTTTTAATTTTTTTTTAATTTCGATAATTATTATTCATTTTGTTCTCTTTTTTTATTTTATTTTTTCTTATTTTTTAATTTTAAAAATTTCAACAACCTCAAATTGAATTGGAAGCTAAGAAGAGCAGTCCAGCAGTCATTATTGATGATAAATATCATCTTCTTAACTTTTGTAGAATGCACTGTTTCTAAAAATTGTAGAAAATATTTAAATTCATAATTTTTTTTTGAAGAGTTTTTGCAGAGTAATGTAAATTTTTTTGTGCCATTTTCAGTAAAAGTTTAATTTATTAGAAAAAATTACAAGATTTTCCTGTATGGATTTTTTCTACTTATCCAATATTTAGAGATTTGAAGAAATTACATTTAAATAAATATAAGTCTTAATGTTCTAAGAGTAAATAAGGTGCAAGTGAAGCAATAAATTCTAAGAAAAAATGAAAATTTTCAGTTGTAATTAAATATTAGAAATTTTAATGGATTTTGTATTAAATTTTAAAAGTCATTGTTGAAGAATAATTTGACAAACAATTTCTCAAAGATACAAAAATTAATTTTAAAAATATCCTTGGTTTCAATTAATTTAGTTAAATTTTATTTTATTCTAAAATTCTTTTTCTTTTGTTTTGTTAGTTTAAAAATAAAAGACTTTCAATTCTAATTTTTCTATTTAACATTTCTCAAACCTTATTTCAACAATCATTAAACTTGACTTCAAGAAAAATCAAAAAATCAAAATTAATTTTATGTTATTTTTAGTAAAATTTTAGACAAAGAAGAGGAGATTAATTAAGTTTAAAAGGTTAAATAAAACTTTGATTTATTTATTAGTTTATATGTACCTAGTTAAGGCTCCTTCAGAAAAGAAAAAAAACTTTGATTTATATTTGGCTTTATACTACTCTGATCAGCTTAAATACATTTGATTTTTAAATTTTTTAAATTTTTTAAATATGGTGATAATTTTTAATTTTTCAATTATTTAAAATTTTTTAAATATGGTGACAATTTAAATTTATTAAAATCTTTTAATTTGGCGATGTTTCTAAAATTTAAATTATATGGTGACAAAACCCAGTTGTGATGGGTTTTGATCTAAGTAAAATAAAATCTAAGTAAATCTAAGTAAAAAGTAAAATTGCTTTTTTTACTTAAAAAAAGAAAAAGGAAAAATTTAAAGAAATATTATCGAATCATCATTTCATCATCAGATTTTTTTTCTGAATACAAATATTTAAAATTTAAGCTTTTAAAAATTTTTATGATTCATTTATTTTTTTGAAAATAATTCAAGCGTGTTTTTAAACAAATGGTTCAAAATAGAATTTATTTTTTTTCGAGATTAATTTTTTAAGTTAAATTTAATTTCAAGAATTTGGCTGATGTTATTCGAAATTTTTCATCAGATGATGACTATGTGAACAAACAACGAGAAGTAATAATTAACAAAATAAACGAAGATTCTGACAATGAGATTGAACAACCAGATGACGAAGAGGATGATGAAGATGACGAAGAAGATGGCGATTTGATGGAAAGAGAATTGGATGCCGGAGAGACTTTTATGAAGCAAACAGACGAAATTTCTGGAGAAAATTTGCTCTTAAAATTTTATTCATTTATTAATCAAGGTAATGAGCCCATTATGAGCCGTGAAGGATCTAAAAGTAAATTACAAAATGAATTAATAAATGAATCGACCCTTTTGAACAAGCCAACAACCCCGTTAAGTGTGCGAAACAGCCAAGTTATTCAATCAAAAAATTTTGAAAAATCACAATCTAAAAACAATTCATTATCTCAAAGTTTGGCACCTGCAAAAAAAGATAACTTAAAAGCAAGTCTTTCATTCAATAAGACACAAAGTCGAGAAAAATTTGGAAAAAAGTTGACTGATTCAAAGAATAAATCAAATTTTCCAAGCATCAACTCAAATGATATAAGAAGCATTGACAGCTATGAGCCAGTTTACACAAATGTTCAGGACTCTAACGATGCGTTTAGGAACAAGCCTAAAATTCAACGCACACCTGATCAAAGCGTACGCCAAAAATCTTTAATAGCATCGTCAATTCAATCGAATTCGTCCTATGTACCAAAATATTCTGTCAGCGAGCCCAGACCAAGTTCGGCAAGCTCTAATAAATCGAAAAATTCTCCCAATTCATCTAATACTTTAAATCAGAATTAAATAAGATCAAAATTTATTTTCACTGTGTTTTATCTCACCTATTAAGTTTATTCCCTTAAAGATAATAAAATTTTAAAATTACTTTTTTTTATTTTTTTAAATAAATTTGAAAAAAAAAATTTGGTATTAAAAATATTTTAGGTAATTTTTATTAAATATTTAAAGCTTTTAAGTTTGTGGTTGAAAAACCACTGATAAAGAGAAATAGCATAATATTTTTTTATAAAAAATGTAAATAAAACACAATTACAAATAAATTTTATTTTTAAAAATTCAATTACATCTCTACGGAGTGAAATTCAAAACTTTTAAAAAATTTATGTTCTTTGTTCCAAAATTCACCATGTCAAGTCCAAGTCAGTAAAATTAAAGTTTTAGTTTTAGAAAAAAAAATAAAAGTCTGATTCTGACTTGAAACTTTTTTTCGATGCTGATAATCGATCTGTAAGTCACATACGCATACAGAATTAAAATAATTTTTTTCCAAGAGTGATTTTTTTTATTAAATTAATCTCTTTTCAAATAAGATCAATAAAAAATTTTATAGTTTTCATTTTCATTTTATTATTTTATTTTAATAAATTTTAAAATAAAGAATTCTAAAGATCGTTGAAAAAAATAAGTGCACTTATTTTTATTAATTTACCCTTAAAAAATTGGAATATTTTATTTTATTGGAAAAGAAAAAAAATGACACCAGAATATTATTAATTTCAAAGAGCTCATTTTTATTTTAAATACTAAAATTAAATATTGAAGGCCATAAAATAGTTAAAAGCCAAAAATGGTTTTTACTTACCTGCTAACTTTGACAATTTTGCTTGGCTTTGTAAAATACACCAAATCTTTTGAAAATAGATTTTGGATAGTGAAAATAAATAACAGTAAAAGCTTTGATTTAGCCCAAAATTTCAGAGCTAATTTTACAATCAAAATTTTTAATGACATTTCTAATTTAAAATGTTCAAGCCAATGTTCACTGGAAAGCAAATGTCTTTATTTTTCTTATTCAATATTGAAATCATCTCAAGTTTGTTCTTTATTTTCAAGTGACAAAATTGATTCCTCTAGTGTGATTTTTGACTTAAATTCAAAAATTTACAGAAAAATTCTGACCGAAAATGTAGCCTTCTCAACCACAATACCAATGGATTATACCTGTGTTAATCAAGACTGCACTTGCAATGATCCTTTAAGGTAGCTTCAAAAAGAAAGACATAAAAAATTAAATTTTTATTTTATAGTTTTTATTCAACAATTCAAAATAAGTGTATTAAATGTAGAAATGGATGGTTGCCTTACAAAAATGTCTGCTATCAAGGATTTGCTATGGCCAGAAAATGGACAGATTATGTGACTTATTGCAATTCATTGAATTCCACTTTATTGATGCCAATCGATGCTGATAAATTTAATTATTTTGCTTTTGTTGGCAGAAATTTGAGCTTAATTAATTCAATTATACGTTTATGGGTATAATTTGAAAAGCTAAAAATCAAACTTTTTTAAAAATTAAATTTAAAATTTTATTTTCAAGGTATCGGCAAAATATGATACGCAGTCTATTTATGAATGGACTAATGGAGTGTCTTTAAATAAATCATATATTAACTCTATATTTTATGATTCAACTTCAACTGGCTATTTTGCATACATGGTAGGAAATCAAGTTCCCCAATTGGGCTTAACGTTAACAACTTCAACTTCTAACGGAGTTTGTGAGTATTTCGAATAAAAGGAAAATTTGGCTAATTTTTTTAAGTTGAAATTTTGTGTAATGTTTAAAATACAAAGCTTTTGTAACAGAACAAGATTAAGTTTTTTTTGTTCAAAATTTAATTAATAATAAAATTTTATTTTCAAGAAAACCAATTTTAAAGAGTTAACTAAGAATACAATTATTTTTTTAATAATTTTTTATTAAATAAAAAACCAATTTTTTGCTTAATAAAATAGTTTAATTTGATTTTTAATTTAATATAGATTCATAAAATTAATAAAAAAATTTTATTGAAGAATCTAGTATAGATTTATGAGAACGAAAGTCTGAAAAAATTATTTTAATTCACTCTGAATATTCACAAATTCCGCCAGATCGTAGACTACACCAATAAATACTTAATAACGAATATGGAGTTGTGTAAAAAGAAAAACACCCGGTGAAAAAGTTGAATAAAGTTGACGAAAGAAATGATCTATTTAATGGCTGATTATTAGCCCATTCATAAACTCCAATCCTGCTGTATTTGGCATTTACCTTTTTACAAACAGGAAAGAATTAAAAATATTTTTTTTTCAAATATTTAAAATTTACCCAAGTACGTTGATTTCTGTTAATTGATGTCAAATTCTTTGAAACTAGCTGAAAAAATTCAAATTTCTCAGATTGTTCTGCTATCAATAAAGTAGAATCTAATGAAATACAAAAATCAACATACTCTTGCCATCTTTTTTGACTATCAAAAGCTTGATAACAAACGTTTCTGTAAGCAGACCATCCATTTTTACATCTGATACATTTATTTTTATTCTTTGAAAAATGACTTATTGGCAAAAGTTTAACTAAATATCTTAAAAATCAAAAAGAAAAAGTGAAAAAACCTGTATTTGTCAAAACATATACATTCTTCGTTTACACAAGTATAATCGAGTGTAGTTGTAGGAGTAGTTGATGTAGATGATGTAAAAAGAGTTGATGTAGATGATGTAGATGATGTAGTTGTAGTAGTAGATGATGTAGATGATGTAATTGTAGTTGATGTAGTTGTAGTAGTAGTTGATGTAGATGATGTAGTTGTAGTAGTAGATGATGTAGATGATGTAGATGATGTAGATGATGTAGTTGTAGTAGTAGATGATGTAGATGATGTAGATGATGTAGTTGTAGTAGTAGATGATGTAGATGATGTAGATGATGTAGATAATACAATTGTAGAAGTAGTTGATGAAGATGATGTAATTGTAGTTGATGTAGTTGATGTAGTTATAGTAAGAGTTGATGTAGACGATGTAATTGTATTTGATGTAGTTGATGTAGTTATAGTAAGAGTTGATGTAGACGATGTAATTATAGTTGATGTAGATGATGTAGACGATGTAGATAATTCAATTGCAGGAGTAGTTGATGAAGATGATAAAGATTGTGAAGTTTTACTTGATGTAGATGATGTAGTTTTAGTAGTGGGATAAGTTGATGTAAATGATGTAATTGTAGTTGATGTAGATGATGTAATTGTAGTTGATGCAGATGATGTAGACGATGTAGATGATGTAGATAATTCAATTGTAGAAGTAGTTGATGAAGATGATAAAGATGGTGAAGTTTTACTTGATGTAGATGATGTAGTTTTAGTTGTCTTAGTTGATGAACTTGAATTAATTGCTGTAATAGATATTGTAGTTGAAATTTTTTCTGATGTTTTATCTTTTTCACATTCAATACCCTTTTTTAAATAGATGAAGGAATTTGGATCATTTGAGATGTCATTTTGGGTGATACATTTGGATTCGAAGAATTCACAATTTAATCTTCTCTCAATATTTTTGAATGTATATGAAAAACACTTATTTATCGAAGAACAAATAGAAGCGCATTTTAATAAACTCAAATCATTAATTGTAAGAAGAGAAAAATTTTTCTTAAAAGTTTGAGTCACATGCAATTTATGTGACTCATTTATTTTTAACTTTTCATATCTATTAATTTCTTGTCCAAAAACAGCTTTGATACAAGTTAAAAGAAAAACTTTTATTAATAAATCATAAATGTCATTTAGGCGTTTCATTTTTAAATATTAAAAAAAAAAACAGCTTGCCTTTTTTATATGAAATTTTTAATTTTTTTTTTTTAAAGTACTTAAAAATTTAATAAAAAAAATTTAATTTTTTATCAAAAATCTAATATTCAAAAATTGAATATTTTTAATAATTTAAAGCAATTTTTATTAGTCTGATATAATGACTTAACTTTCAATCAAAGTCTTTATGACCAAATTCTTTTTTAAATTAATGTCTAATAAGAAATGTATTTGATCAAATAAAATTCGATTTAATTTTTAACTCAGCTCATATATTAAAATAAAGAGCAAAAAATCAATCTTGAATTATTTTATTTATCCTTCTAAGTTTAAAATTGGAAATAAAATAATTTTTAAATATTTTAAATATTTATTGAGATTAAAAATATTTGTTTGAGTTTTTAAAATCGTTAAACAATTTCCAATGATAAATTAAAATATTACGTATAAGGCTATTAATGTTGCTTTCTTGAGATAAACTAATAATTCTGAGAACAAAAATAAAGTCTGATTTTAAATAAAAATTAAAAAACTCATCAAAATTGCTTTTACAGCTACAATTTTTGAAATTAAGCTTATCAAAATTTTCCCTGCAGTGTCTCAGAGTAGAACAATCTTTAATTTTGTAGCCATGTAAATTGAGTCTAAATCCTTTAAGAAGATTTTTTTTAATATAATCATATTCACTGTCATTACCAAACATTCGGACCCATTTAAATAAATAATAGAAATTAATGACCAAAAGTGCCAGGTACCAGATTGAAAAAAAAACAAACATATACTGAATAAACAAATTAATTGGTAAACTACACATTACGGCATATGAATTTGTCTTGGTCAATTCACGTATTCGGAAAATGCACATACTTTTGAGTGGAAAATAAATCGAGCTTGGCAAATAGCTTGATTTGGGGTCAATTAACTCGTTTCTCGAGTCCAATTGAGGCGACCCGAACAGCAGAAAAATATCAACTAAAAACTTCCAAATTGGCTTGAGGGTCAAATTGTACAGATCGGTTTGCAAAAAAATCCTAATCAAAATCACCTGAATCAGCATATTGAAAACATTTAAAATTTTCACCACAACATAGGCAATGCACAGGCGCCTATCTCTAATTTTATGCAATAGCGAACCACTATTTGGTTCAATGGGATAGATAAGTTTGCCAAGCTCAGTGATCAAATAATTCAAATGAGGATTTTCTATCAATTCATCTGACAGACTTAAAACTTTATCCACAGAATCTACCACAACTATACTCTTTACATTTTTGCACATTTCAGCTGATCTGCACAGCTCCTTTATGTCCAAATAAGTCAAGGTACGGAACAAATAAATCCAAATATGTTTGGTAAAGAGAAACAAGAGTGCTTGGACGACCAAAATATAGGGCACCCAAATGTAGTAGGACACGACAACTGGAGTTTCTTTGCCATCATTGCTAATCAGTATTTTGTTGTCGAATCCGATGGGTTCCGGAGTGAAATTTTGGCTGATTATGACTCTCTCGGTGTCGTCTACAAAAAATTTGTTGCTGATATAGCATGCCAGATTGGCATACTCTTCTTGATTGTCTGAAAAATAAATTGGCACTGTGCAGCTTATTATTTTGTGGACAAAACTTTTAAGATTTGAGACCAAAAAAGTGAACACCAGTAGAATGTTGACCGTAATTTGCCAGTTTAGTTTGTCAGCCATGTCCAAATATGAGCTTTGGTAAATGTACACATCGTCTAAATCGTCTGTATTGAGAACATTTTTTAGAAAACCCATTTTTGATTGAAAAAATTCTGGCAAATTTTTAAGCATTTAGGCACTTAGTGAGATAATTGGGGGAGCACATGTTCAAGGATTGATGATTATAGTTCCACATCTGCTGGAAATATGCAAATCGGGTTTTATCTCTATCACTTTTAGTAATTAAAATAATTCAAGTTTTTTTTTTAACAAGTTTATTCTCAAACTTGTAGGGTTGTAGCAAGTTTTTATTAAACACCAAGAATATTGATTTCAATTAATTGTTGGTAAAAGTTATGAGAGCGTTGAGCTTATTCTAGATAAGAAAGTTGCTTAACCTGGCTTGGTTAATTTGCTTTTGTTGTAATTATGTTGTTACTTTAGGTTATTGCTAAATTTAGATTATTGTTCCACTGATACGAGTCAGTTGAATTTTCATGACTATCAAAAAGTGACAGACTAATTCGAAACACTTCAGAATTTGACAATTTTTCATATTTTGACAAGTAATTACTTAAAAAGAATTGGAAATATATTAACTTATTTTAGAACTTTATTTTTGGCAGTCTGTTCATCTGATGGTCAAACTACTAAATGAATACCAATTTGATGAGCGTAACAGAACTAAAAACTAAAAACTTACAAACCAAAATTCGAAAATGGAAGTTTTAATGAGAAATGATTTTTTAAATGCATTTAAATTTTAAAATGATAGAATACCTCTGTCACTCAATGCAATCTATTTAGGCTAGGCTACAAAGTGTTCAATTTTCTCGGTTTGTTCATATTGAATAGTTTAAAAATAATTAATTGTTTTATTATATTTTAAATTTTGAAGATGTTTTGTAAAAAGAAATAATTGCAAGAGGAATAGTTTATTTTAAATATATTTTTTTTAAACAAATTAAAATTCATTTTTAAAAGTATCCCATTTTAAATTTTATTTTAAAATCAAATCTTTGATGGCATTGAAAATGGCCGGTAGGTATAAAACATCAAATTAAAATAAGTGATAGAAAAAAGTAAATACTTTATTTTTTATTAGTTGAAAATAATTTAAATAAAAAAAAAATCCACTGAAAATATTTTTCTCTTTATAAATAAACAAATTATTTTAAAATTTTTTGTCAGTTTGTATGCATTATAACTCTTTAGAAATAAAAAAAATTTTTAAAGTCAATTACTTCAATACTAATAAAATAATCAAAAAATTTTCAAAAATCAAATTTTTTAATTGTATTAATTTATTTGTTGTAAATTTATACCGAAGAGGCTTTAGTTTTATGAAAACAAGCAACAAACTGAATCTGAATAATGTTATGAGAATAAAGCAGCCAAACAAAATTTTACGAAAAAATAAAAGGATTTGGAAAATTAAAAAATATAAAAGTAATATGATTACCAAAAAATTTGATAAACATTCAGATTTTAAATAATTAATTTTTGCGATAGAAAAAAGCACAAAAGTAATTTAGTTATGATGTCCTCATCTTCTTCATTCTCTTTAAGCACTTATCTTTATAGTGAGATTTCATTTCTATTCATATTTTCATACGAACATTTTTTGATAACATTAGCCGGAACAGGCATCGGTATTTGATCGAAAAATGGCAGAAGCAGATCTTGTTTTATTTTCCAATGTGACTTAATGGCGGGGGTGAGTAAGTATGGTGAGGGGCTTCTAGAGTGGTTTTGAGCAACTTTGTTAATAAGTGCAACATATATATATATAGAAAGAGAGACAGGATCTGGAGTTCAGGGGGTGTTACACTGAGTATTAAATTGATCCTCTTTAAAGATGATTCTAGCCTCTTAATCATTCACAAAAAAGATCAACATAACTAATGCAGAACTTCTTGTAGAAAACAAATTGTAATTCAAGTAATTTAAAGAACAGGTAAAATGAACAAAGTTGAAAAAATTGATTCAAGCATCTTTTTAATTTCGAAAAAATAAAAAAAGAGACATTTTTTCTTTTAAAGGTTTAAAACATGTTTCACAATTGAATTAAATTGAAAAAACTTTTGTTTCACCAGATGGATAAGTATGCTAAATCTTTCCAAATTTCTACTGAAAATATTTAATGATCTTTAATGCTTTTGTAACTCGGATTGATAAGTTAATAAATATTTTGTTGAACGAATAATTTGGCATCATAAAAATCTTACAAACATTTTTTAATTTTTTTAGTAAAGTTTTTTAAATTTTAACAAATATTTTATGTATTGAGTTTCAAACGTTTTATTGATTAAAAATTATTGATTTGAGAATTAAATCTAATTGTACAATAATTGTTATTAAAATATATGTATTGGAAAAAAATTAAGAATGAAATGATTTTTTTTCAAATAGATAATATGTTATGAATCATGATTTTTTTTGATTACAATTCAAAATTGCTAGAAAAAATGAATCAATTTTTAAAATTTTTTTAAAGGGAAACATGTCATTTGCTTATTCATAAAATAAATCATAAATAAGTTTTACACATCAGTAAAAGGCTTAAAAAAAGCGCCTGAATTAATTTACCATTTAAAGGAATTCTTTTAATAATAAATTAAACTAAAAAAATAATAATTATTTAAAACTAAATTAAATAAAATTAATTCTCATTCTTGGCTGTACCTTTTCTGGATTTTTTTTTATTTAAAAAAAAAATTTTAATGAATTAAAATCGATTAAGAAATTTCATGCAAATATTGATTAAATTTCGATTTAAACAAATCAAATTAATTTTTAAAAAGCTTAAATTCCATCAAAGATCGTAAATAAATTAAAAATAAAAGATAGCATTTCATAGTCTCAAATAAAAAAATATTTATTTACATTTTCAAAAAAATTTCACAAAAATAAATTATTAAAAGGTGATTATTAATTTAGGATTTATTATCCTAGTTCAATTTGAAAAAAGAAATAATTCTAACTTCTTCTTTTACTTAATTTTAAGTAAAAGACAATAGAATTAGACCTTTAATTTCTCAAAAAAAAAAACATTTATTTGAATAGTTGTTGTTTAAGTTTAACAATTATTCGTTTTGTTTGAGAATAAAATCTAGCGTTTCCAATTCTTTTAAAAATTCTGAATCTATTGAATCGATTTCTTCGTTAATGTCGAAATTTTCGGAATAATTTGATGTAAAGGTGTCGGTGTTTACTTGAGTCGGATAGTATGAATAAATTTCTTTGCTACTTTTTCTGCATTTTTGAAAATTTAACTTGCAAATTATTGTTTTACTTTTTTTTGTAAATTTTTTGATTGAATTTGTGACCATTTTGATTCCTTTTAACATCAGATTAACCATGCTTGCTAAATATTTGTGCTCAATTAATTCTCTAAAGACTAATAATTTTTTTTTAAAAATGGCTAAACTTGATAAAAGTTAATACTAAAATAATATCGATAATTTTTTCTCGCTTTATTTTGTCAAAAGACGAATTTTATAGTTTAATGGTTTTGATAAGAAAAACATACAAAACATACCATTAAAATTTAATTGAGTAAAATAATGAAATTAAAATTTAATCTTAGACATGAACTACTCTTATTATTTCTTAAAGATAATTTTAAAAACAATTTTCAATAAAATGGCGAAGTATTGCAGGATCAAGTTTTCTAGTCATAAAATTTTGTTTTTAAAATTTTCTTGTACATATTAAATTTAGATTGAAAATAAATTAAAACTTTTGAGATATTTTGTCCAAATTAAGTACCAAATTTGATTAAGTTGACGCGAACTTTTAAGACAAATATTTGCTCTCTTTAAGATAATCCTTTAGAAAGCCAAGCAAAGGGAAAATTAAAAATATGATCTTTTACTTAAGAATTGAAAATATTTTGAAACAAGATATTCGCAAAAAACAATGCTACGATCAACTAAAAATTGAATTGTGACATAAATTTTATAAATGAACAAATATATGATGCATAAAAAGTTTGACTCATTAGAAAAATAATAAATAATGAATCACCAGTGGTAATTGCTAGCCAAATAGCTTTAAGATAAAATTTCTAATTTTAGGACATTTGATGATGCCCGGCTTATTGTTTATCTAAATTATTGCTTAACTTGTCGAACAAAAAATTTTAAAAAAAAAAATTTTTCTTTTGGTGTATCTATTATAAAATTGAAAATTATTTGTTCATCTAACTTTAAATAAATAATTTTCTCAATAAAGTTTGTTCAGCTTGATTAAAAATTTACAAATTACTGATGATAAAATTTATTTAATGAATTAATTAATTTCCAAATTATTTCTATTCAATTAATCATCATTTTTTAAAAAACTATTCTACTCTAATTCTCAAAGCAGAAAGTAGCATCAATATTGTTCAATATTTAAAAAAAATCATTAATTTTTTTGGCTGATTATTAATAAAAAAATCGCATATTGGCATTCCAAAAATGGGATTTTTTAATAATAATATGACATCTAAAGAAAGGCTTTGGAAACTTTTTTCTTTTTGCATTTTGACTGCTCAGACTCTCATTATTTACTATAATCAATTAACCTTCTGGAATTATTTATTTGTCAGCATTCAAATATTTATTAAACATCCTTTCTTTTTTTGTTCTAGACAAAGAATACCAATTTTGCCAATTTTTCAATTTATAGTATTTTTTCTAGCTAATTTTGCCTTAATCTATTTTTAATGTCCTTTACTTGAATTAAAAACAAACAAGAGAAAAAATGCTTAATATTAAAGTACATTTATAAATTATAAATCAACATAAAATTAATCTAGTAAGCAACTATTTGTCAAATGGGAATTTCGTGCTAAAATTTGGACTTATTAAATTAAAAATCAAAAAGTGGATCTTTTTAAAAGAAATTTTAGTTGAAAACAAATTCGAATTAAATTTTATTAACTAAAAAAAAACTATAGAGTCTTTAAATAATTGTTTATAAATATTTTTGAATAAATTTAAAGCTTCGCAACTTCCTGGAAATATGTACCGAGGAGTTTGACCTTAGGTAAATTAGTTTTAAGAAAAGATAATCTTTTTTATTTTTAAATTCTTACTCCTTCGATATAATTGGTGACATTAATTTTTTCATTTTGGGAATGAGCTCCATCATCAGAAGCACCTTTTAAAAATTTTAGTTAGCATAATTTTTTGCTTTTGTAAAAAATTACCAATTGGCAATAAAAGGACATTTTTTCCGGTCAATTCTTGGAATGTCAAGGTTACAGGAATTGAGCCACCCTCTCTGGTCAAATCGGGCTCAACATTAAAAACTCTTTTCATTGAATTAATTGCAGCTTGATAGTGTGGATGGTTAAAATCAGAAACCCATGATTTGGCTCCGTGAAACATAAAGGCTCTAAAATGAGATAAAATTCAAGAAAATAAGTTATTTTTTTCCATTTTTTACTTCATTTTGTTAGGACTATTTCTTTTTTTGAACTCGTTCTCCAAATATTGCACAACAAGTCTTTCAATCTCTTTGGGATCTTGATCAGGTACAATTCTGATTGAAAATTTTCCAGTCACTTTTCTCGGGATTACAGTCTTGGCACCTGATCCGTCAAAAGCTCCTTGGATTCCATGAATCGAGAGCGATGGAAATCTCCATCTATGCATCAAGGTGTTAACTTTGTCATCATGAATCAATCCAAAACATCCACTTTCTTTACAATAAGTTTCCTTTAAAACAATTTTAAATTTTAAAATTTTCCAAAAATAAAGAATATTCAACTTGACAAAAATCAATTGGTTCATAGAGCTTTCTTTCTTCTGGTGTCAAGTCTTTTACTGAATCATAGATACCTGGCACCAAAATTTTGCCTTTGCCATCAACCAAAGTATTCATTAGAGCAACCAAGTCTACCATTGATTCATGACTTAAAAAATGCATAAACTTTTATTTAAAAAAAAATAGAAAAAATACACTGAGCCGCCAAAAACACCCGAGTGCAAATCTTTGGTTGATGATTCTACTTCGATAAAGAAATAGCAAATTCCTCTGAGACCATATGTAATACATGGTTTGCTTGTTCCAAGCCAATAGTTGTCACTAATGCACACATAGTCAACTCCTTTTAAGAAAGTGTCCTTTCGTCTAGCTAATTCTTCATCTAATCCTTCTGAGCCCGATTCCTCCATTCCCTCAAAGCAAAACTTTAAATTAATGGGAATATCTTGATTTAACTCCTGGTAAGCTTCGATTGCATTTATCCAATCAAGGACTGGACCTTTGTCATCAGTAGATCCTCTTCCGTAAAGCTTTCCGTCTCGTTCGGTCAAAATAAAAGGCTCACTATCCCAACCATCTGACTAAATAAAAAAATTTTATTTTTTTCAAAATTAAAATATTTTTTCTGATACCAAAGCAGCTGGTTGAACATCCAAATGTCCATAAATTAGGACTGTCTTTTTGTTTGAGTCATTTCCAAGCTGACCAAAGACAAGTGGTGGCAGTTTAAGCTTAGTTCCATCAGGCAAGGTTTGCTCTCCAATGTCGGCTAATTCAACACTAGCACCCAATTTTTTTAATTGCTAATCAAAATTTTGATAAAATTTATTTTTTTATTTATTTATTTTAAATTAGCATACGTCAGCTACGACATTGCACACTTTAAAAATGTCTTCTCTGTTTTCGGCCCATGCTGATACACTTGGTATCTCTACCAGCTCTTTTAATCGATTAATATACTTAATTTTGTTTTGGTCGACATGAAGATAAAATTTGTCCAAAAAGGCGTCAATTGAAGTCATATTTAGATTTTTTTTTAAATGAACAAATGAAATAATTTAAGCTTTGGAAAATTTTTGGTCTGTGCTCACGTGATTAGACAACTCTTTAAATTTAATACTTTGCAAAATTTAATTATACTTTTGATAAAATTAATTTTAGAATATCATGAGACTTTGTCTCTTAATCTAGTTATTTATTTAACTTTTATTTTTATATGCATCTTTATCTAAACACGACGAATAATCTAGATTTTAGTTAGTTAATTTTATCAAAACCATAATTAAATTTTGCAAAGTATTAAATTAAAGCATAAAGAATTGATATTCAAAAATAGTTTTATGCATAAAAATATATACAAAGAAGATAACTTGATAAATCTTTGATGAATTCAAAACATAAAATAAGCAATTCACAAAATTTGACGTGAATTTTTGACTATTTATTATCTATCGATATCCAAGAGAAAATTTATATTATTAATTTTGAGTAATCTAAAGCAAAATGCAGCATCTATGAATCTGAAAAAGTTTCAAAAGAAATCCAAATAAAATAAAATTTTAAAATTAACTATAATTATTTTCAATAATTTAGGAATACATTTATGGAATTCCTAGAATCTTAAATTGGCAATACTCAGAAATTTAGTTTATTTTTTAACTTTTCCATTATGAAGAGTTTAGCTTAAATTGACCGAGATTTTCCATATTAAAGCAACATTTCTCTTTAAAACTTTTAGGCGCCATATTTCCTGAACAAATTGCCATATAGATTATATAATTACATATTTTTAAACAACTAATCGAGATCTGTAACCCAATTTTTTTAATAAGGATAAAGATTTATATCCAAATTGTCCCATATCATTTATAATTAAGAAAAAATGCAATAAAAGTTTCAAAAAAAAAATACATCTGAAGACATATAGTCAAAAATTTTATTCATCTTTTAAACACTGTTTTTAACACTCAAATTACCAAAATTTTCTTGCCCGTAGATTACCGACGTATCATTTATGACACGACATTGAAAAAATTATTTAAAATTAT
Source organism: Brachionus plicatilis (assembly GCA_010279815.1). Taxonomy (NCBI): domain Eukaryota; kingdom Metazoa; phylum Rotifera; class Eurotatoria; order Ploima; family Brachionidae; genus Brachionus; species Brachionus plicatilis. Next base: position 1,534,267 of record QEOQ01000316.1, read on the forward strand.
AAATTTTAGTCTCGAAACTATTGATATAGTATAAAAATGTAAAGAAAATTAATTTTTATTATTTTTTATCAAAAAAATTTTGAAATTAAAATCACATGACTAATTACAACAACCAATTATTTAGAAATAATAAAATACAAAATACAAGTTTTTTCGAAGTTTTTTCACAGTATTCCAATCAAATCATCTTTACTAGACACAAGATCTGGTTCATTACTTTTAGCATCTTCATTTGTATATTCGAAGATCATATTTACCATCTTCATGTTTACTAAGTCAAAAATGACGAATTAAAATTAATTAATTTTTGGCTGAAATTCTTCATCACTCTCGTTTTCATTATTTATTTCCTCATCAAATTAACAGGAAACCATATCATCACAATTTCTAAATCTTTCAAGCTGTTCGAGGACTTTTTGACGAGTTAATCTGATAGACATTTTTAATTTTATATATTTTGAGAATTTTATTTATTAAAGGGAACAAGTCAGTTTGATATTTTAAAATATATTTTACAGATACTTGATTTTACTATTGAGGTTTTTTGACATGACATTGATATGATGTCTGCTTTTGAATATTCTTTTATTTTAAAAAAAATATAATTACACGAAAGTTTAGTTTATAATAAATAATAATTATTCACGGGTTTAAATTCAGGCTTTTAAAGTGTTTTGGAATAACGCAGTGTAGTTAATTTGCTTCGTAGAACCAAATTCAAAGGAGACTGTGAATTTGTTTATTTAGAGATGTACAATAACGCTAACTGATTATATTGAATATATCTATTATTTGATCCACTTCTTTTCGTTGTCTTTAACTTCATGCCAAGTTAAATTGTTTGCATAAATTACTTTTAAACATTAATTACATACAAAATTTTTATAAAATTTTAAATGGATTAATTATTTATGAAACTTAATAAAAAGTTAATAAAAAAGTTAATTAAGTAAAAATGCGAATAAAGTCGATTTTAAATTTAATTTAAAGTTTTCAAATAAAGATTTTAGAAGAATCAATTAAAAGAAGGATGAAACAATGACTTATTTTAATCAATTTTAAAAAATAAAGCTTTCATCAAAAATACATTATAAGCCACCATAACTCTGCCGTAAGCCGGTCCCAAGCCCAGGATGAGAAAAGAGGAGGGTGGTGGCAGCCACACTATGTGGTCTTCTACGAGTCTGAAGAAGAGCTGTATTACGGGTACATAGATCTACGGGTCTTTGTCCTAGTCTTGTCGTATGAGGGTGCCGCTGGCTTGACCATCATCCAGTATAGAATCTTAGCAGAGCGAGAACTTGTTTTACAGCTGACCCTCTTTGGATTGCCGTAACTTTGGAAGCACTAAAGTTAAGGCATTCTCTCTTTCTAAATTGAGAATGTCGCTTGGTTTGTGGTTCCAAGCTAGTCTAAATAGTAGCCGAGTTCGCAGCCAAATTAAAAGTGCTCGGATGAGTGGCGCTGTTTATGATGAACGTCCCACGTGCTTCTTAGGGGAAGACGCCGTCATAACTATGCCGTATGCCGGTCCCAAGCCCGGATGAAAAAATAGGAGGGTGACAAAAATTTAACTAAAAAATATTTTTAACTATTTTAATTTAAAAAAAAAGGTCCTTGAAAAAAAATATTCTTTAGGTAAAAAATTGTAATTTTGTTCAAGCTTTAACTTTAATTATTTTTCAAGTTCACTAAAGTTAAGGCATTCTCTCTTTCTTAGGCATTCTAAGGTTTTTTATTTTTGGACGAATAGTGTTATTTCGACGAAAAAATTTAACGGTTTATTTCTTTGAAACGCTTTGCTACAGGTTCGAAAAAATGAATCCTTCTTTGGTGAGGTGAAAACACCGATGGGATTTGAGCATTTGATCCACTTTTTTTCGTTGTCTTTAACTTCATGCCAAGTTAAATTGTTTGCATAAATTACTTTTAAACATTAATTACATACAAAATTTTTATAAAATTTTAAATGGATTAATTATTTATGAAACTTAATGTGATTCGTAAATCAGATTTTTTTTTATTTTTCAACTTGCCTATCAGGCTTAAAATTCATTTAAATAAATAAACAAAAGGAATTCATAAGTTATTCCACTTTTATATTATTTTTCGGAACTCAAATTTTGCGCCATTAATTTAAATTTTTTAAAAATTTAAAATACTGTGATTCGCACATTTTTTAAATCAACTTATAAAATTTTCAACTTTCAAAGTAAAGCAGCTTTTAAACATGTCTACTTAAATTATTTCATATGCAAAATTTAAAATCCTCCCAACCTCGTATACAAATTTTATAACATGGCGAAGATTTTTGCTCCAAAACAATCATTAAAAAACTGAAAAGTATTAATTAAATATAGTTGTAAAAAAGCATTTAAAGGATACATTTTATTTCATCACTAATAAGTCAAGAATCAAGTCGTGTTAAAAATGACACTAAATATTCATTTTTATATCCATTCTAAACCAAAAACAATAGGTAATCTTTACAAACCTTTGATAGGATCAATCTTGGACTATTCATCTCCTAGGTTAATTTAATTCTCAAAAACTAACATCAAAAAAATACATGTTATTCAAAATTTAGCAGTTCGATCTATATTAAAGCTGAAATATGGTACCCCCTCCAATATTATGCACCAAGAGGCTTTCAATAAACTTTACTTTTAACTACTAACAGTTTCAAAATGACTTTGTTTGACGAGTTGAGCGGGAGATATGTCATTCTGTTAGACTGATCGTCAGACTGGTGGAAGAATATAGAGAAAGTTTTATTCTATTTAATTTTTATCTAGATAAATTAAAATAAATTTCATAAAATAAATAAAATTTTCCTATGATTGCGAGGAACGAGCGTGCTGTGACGAGCTTATTAAGCAGACACGAGAATACTGAATTGATTTGAACGGGTCGATTGCGATTGGTTCGATTCTTTAAACCAATCATTTCTAAAAATTGACTTATTGATAGAATTAATTGGATACTGAAAAGATGAATTTTTAATTAGCTATTTATATAATTTTTATTGGCAAAGAGAAAAAGGTCAAAAAAAATATACATTCTTTAACACTAATCTTCGAGTTTACTTGTGTTTCAAAAATAACTTGAATAAAAGTGTTGGGCTGCAAGAGGATTCTAAACCGGCCACTTAATTTTTAGAAACCGTGACCGTGTTTTCATTGACCGGTCAACATTTTAATGGGCGGTCAGCTGTTTGGTAAGCTTAGCGGTCTAAATTTTGGACCGTAATAAAATACGGTCAGGAAAAAAGGGGCAGTCAAAAATGCGGTCTACTTTTTGGCGGACAGCCCCTTAAATAACTTTTTCCAAACAATAATTTTTATTTTATTTCGTTAAAATATAAATAAATCATTAATTTTGTTAAAAAATTTATTTTAGGATTCTTGAAGTTAATATTTCTGTTCATCAGCTAATTTTTTTTATTAGCAAATAAAAAAAAACGAGTCGTGCCTCTTATGTTTTCCTCTCCCAGGCGGGTCACATAATATGTGACCAAGTGACTTATGTCGAATATATGATTAGGCATTTTTTTCTACCTGGTCACATACTATGTTACCAAGCTAGTCAAATTTTTGATACAAATTTAAAAAAAAATTGTTTACTTAATTTTTTTACTTGGTCATAAAAATTCAATTTAGGTCACATATATTTGTAATTTAAAAAAAAAATTAAGAAAAATTTACAGGAAATTTTGAATTTTAAATATAGATTCTAGAAAACTAATTTCTATTTTATATTTTAAAAAATAAGATTGGTCACATATCCAGCAAGATCCAAAAAACATGCATTTTTTTGCAGCTATATCATTTTTTAAAAGCTATTTTTTTTGAAGCTAATTTCTTTGTTTACAGAAAAATTATTCTTTATTTATGTTTTTAATCTATTGGTAAACAATTTGTTTGTATAGGCACTTGGCAGAGATTTAGCCTACTGGACAACGCTATAAAATGATTATAGAAGAAGTTTTTTAGCCAGAACGAGTACAACTACTTTTAAGCCGATCATTTTTATCGATTTAAATTCTTCAAGCTTTTTTTAAATAAAAATAAAAAATTAGCTTTTTTGAAATTAAAAGTAATTTAAATTTTGAACGAGAGCTCTAAAACAAATTTATATTTTTTATGTTAGAATGTGGAGATTCTAATTATCTAAAAAACGGTGTATCCTAAGTATCAATTATTTAAATTAAAGAATAAATATATTTACCAAAAAAATATATTTTTAGGTTTTCAGCTTTTAAAAATAATAGCTAGATGACTTTTATTTTTGTTGCTTAGGTAATTCTCTTAAACCATCCGACCGCGGTCCGTGTTTTAGTAAAAAACAGGTGTTTTAGCATAAGCCTTTGGCTTGATACAATAAACAAAAAAAAAATAAAATTTATCATTTGCACAACTAATCTTTACTGATTAAATATTTTGATCTTAAAAAAGTCTGCAAAATACAGTGCTGATTTGATACTTGGATTTTGGTAATTTTAAGTAATTTTTCTAAATTTTCGTAATTTTTCGTAACTTAACCCTTTCTTACATACGTAATTTATCGAAAAATTACGTTAAATTACCAAAAACCCTAGTATAAAATCAGCACTTTATTTTAGAATAGTTAATTAATTTTTCAAATAAAACTCTTTAAATATTTAAGTCTTTGATTAAAAATTTTCAGTCATTAGTTGTGTCATACTTTTTCAGATTTTTTTGCTGATTTTGGACAAATCTGTTTTTTTACTTTTTTTTCAAATCTTGAGAACACTAAAATTTTACTTCAAATTAAAACTCAATTTTTCTTTAATTTGAAAAAAATTCATTCACACAAGGTATTGATTACACAGTATACTTCTAGACATACAAAAACTGAAACTAGTTTCTTTCTACGTTGATATTAAAAAATACTGCTTTGTTAGATTTGTCAATTAAATTTTTTAATTCTCCAAATTGGTAAACTTTGGAACAAAACTTGAAAAATATTTTAAATATTCCGAATAAAGTTTAAATAAGGTATCTCTATTTATAAAAATAAAAAAAATTAAAGATCTAATAAAAAATTGAAATGGGGCAAATTTTCAATGCAAATCCTGTATTCCTCTTTCTGATAAAAATTTATTTTGCAATTATAAAGAAAAATTATCTGAAGAAAGAAATATAGGCCATTCCCGAATACCTTTTGAGAAAATTTTTAAAACAATTTCCATTTAAAAAAAATACGGCTAAAAATGGCATTTCGAAATTTTTGGCCGGACTAATGACCGTTGACCAAAAAGTTGACGGTATTTTTGACAATCCTTATTATACGGGTTTTCGAAAATACGGTCAAAAAATGACCGCAAAAAACCTCTCGCCAAATGTACTTGTTTGCTCTGACCACATCCAAAACTATTAAATAACGTCTCGTTACTCGCATATTTAAAGCTCTGCTTCATCTAGTAGTTTTAATAGATCTATTAAGAAGCAATCAACTATTAAAATTATGACAGTATTTTACAAAGAAACTTTTACTTTTAAATCAGACTCTGCAATAATTACTGCTCATCTCGAAGTCGGTGGCTCGAAAGAATTCAGTCTTACACCTTGAACTAAGAAAGGAGCCTAAAAGAAATTTTTGGTCACTAAAAGTACATCCTTTTATAGAAGAAATGGACTCAAAGTCTTCATGATGAATAATATGATTCAAATGACTTAACTTCACTGTTAAATCTTTAGAACTATGATTGATTCCAATTCTTGTTGGCTGATTAGTGATGCTTTTAAAAGAGTAGCTTATAAGAAATTCTCTAAATCTTATATCACCCTTTAAATGATTTTTCTCTAAATATTTTCTATTAACTCGACCAAAATAGTGTTATTACATGAAGTGGCTTGATCCTCCCCTTTTTAACGAAAAACCTTGCGACCTCGCTGAAAGTTTTAAGAAATCAGAGTAAAAATTTTGAACGGACTCGTTCTGTGTTACTCTCCTAAAAATTTGATTTTTAAAAAAGGCATCTTGAAGTTTAGGTTCAAAAAAATCAGATCAAAAAGGGCATCTTGAAGTTTAGGATCAAAAAAATCAGGTCAAAAAGTAATTTTTTTATAACTTTTGAATGGTATTTGATTAAATTTCTCTGCAAAATGCTAAATAATGCAAAAAAAATGCTGAATATTAGCATTGTGAAGTTTTGTTCAAAAAGTTCAAGAAAAAAGTTCTTAACTGAATTTTTTGATGAATGAAAAAAATTTGCTCCAGTAAAATATGTAAGAATGTGTAACAAAAGTTGTTACACCAAGTAGCCTTGAAAATAAATTCTGAAAGTTTTCTTTTAATTAATCATCGACTTTTAAAATCAATCGAATTTAAGAGAATTTATTTGTCTTTGTAAAAAAAGAAGTTTTATTTGCAATATTTTAAAATTTTGTAAGTGTTCAATTTTAAATTTCGAAATTTTTATTTCAAACCCAACTTAACATTCATTCAGTTTTTTTGGAAAATCAATAATTGGTTAATTGAAATTTTTTTTTTTTGAGCAAGACATGTAACATTTTTTGTTACATCATGTGCAGAATTTTTATTTTATCACTTCATTCCATTCAAAATATATATGAATTTAAGATTTTGAACTGATCTTTTTGAACGAAACTTCACAATGCTTGAATATTATAAAAGGCTCTGCAAAAACTCTGCATTCTGCAGCAAAATGCACGCCATTAAAAAGTATTTAATTTGACTGCGCAATTTAAATGCAGAGTTTTTGCAGAGCCTCATACAATATTCAGCATGTATTTTGCATTATTTAGTATTTTGCAGAGAGGTTTAATCAAGTACCATTCAAAAGTTATAAAAAAATTACTTTTTGATCTGATTTTTTTGATCCTAAACTTCAAGAATGCCTTTAAAATACTCGTTTATAGACAAGAATGCACTGCTACATCAATGTAGGGATCCGCTTCCGAATGTTTGCGACCGAGCAGCTCATAAATTCAGCTTAAATATCAAGTTATGATGCTATCTGAAAGTATTGCATTATTGAGGTAGCCTCTTCTAGAATATGACACGCAGTTCGGATCACTTGCTAGCAAAAAGGTGACTGATCTGAGTTTCATTGCAAAAGAATGCTTTTTTTAAAATCATTTGCACAAGGCTCGAGTTGCCAACATGATTGCACCTTGACGGTTAAAAACAAATAATTTCTGAAAACTGGCATTTACTTTAAATGATTAAATTTCATGTCATGTTTCAAATAAATTATTTAATTGGTATTATTTTAATTTTTTTGTCACTAAAATTTAATTTATCTGATCTATTAAGCTTAGTTTTAAAATTTTTTATTTATTTATGTTATAATTTGAAATAATTTATTATTGTAAGTAAAAAGTATTTTAAAAAAATTCAAAAACATATAAACTGACCGAAACACTATTTTACATAGAACATAAATATAGTTAGCACATGTAATTTAAAAAATTCCATTCTCTTATTCATTCATTTTCGGATTTTCTCAAAGATTAAAGAAATTTCTTTTTTAAATTTCATGCTTTCCCTCAAGATTTTTATTAATTTGATTTTAGGCTGTTGAGCAAATCGAACACTCAACTGATCGAACAAACGAAGAAAACATGGTACCTTTAGTTCCAAAGATATTTAATCCAATTTTTAGTAAATGATTTTAGAAAAAATTAAGGCAGAGCATCCTTTATTTAAAAAAAAATTTAAATAAAAAATTAAATTTTATGATTTATGCTAAAGTTGAGTTTGAATTAAGTTGACACAAAGGTGTCTGATTGGGACTCTTTAATTCATGGACAACTATGAAATATGAAATCAAAGTTCCAAATACCTTTGTTAAAATAAAAAAAAATAGTTATCATAATTTTTTTGTAATACTCACTGTCAAAATAAATTCTTTGTCTTAAATAAAAAAATTTAAGTATGATAAAAAATATTTATCTTCATCTTACTTATGTTGATTATTCCAAACACTGTCAGACATGGCACTCCTTGAGTCAATTTGTTAATCATTAGATTAATCTTAAAGATTTTAATCAAGAAATTTAATTTAAATAATTTTTCTTAATTTAATTGATATTTACTTTAAAACATAAACTGTTTGTAAATTCAGCTAAATTTACTTCTAGTAAATCTTCCAAAATATTTGAGCATTGCTCTTGAATTCTTGTGCCAAATACCAGAATTAGCAATATAATGATAATACCACTCAAGCTCCAAAATGGATACAAAATAGCCATAATTCCCTGTATACAGTTACCATTCCAGTCAGTCATAATGTAAAATATCATTAACATCAGTGTTATATTAATCAATAGAGTAATTCCCAAAAATTCTTGATAGCATTTATTCATTTGCTGAATAATTTTGCATATTTTTAAATGTTTTTTCCTCAATTCATCAAATTTATCCTCAAGCTCATATTGATTTTCTTGCACATTCATTTGTTTATTTGAAACCAACATTTTATTATTTACCAAATCTCTGAACTCTTGATTAAAATTTTTGAAAATAAAAACGATCATTTCACAATGTGCTAAATAATAGCATATTGTAATCATCCAAATGAAACTAGTAAATGAGAGTATAATATTATTTAATATTTTGTATGGTACATTGGATCTTGACCATGTTGATTTGTGAAATGGAGCTAAAAGTGAGGAAAAAGCTTCATAAAAATAATCTGGACCAAAAAGGCTAATTATTCCGCTTATTGAATTAAACACAGACCCAAAAACTCCTATAAAAAAATACATCAATATCTTTTTTTTTAATATTTTGATCTTTTTAATCGAATATTTATCCAAATAAAGTGACAATTCGTGAATTAATTGATTTTCTCTTGAATGTTTTTCTTGATTTATAAAAAATATTGTTGAACTTGCTACAGTTACAAAACACCATAAAATTAAAATAATCTTATAAGCTAATTGAGCTGATAATGACTCTGATACCCCATACCAAAACTCGAATAGACTAAACAAACGAGCAAAGCTGAGCCAAAGAATAATACAAATCAGCAAAGGATACACTTTTAGAAACCATTTGTCACTCTTTCTGTGAAAAAGGCCCACAATTCTCATCAAAACTAGAGGATATTTCATAATATTGCAGTAGGCTCTACAGTTTGATGAATTTACTTCTAAAACTGAACAATTATTACTCAAAGTCTTTTTGACAATGATGCAAATATTTTTTCCAGAGCTTGTGATCATTTTTTTCTCTGATTTGAATGGACTCTCGTCTATTTTATCTTCTTTTTCCATTTTAATTTTATTTAATATTATCTTTAATTTAAAACAAAAAATTTGATGATACTTCATTAAATGTATTTAAAGGTTAAAATAATTTTTATACTGGTTAAATCTGACTTAAATTCACAATTTATTGATAAAAATAATTTTTAATTTAAAAGCTTTTGGTATTATATTTAAATGCATTTGAGATTTAAAACTAAGGAAATTAGAACTAGTGATTGAGCAGTTTTCAGGGTTTCCGAATTTACTGAATAAAAATATAAAACATTTTGAAATCGGTTATTTAATAAGTTGCTAGAAATAATTCAGATATTTACCAATAATAAGGAGGAGGAATTAATGGATTATAAATTTCAATTGTTATTATTCTTTAGTCAAAGGCATGAATTTAAGTGATGATTTATTTATTAAAAAATCATAAAAAGGACACCGGTCGTTAAATTAATAACAGTGGTCCTCTAATTATTTAAAAAACAAACCAAGTCAAATTTTTAAGACGTAAATGAGTAAAATGAGCAATTAAAAATTTAAATTCGTATCGTCAATATATGAGGACAGAAAAAGCAATCAGTTTACAAATTTTTAATGTCAAAAGTAATTGATATAAATCCATCAAGATTTTAACAATTCATTTAGATTTGAATTTAAATTCAAATGCTGAAAAACTTATATCTATCGCATACTTTATCAAGATAATTTTTCCTAAAAATAAATTTTAATCATAGCACAAAATTTAAAATATTGATCACAAAAATAAATCAAATTTTTTTTTCAAATTTCAAGGTTAATCAACAGACTAGTGCCCTTATCATTGTCGACTGATTAACGCATCATTTATTAAATATAAATTAAATTTTTCAATATTTAAAATTAAGATTTTTATAAAATTAAAAAAAGCAATTAATTATTTTTTATGAAAACAAAAAAACATTAATAAATTTAAATCAAATTTTTTAAATTTTTTTACAAAGTCAATAAAGATCAAATTGATATAATTGTAAATTGATAGCTTGTATGTTGCATATTTTTGATTAGTCTATCTTTTAAATTCTCAGGCGATTTATGATAGAATAATGTCTTAAAGAGAATGATAACATTCTGTCTAAAAATCTATGCTAAAAAGCATATAAGCCATATTTTTCCAAAAAATTATTGAAATCATTAAAGTTATTCGCTTCAAACTTGAACTTAAACAATAAGAAGAACAATTAAATTTCAAAATAAGGAAACAGTAACCAGACTATATAAAGCTTTTGTTAGGCCTCATCTAGAGTATGGAGTACAAGTATGGAGTCCTCATCTTAAGAAAGATATAAAAGTATTAGAGTCAGTTCAAAGGAGAGCTACCAAACTGGTTCCAGAATTAAAAAAATTGAACTTCAATGATAGATTGGCTGCACTGAACTTGACTACTTTAAAAACAAGAAGAATAAGAGGAGATTTGATTGAAATGTTTAAAATTGTTAAAGGATTAGAAATAATTGACTGGCATACTCCCTTAGTCTTCAAGAACAACCAAGAAAGTGTATATCGTCCGGCTCCTAGACAACATGAATTTATAATGGAAAATCTAATTGGTAAAAAACTGTGAACAAAGATTTAATTTTTTCATTAATAGAGTTGTAAATGTTTGGAATCAATTAGATGAAGATATTATAAACTCAAATACTGTTAATGAATTTAAAAACAAAATTGATAAAACGAATTTTAACAAGCTATTATGATTAGGATAATCCCTCATTTCATGTGGCTAGCACATCATAGCTTTTATTATTATTATTATTATTATTATAAACAGCTTAAAAATTTGAAAAATAATTGCTTTTAGCCAGTTTAATTATTGCCTCTTTATAAACATAACACAAAAGGGTTGAACGATAATCAAAATTAGGTAAGATAAATGTTTTGAAAAACTGAACTTTGACAGAAGTTGAGAAAAAAAAAGAGTCTCTTAATACTGATCAATTTATTATTTACAGCAAGAGACATGTGAAAATTTCGTTTTTAATTATTAGATCAACCACCACTGTTTTTTACTACAATATCAATTACCTCTAATTTAAACTAAATATTATAATTTTAAATTCTCGAAAAAACCTTTAATTATTTTTGATCTTTCTATATCTGTGAAATCTCTCTGCAAAATAAACAAAAAATTAAGAAAAATTTAATTTAGATGAACGCATTTTTAAAATTTACGTATTTTAATGTAATCTTACGTAATTTTTGGTAAAATTACATATCCTTACTGACTAATATTCTCGTAAAGATACGTAAGCTAACTAAAAAAATATGTAAAATTACGAAATTTAGTCCATTCTGCACCTTTTATAAAAGCACTGTAAAAAGATTCGAATGTTGGATAAATTTCAATAGAGATTTATATAGAAGATAGAAATTAAGAAAAGCAAACATAAAAAATTTTCAAAGAAATTTTCTGAATAATATTTTTAAGGTCATTGATATTATCATTAAAATTGTTATTGGTTGGTCTTATTCGAAAATAAATACAAAATATTATTCATTAAGAACAAAATTTACTCAAAATTTCCTTTTATTACATTTTTTAACAATATTTCGTGTAAAATTATGTAATTAAATCTAAAAAAATTTGAAATTTCAAGTTGTGAAAAAAATTCTATAAAACTTAAAAAATTTATTAAAAATCAAATTTTCGTCTCAAAAATTGAAATTTTTTAGCTGTAAGCATTTTTGTTGTGTTTTACTTGAAATGACGTAATTTTACCTAAGCTTACATTAAATTACATTCTAAATTTGGTGTAATTTTATGTAATCTTACATTTTTTTAAAATACTAAAAATGATGTAATATTACTTGTTCTGCGGTTTAAAGTACAACACTGTAAATGAATTTAAGCCTTTAAATTTATTATAGGCTAAATTTTCTATTTTTCTACGGAGTAAAATATTCTCTATAATATTGATTTTGGAAAAGTGTAATATTCTTTGAAGGAATTCTCAATAGGAAAGTTTTTTACTATGACATAGAAAAGTTATTTAGATATAAAAAGACTGAAAAAATCAAAAATTCGGAAGAATATGTATTATTCGAATTTCGCCGAGGACTAGGCGCTATTCAGGATTTACAAAAATGTTTGAAATCTAAATATCCAAAATTTTAGAAATTCATGGAAATTAGATTAAGAACGCGGGGCAAAGAAGTATGAAAATTTTTGATTTAGTTAGATTTAAATTTTGATTTGGCGGCGTAATGGAAACAGATGTGGGACACATAAATTTTTTTAGCAAGGCTCTTTTTTTACGATCACAATTATATTAACCATAACCAAAACTTGCTTAATAATTTTAGATCTACAGTATATTTTGATTGTTGGAGCAGTTACAACAAAATATAAATTTTTAAAGATTCTAAACATCAAATTGTGAATTACAGTCTGAAATTTGTGGATTCAAATACAGGTTGATTTTTTTATTATCTTTAATTTTATTATTTAAACTTCAAAAAACTTGTTTGAAACAAAATTTCAAATTTTTAAACCATTAGCCACTCGCACCAAATTCTTAATTAGTCAAGCTTTAATTTTTTTTAAATATAATAATTAAAAGAAAATTGAAAATTGAACTTCTGATCAAATGAGTAAAATCTAGAAATTTCTTTTAAAATGAAATCAAAAAATTTTATCAAAGTCAGAGTTATAACGCTAAACTAAAACTTTTATATATATATATATTTGGATTTTTGAACGCTTACAACCATGAATCTCTTTAAATTTATTCCTATAAGCGTTCATAAGCTTTCAATCTTATAAGTGTACCTTCAAAATGGATCATTTTATGCTGATTTTTGCTTTGATGCATCTCAGAATTTTCATAAAAACCAGAAGGTATAATATATAATGAAACGAATAATTAAGAAGAATCATGGAATCGCACTATCAAAAAAAAATATGGAATTAAAATAATCAATTGCATGTAAAGAAAAAAGTAATGAAAAACCAAAAAAATCTAGAAATATCAAATAATTGTACAAATAAATTTAATATTTCTTTTTCGAAATCAAATCAGGATTTATTTTATAATTTCAAGAAGACTTTGAAAACAGTAACGGATAAATATTCCTGGTTTTTCTTTCTTTTTGACGAGAAAATTTTCTATTGCATTATACTGTAATATCTAGCTTTGTGCTAAATTTTTGCCTGATATGTTAATAATAAAAAAAAGCTTATTCATTAATGCTTTAGAAGGGACTGAGATGTCAGCTGCTATGGATTTGTACGTAAAAACATGAATGGATTTTTGTGTTCTTGTTGATGTAGCATTTTAGCAAATGTGGAACATTAAAAAATTACAAAATGAAAAAATTTTCATGGGAAGATTTTAAAGAAAAATTGATTACATTAAGATTATGATTCAGCTCCTCGATATCTATCTATGAATAAAAGTCAAATATCCTTTTAAATTAAAAAAATAAAAATAATTAATTTCTTTAAATAGAAAATGTATTTAAAAAATAAATAATTTTAAAATTTTAACAATGTTGAAGCTTTTATCAAAAAAAAATAAAAAAAAGTTTTATCATTTTTTATAAATCTTAAAGTTATTTTTAATTTCGCAAGAAAATTCGCATTTTTAAATTATTTTGTCATGAGTTTAAAGTATAAGATTTTGATAACAAAAATTTTGATATATAAATAAAATTTTAAACACTATTTAAAAAGATTTCAACAAGAATGAATAATAATTTCAGACATCCTTTTGAAAATCATCATCATCACCACCATCATCATCATCCAAATCGACCTTTTTTTCCAGTAAATATTTAAATTTTTCTAATAATTTAAATGAACAATTTTAATTAAAAGATACCTATACCAAAACCACCACAGACAATTATAGTTCGACCAAAACCGCCACCAACAATTATAGTTCAGCAACCATTCATTCCACCACCACAAACCTATTTTCCAACTCCATCTTGTCCCCCTTCTTCATTTCCGAAACCTTCTTCATATCCATCACCGAATCCTTATGGTAATCAAGCAAATAAATCAATTAGGCCGGATGGAACTATATATGGAAATCCTTACAGAAGATGAAAAATATGATTAATCAGAAACTTATTAAAATAAAATGAATAAATAAAAAAAATTTTTTCTTAGTTTGAGTATTTTGATTTTTTTGTCTAAAACTAAATTCTAGAATGAAGTCGTAAATTGTTTACTCGTGAAAATAGCAAAGTTTAGTTTGTAATAAACTCCCACTGTAAGCAATTGGGTTACAATTTTGTTATAACTCAAAATTTTTCTGTAACTAAAATGTGTTTTTTTAATCGAAATAAATGTGCAATAATTTGAAATAACACTAAAATGAAGAACTTTTAAGATGCTTTTTTGCTTGTGTGCAAAATTTTTCTAATCAAAAACAAAAAAATTTAATGTAAAAAAAAAGATAATAATTTGTGTCTAATTTCTTTGTTTGAAAAAATTCAAAATTTAATAAAAAAGTACGATAAGAAATAGATGTCATAATTGTTAAAAAGGAGGCCAATTTAATCGATTGTTTAATTAGAATAAAAATTTTCATTAAAGATTTTAAAACTTTTAAGGTAATTTATTTTTGATTGACCTTGATTATGATGAGACAAAATAAAAATTTTAAGTCATACCAAACAACCTATTATTTTAAAATTAAATTTCAATTTAAAATAAAAAATATTTTTAAATTTCACATTAAATAATGAAATATACAAGTCTATTTTTTTGAAATTATTAACATTATTGGCTATGCCTGAAAACCAAAGATACAAGAAATATTTTTGATTTCTTTTCGAAGATTTGACTCTAATATTTATTATTTAAGCTAGTAAACAAATATTTTCATTACTTATTAAATAATAAAATTACTTATTTAATAAATAATTGAAATTTAGAATTGATAGTATGGTAATCGAGTGATTGTTTAACAATAATATTTAAAGTTTAATTAAGATAAAATTTTATCATATTATTCAGCTTAATTTTTTTCATATGAATATACAAGTGTCTCATTGGCGATATAAAAATTAAAAAATAAAATAAGATAAAATAGAAAAAAGCATAGATAAAAATGTTAAAATTAAATAAAATTTTATTTAAGTATATCTATATAATTATTTAATTTTTCGATTTTTACTTTTAGGACTTGAAGTACGTTCTTGAATTTTGATTCAGTAGAATTCACATTCTTTATACGTAAGTGATCTTTAATTAGAATTAGATGATAAGTTAGATAATAATATAACCTTTTTAATTCTTTGAGATTAGCTTAAGTCGCTAAATTTTTCATTGATTTTCGATTCCATTTAGCATTTGAAGTACTTTTGATAAAGTTCGAAATATAAACTAAGGTTTTTCTGCTCACCTATTATTATTTCCTTTGTATTATTCAAATTCAAGCTCATAAATTTTACAGGATATTCTTCATGAATCATTCAGCACATATGCTTAAATTTTCTTCGAAATTTAATTTTTTTTTAATTTTGAAAAACATTTAAATTTGGGTATTCTTTAAAAACAACACCCGTCAAAAAAGCGAAAAAACAACACCTTGTGTAAACCGCATTAAATATGGGAATAGATATTTTCATCATCAAATAAATCAGAATTTGGCATTAAATTTTTTACTCAAATTTATCATCAAAATAAAATTTTTTCCACCAAAATTAAATTTTTGTCATCAAAAATATTTTTTAACAACAAATAAAAAATGACTTAACAAAATATTTTTTTTACATCAATTTTTTTTTCTCTGAATCAAATAAAAAAAAAATAGGCTTCAAAAAAAAATAAATAAAGCATTTAATGAAAATTTTACTTCAAAATTAAATTACTTTGAAATGAATCAGCTATACGTTATTTTTTGTAAAAATTATGGAATTTTACAAATGATTTATAAATACTTATACCAGTAGTTTTGTAAGCAAATAATTGTATATTTTATTTTCAATTGACATTTTTCAATTCACAAGTCAAATTAAATCAATAGATAGTTCAAAAAAGCCCAAGATTTGAATATGAAAAAAAATTATAAAAAATTTCGATGATTTTGTAAATAATGAAAGCATATAATACCAGATGATGTAAATGTAAATGAAAATAATAATATAGGAGAATTTTAAATGATTGTCGAGATATTCAAAATGTTAAAAATGCAAACATTTTATATTATATTGCTGGTTAAAATAATTTACTAAAATTCTGACAATGCTAGAACACTTGATGTTAGTGAAAAGGTTAGTGAAAAGAGAACTCGTGGTTGACCTAAAATAAACTAGTCAAAAAATCTTAATTGAGATGTTTTTTTTTCTATATTTTATATTCCAATTGATTTTGGTTATAATAATTATTTTATTTGATGAAAAAAAAAAAAATTTTGATGGATACTTTCTATTTTATTAATCTAAATTTTCGTGTTTTTTGATGATGAATTTATTTTAATTGATTCATATAAATTTTTTTTTTGATGAAATTTTAATAAATTTGCTGATGAAAATAAAAATATTTTGGCGATAAATTTAATTTTTTTGATGTTAAAATTTTGATGTTATTTACTAAATTTTTTGATGATAAATTTTAGATATTTGATGATACAATAAATACCACCCATTAAATATTATGAAATACCTTTTTTTTTGATATATTTATTTCTAACAACCTCAATTTTAATAAACATCATTTTTTATTCTAAAAAAATATTGTCATTATATTAAATTTTCAAGTGTAAAAATAATTTGTACACCACGATATAAAACACCCTGAAATAACCTATCAAGTTTTTAAAACATTCTGCAACATCCTTTAGATTCTGATAGGGGAGAAAAAAGTTATGCTTGGCAAATTATTTTTAAAAGGTCTGGACATTTGAAAACCCTATTAGAACCGCTAAAACAGGTTAAGACCGGATTTTTCAAAACAATCTGAATATTTCTTTTTTAAAAATGTTTTTCTAGTAAAAGAAACAACTTTTTTGTGGTTTCTGGGGTCAAGAAATACGGTTTTGAGGTCGGTTTTACAAAATAAACCATTACCTCAGCTTAATCATGATTTAGCCAATCCAAGCTCTCAAGAGCCCTTTTAAGCTATAAGATTTGAATTGAATTTTGACTTGGAAATTTTAATGTTGATTCTAGGGTAATTTTTTGTACCATAATATGAAATTAAAATACTGCAACATAGTTTAATATACTTTGTTGCACCATTTAATTTACCCAAAATATATTTTTTCTTTTTTTTAGTAAATCAAATCAAAAAACAATTTAAATCTTATTTATGCTTTATTTTTTGTCTTATTATCACATAAAAAAATTTTTTGTGTAAAAAAATGCAACAAAGAATGTAGCACTAAATTGCAGCATTTTTTTAAAGTATTTTTTATTAACTTTAATTTTAATTTATCAAAAAAGACAGAATTTTAGTTCAAATTGTATTTGAATTAACGACGCCAAATATTATAAATAATATAGCTTAATATTAAAAACTAAGTTCTGCTTCAGTTGATCGAAATTGTTTTAATAAAAAAATCTGAGGAACCAAAATCGGTGTTTTGAACCTGAAGCAATTTTTCACGGTATTTTGCTTGAATTTTGCTGAATTGAAGATTTGTTAGAACTTTTTAGTTGATAAATAACTATAAAATATGAAAACAGAGTTCCAAATACCTTTGTTAAAATAAAAAAAAATAGTCATCAAAATTTTTTTGTAATACTCACTGTCAAAATAAATTCTTTGTCTTAAATAAAAAAATTTAAGTATTATAAAAAATATTTATCTTCATCTTACTTATGTTGATTATTCCAAACACTGTCAGACATGGCACTCCTTGGGTCAATTTGTTAATCATTAGATTAATCTTAAAGATTTTAATCAAGAAGTTTAATTTAAATAATTATTCTTAATTTAATTGATGTTTACTTTAAAACATAAACTGTTTGTAAATTCAGCTAAATTTACTTCTAGCAAATCTTCCAAAATATTTGAGCATTGCTCTTGAATTCTTGCGCCGAATATTACAGTTAACAATATAATAGTAGTAACGCTCACGCCCCAAAACGGAAACAAAATAGCCTTAATTCCCTGTATATAGTTACCATTCCAGTCAGTCATTATGTAAAGCAGCATTAACACAATGGTTATATAAATCAATAGAGTAATTCCCAAAAATTCTTGATAGCATTTATTCATTTGCTGAATAATTTTGCATATTTTTAAATGTTTTTTCCTCAATTCATCAAATTTATCCTCAAGCTCATATTGATTTTCTTGCACATTCATTTGTTGATTTGAAACCAACATTTTATTATTTACCAAATCTCTGAACTCTTGATTAAAATTTTTGAAAATAAAAACGATCATTTCACAATGTGCTAAATAATAGCATATTGTAATCATCCAAATGAAACTAGTATATGAAAATATAATATTATTTAATATTTTGTATGGTACATTGGATCTTGACCATGTTGATTTATGAAACGGAGCTAAAAATGGGGAAAAAGCTTCATAAAAATAATCTGGACCAAAAAGTCTAATTATTACGCCTAATGAATTAAACACTGACCCACAAACTCCTATAAAAAAATACATCAATAATTTTTTTTTTAGGATTTTGATCTTCTTATTCGAATATTTATCTAAATAAAGTGACAGTTCGTGAATTAATTGATTTTCTCTTGAATGTTTTTCTTGATTTATAAAAAATATTGTTGCACTTGCTACAGTTACAAAACACCATAAAACAAATATAATTTTATAAACCAATTCATCTGATGTATCTGATCCACCATAACAAAACTCGAATAGACTAAATAAACGAGCAAAGCTGAGCCAAAGAATAATACAAATCAGCAAAGGATACATTTTTATAAACCATTTGTCACTCTTTCTGTGAAAAAGGCCCACAATTCTCATCAAAACTAGAGGATATTTCATGATATTGCAGTAGGATCTACAGTTTGATGAATTTACTTCTAAATTGGTACATTTGTAGATTATTTTCGACTTCATCATTCCAATCATTTGAATTTTTAAATCATTAACGTCAGAATCAATTTTGTATTTCTGATTCATTTTCGTATATTTATTTAAAAAAGCTATTTATATTTAAAATCAGAATGGGTTTTGAAAAACTTATGTAAGATTTTTTTTTACTTATTCAAAAATATTCGATTGATAGAAAAAGGAGTTTTTTAAACCGTGATTTTTATTTCTTTTTTATTTTAGTTGATCAAATATTAAATTATATTGATTGTAATTAAATAATTTGTTGATTTAACTAATGAATGGATTTGATTTTTATTTTAAAAAATAAAGACTAATATTCGATCGTGATGCAATTAGATAAAAAGATTTTAGTTAGCTTTAAAAATCGATTTTTTTTTATTTGGGCGTCATCATAAATGATTAATAATTGTATTAAAATAAAGATAATTTTTATCGAAATAAATTACAATACTTTTAGATCATTATTTTAGATTTTCAAATTTTGCATTTTAATTTTATTCAAAAAAAGTTTTTGATTAAATAAATATCATAATTTACATATTTATAAGAAGCATTTTTTAAGTTAGGAAATTATTAATTATTTAAATTGTTTTCAGATAATTATATTTTTTTTTTCATTTCAAAAAAAAAAAGGATTTTTGAAATTTTGAAAAAAAAAAACAATTTGTTTTTTTGATTTTAAGTCTTTTTTATACAGTACTTCTACGAAAAACTGTTTTTACGTAATTTTACGTGAAATTACCTAAGATTACCAAAGTAAAAAATAGTTTATTTACCGAATTTTACGTAATTTCACGTAAAATTACCCGAAATTAGATAGAAATTACCCGAGACACATCCCAATATAATTCAATGATTCGACCAATTTCCATTTCTTTCTTTAACCACTTATTTATTTATTTATTTAATAAATTATTTGAGGTAAACCTCAGGCCACACAGAATGGAACTAAGTCCTTCTTTTCAGCCTTCTTTAATTACCTTAATTTTTATTAAATTTTTTTTTAAAGATTAAATTGAAAATAAAAATAATAAAAACCTTTTTTAAATGATTTATATAATTTTGGCATTTTTCTTTGGCCATTTCGGCATCAGCTTCTGATAAAATCATTCTCTTCCTAACATGTTGTTTTAACTCGATCCACATAAGTTCAATAGGATTTAAATTGGGAAACTTTGGGGGAGATTTAATTTTTGTTTAAAAGAAAAGATTCCCAGTTAAGTATTGCATCCATGTTGCTCTTAAAAATCTTAAAAATTCTTAAGTAAAAGCTTTTCTTCTTATCTGTTTCTTACAGCAAAATTTGTTGCTCCCTTAAATGAAATCCCAGCCCAAATATTCAGTTTTCCTTCATATTTTGAAGTAATTGGAATATTGGCTGGATATTTAGTTATAAATATAAATAAAATTACGTAATTACGTAATTACGTAATTTACGTAATTATAATAAAATTACCGAAAATTACGTAAATTACGTAATTTCCGGTAATTTTACGTAAAATCCGGTAAATTTACTTTTTTTTACTTGGGTAATTTTACGTAATTTTACGTGAAATTACGTAAAAACACTTTTTCGTAGCAGTACTGTATATTCAATCGAATACATTATGATTATTTGGAGCAACTCATATACAAAAAAGAGAGATACTAAACTACTCAAGAATTAATTTTGAAAATTGACATTAAGTTTTCAAACAAAGATACAAATTTAACAATTATATGAGCGGAAGAAGAGAAAAATTGGGGTCAAAAATCAATAAGGTTTTTTTTAAATTATAAAGAATATGTCGATTACAACTGTTATGACCGCAAATTAATAAAATGACTTAGTGATACAAGAAAGAAAATTTTCTAAAATAAATAAGGCCTAACTCACTAATATCAATAATAATAAGATCAATGAACATAAGTAATTTGTAAACAACTTTAAAAAAAGAATAAAAGAAAACGGAAG
Organism: Brachionus plicatilis; assembly: GCA_010279815.1. Taxonomy (NCBI): domain Eukaryota; kingdom Metazoa; phylum Rotifera; class Eurotatoria; order Ploima; family Brachionidae; genus Brachionus; species Brachionus plicatilis. The sequence goes on from QEOQ01000316.1 coordinate 1,555,496, forward strand.
CTGCTTCTGACTGGAAGGCATATGAAAAGAACTGCTATCGATGTATCTCGGTCAAATAGTCAAAAAAGACACATGAGGAGTTAAAATCATGAGTCAGACAAGCAAACTCACAAAGAAGTAGAAGGATGTCACATTAAAGACCAAACTTCTAAAAAAGGTTTTAGCTCAAAATTGTCCAGAAATTGTTCTCCTTAATCAAAAACAAGTTGATACGAGTAAAATTAAGTTCTTCTTTTTATCTAAAAACTATATATCATTAGCTAAGACTCGAAATTAGCATGGTGGTGGAAAAGTTATTTTATTAAAAGAAGGAATTGAATTCAACAAGATTTCTCATTTGAAAAGTTCTCTAACACCATATAATAATTCAAGTAATAAATATATACTTTATTAAAAAAAAATAATTTAGAAAATAAAATTTTAAAAATCAGCTAATAAACTAATAGCTTCAGCTGCTTTTTGTCTCACGATAGCCGACTGATCTTCCTTCAGCAGTTTTAACAAAGCTTAAATAAATGTCAATTAAATTTAAACTAAAAATAAAAAAGCTCAATCTACCATTAGTGATATGCTCTTTGGACAATTGACTTTGCTTTTCTTTATTCAAATGTCCCAGCAGATATCCAGAGAATAAGACCGAATTTGATCGAATAAGTGTCCATTCACTTTTAAAATTAGAAACACTATTCATAATATAAAAACTGACTTTTTCCGGAAATTCATTTACCTATAGATAAAAATAAAAATTAATTAGTAAATAAAAGCTAAAAATTCTACTATTAATTTTGACAAATCGTTTATAAATTCGCCATAATGTAAAGTTTTGTTATCCAACAAGCTGCTCTGAAAAAGCTCATTAATGCTTTCTGATTTAATCAAAGGTCCAACTTGGCGCAATACAAACTTACACGATCTTTTAACACTCTCATCTTGTTCATTTAGATGAAGAATAAAACTAACAAAATTTGAATGTATTTGCTCCAAATAAGGCTCTTTGGATGGACCTTGACCAAATCTTGCCAATTCACCAAACAATAAGTAAGAGCTAGCTCTAATTTCGGCTTTTTCTTTTTCAAAACAAGGCCTAATTCTTAATAGGATATTGATCAAAATCGGTCTAACATTATTCTCATCAATTAGGGCAATAATCTTGGTCAAACCATTCATTGATTCTAAAGATATGTCATCATTTAAATCATTTTTGTCATCAAGTCCTGCCATCATTGCTGACAAAATAGTTGTTGAGTGTTTTTGAACTTGGTCTTTGCCCAAACTGGATATATTGCCGAGACCACGGATGCACAAAGTTCTCACTTGTAGACATGCATCGATTAATTTTGTCAGCAAACTATTCAGTAATTGCTCAATTAAATCAATGGAACATTTATGATTCATTAGCTTTTTTTAAAATAATTAATTTTATTAAATAAAAATTTTTTTAAATTTACCTCAGCATAAAAAGCTGTAGTGGATATTTTTTGACAGTCGTATGGGGCTGAAAGATACATGTTAAGATTATTGACAATCTTTGGAACCAAATCATCACAATTTAAGCAAAGACCCCTAAGAAATTTATTTAAAAAAATGATATTAATTTTTTTTAAGGTGTTGTGAATTTCTAATAAAAATTGAACAAAAATTCTTCCTTTTTTTGTTAGATTAAAATTAAAGAAAAAAAGGTTTATTTAAAAAAATACTCCAAAAGAGTGCAACATACTTTGTTGCACCTATTGATTATTGATTATTTTTACTTAAAAAAAAAAGAAAATTAAGATTTATTTTAGGTTAAAATTGTTTTAAATGCATTTTATTTTCTTTCATTTTAATTTATCAATAAAGGAAGAATTTTTTTTTCAATTTGTATTCGAAATTCACAATACCTTTTTTTTAAATACTTTGCCATTATGGTGTATCCTTCGATAACTTTATTTTCTTCATTGAAAAAATTCCACAAATTTTCGTTCTCATAAAATTCAAAAAGATTAATACGAGTGCATTTAACATAACTTTTAAAGCAATCAATCGCAATTCTATTTAATAATCAATTTAAAATTTTATTTCTAATAATTGATAAATTTTTAAATATCTACTTAATTGGATCAATTTTTTTTAAGTCACTTTGAATCTGTGATTTGGCTAAATTTTTTGAATTTTTATTCTCAGAATGGTCTTCTTTTGGTTTGGGTTGTGGCATTAAATTGGATAACGAGTTGGATATTCGAATGAACAAGGCACTGAATATTTTTTCAAAATTGTCTTCAAAAACTTTTTCAGTCGACTCGGTCACATTGTTAGAAAATATTTCATTCAAAATACAAGTTCCAATCAGTGGCGTAATTGATGCATATTTGGATCCATTTTTTTCCTCGTATGGCAAGCATCTGGTCCATATTTGCAGTAAATGATCAATAATATCATTCATCAACTGACTATCTTCACACAAACTTTGGCATATTTCAGTCATTTCACTTGAATAAAATTTTTATTTTTAGAAAAAAGAAAAAAATGTTTTTAAGGGATTAATAAAAAAAGAGAGTCTTGTCAATTTAATTATCTATGAAAAAAAAATTTTACTCGAAAAATTTATTTTGTAAATTTCATGAACAAAAAAGAAAATATTTAAAAAAAATTCGATCATGATTTTTAGATTAAATTAGATCACAAAATTTGGAGTTATTAAATAACAATATTATTTAATATCTTTTAAACAAATCAAATGAAATATTATTTTTTTTTACTTCTTGAATTATATGTAGATTTAGTCACATTTAAATACAGAATAGAATCTACATGATTTTGTTCATAAAATTTTTAGAGATAAATTTTTCGAATAAAATTTGTAATCTATAGATCATAGAATTTATAAGACCAAAAAAAGCGTTATTAAATAATAGAATTAGTGTTAGTCTAAATAATAATTTAATTAACATGGTACTGTGGTCAACGTATTCCATCCAAACTTGGCGTCTTGTGTCAATGATTTCTTCATGAATTAAGAAACTTTTATTATGTAGATAAATGTGAGAGCTTAATTTAAATAAATCATCATATTATTTTATTAATTTTGATTTAAAATTATTTAGGAAACAAAAAATGAAAGAAAAATTACTTGCTGCATGGTATTGGCAAAGTGAGCAAAACATTTAAAGAGTCAATTAAGTGCTGTTGAAAAACAACTCGGATTGTTCTCAAAGTTCCAAGTTTGGCTTGAGAATTTTGAATAGAACCGAGTTTTGTGTACAAATGGCGCAATAAATTATCCACATAATCCTTGAGCTCTGGACCGCGAAGTTTTATGCAATAATTTAAGCATATACAGCTTGAGCTCGAACAGTTCGACTGAATGTCCAGCAATCCGTCAATAAGGTTTTCAATGAACATTACTAGTTGGTCTCCTGCAGGAACTTTTTTGCACAAAATTTTAGACAAATCATTAACAGATGTTAGCAGAGCATTTGGCGAATTTTTGATCAAACTTGGCATGAGACTATTCAGAGACTCAGATTCTTCCCAGTTTTCTTTGGTGTAGATTTCCAAAGATTGTAAAAGACTATCAATGCAATCAATGGCCAATTTTCGAATTTTGATAACTGGATCAGTGGCACGGGTAACCATGCGGCCTAAAATATTACCAAAGCAAGTATAACTGTCCACATTTTGCGGGCTTTTTTCATCTAATTTAAAATTAAGATTAAAGTGCTTGAGCACACTTGCTAATGAACGAATGGATCTAAGCCGTTCATGATCTTTGACCGAAATGATCCAAGGTTCCAAATGCTTGAATACAATTGCCAATGTTGAACTATTCAGTTCTCTGTCTAAAAGTGTGTTTAACAATTCCTCTAGTGATTTTGATGTTTGCTCATAAATTTCATTTCCGTGCAAAATTTCACTTGACTCTGAGTCTTTATCTTCAGCCGGAACTTGTAGCGGATAAAAACTATCTGTTGACGATTTTATTAATTGATATACATCGGCTTCAGTTGGTTTGGGATTAAGCTTGCTAAATTATTAATATTTTGTTTTAATTCTTAATAAAATTTTAAATAAAAAAAAAATTACGCTAGATTAGAGCAAACTTTAAAACTCATTGCTTTAATATCATTTGTTAGCATTTTAGACGTCTCCGTATTTATATAAGACTAAAGAAAAGTTTGAGAACATTTTTTAAATAATTTTTTTTTTAATAAAAATCACAATTATTTGATTTAAAATTGTATTTTTGTATGAAAAATTGAAGTCTTTTTGCAGATGGTCTTGATGCATACATTTGGTGATTATATCAAGGGATTTGAGTATATTTTGTTTTAAATTTAAATCCTATAAAAATAAAAAATTTTATTTAAATTTCCTTTAAATTTCAAATGTACCTTAGACGTGTTGGCAGCATATCCACTTACGCTGCGCAAAATATTAGCCTCCAAGCGCGAAATGACCAAATCTTTTGGTGAATAAAAAGTGACGTATCCATAAGTTAGGACCAGAGTTGATTTTATTTGGTCCGGATCGCCATTTTTATTTGAATCTTTAATCAAACTCGAAAAAAGTCCACCTGATGATTTTTTTGATTCATTTTTTGCAAAAGTTTCCAATTTGTACAAAACAGTATCCAAATGAGTGGTTGATGTATAGCCAAAACTAACAGCACAACCCTCTCGTTCATGCTGATTAGAGTGATTAACAGAATTGTATATAGTATCCAATTGTTTGTCTATAGTATTTTTACTAGTAGTTTTATTCAATACAACACCCAGGCATTTAAAGGCAAAATGCTAAAAATATAAAAATAAAAATTATTGTTTTTTTTTTTTAAATCTTAAATACTTTTTCATCACTTAAATTCTGATAAAGTGTTTCAATTTGTTTTCCAAAGCATTTAGCAATTTCGCAGTACTTTTCCTCGGAATTCATTTGATCTAGACTATTGGACAACAATTTCATAATGAGATCTTCCCAATTTTTTTGTGAAAATTTTGAATTAGCCAATTTATCTTAATAAATGGATTAAAAAATTTAATTGATATAAAATTTTTTTAGCTAACTAGGAAAAATCAACAAATTAGACTATAATATGAATTTTGAAACGAAAAAAAAGAGGTTTTTTAAATAAATTTAAAGATTGTAGATTTATGAAACCGACGATAAATAGAAGTAAAGATGGCACTTGATTTTTTTGAATAAAATTTTTTAATTGTGAAATTTAATTTTTTTTTCAATTATAATAAAAATTATTTGATGATTTAAAATGCCATTGTGAAATTTGGTACCAAAAACAAAATATTAAAATTCCAAAGCTTAAGTTCTGAAGAACCAAATCATGTTCTGTAAATTGTAGCAGCTGATACATCCTTTGCACCACCAATATACTGATTCTGCAAAACTCTGCAATAAATCTGCAAAACTCAGAAAATAGTAAATTTGGGATACTACATTATATTAAAAATCCAATTCAACTTTAAGTGGTGGTACAAAGGATGTATCAGTTGCTACAATTTACAGAGCATGTTTTAGTCGGTCCAGATTTAAGTTCTGGCGTTTTTTATATTTTTTTTTTGTTTTTTGTACTAAAATTCACTATGTTCTAAATTTTGCACAGTTTTGCAGAATCAGTATATTGGTAGTACAAAGGATGTATCAGCTGTTACAATTTACAGAACATGATTTGGTCCTTCAGAACTTAAGCTTTGGTACTTTTTATATTTTGTTTTTGATTTTTGTATCAAAATTCACAATGCCTTTTAAAATTTTAGTTTCAAAACAAAAATAAGAAAATTCAAATAAAATCACAGTTCACAACACAACATTTTGACCTTATTTTTTTTAATCAAAATATTACCTTCAAAATTTAGTATAAGTTTTGGTATTACACTGTCCCATAGATCCACTATCGAGCTGTCTATATTAGGTCCCATGTTTTTCATTAAATTAAGAATGTTCAAACCGCGGTTATTTCCATTCAGCGGACAACCACACAAAACAATTAGTCTGACCAATATTTCAAAGGGCTTTGGTACATTTATGAATGAGTCATAATTGATGAGATAGTCCTCTGCGTCGGATTCTCGTTTCTGTTCGGCAATGTGTGCCAAATTTTTGCAAAGTATATTCGAAGCTCTTGAGTAGTCATTATTGGTCAAATATTCGAGCAAAGCTGGCCACAAAATTTGATGCATATTGTTCACTGTGGTGGCAAAAAGTGTCAATATACTCTCTGCCGATAACCTCAAGTGTTCATTCGAAGCATCATCAAAGTTATTTTTTTTCTATTCAAAATTAAAAATTGTTTTTTTTTAAATTAAATGTTTTATATAAACCTGGTCATCTAACAAACAACATTGCTTGATGATAAATTCGATCATCAAAAAACCACCCTCTAAATGCAAGTAATCATGATATGCCATAGAAATTATTGTCTGAATTAGTTGTTTTTTTATCTTTAATAAAAAATTAAATAAAACAATAAATTTTAAAGATTTAAAATTTTTTTTAAATTTTAATTACTCGATTATTTGATTCATTTAGTAGAAGTCTCAAGCCAGAAATGACAATTTGTTTTTTGTTCATCATTTGTTCTTCACAGGAGTTAATTATGTGACGTAGTATGGTCAATGATCCAATTCGGTTTTTCTCGTTGTTTTGTTCTAATTTTTGCAGCAAAAATGGAATCATTCTGTCACTATATCTGTGTGCTATTTAAAAATAAAAAATATTTTTTTTGATTTTTTTTAAAGCAAATTTTTACTAAGCTCAGCAAAACATCTCAAAATTTCATTTTGATTTTTATTTAAATTTGACAAATTGGCATTGTTGGTATTTTTGGCTGTTTGATGATCAATAATTGCCAAAATCTGCATGAACAACTCTTTGACCAACTGATCAAATATGTTATCCATGCTTGCAATTGCTGGTTCGGCTGAAATTACAGCTGACAATGTTAAATACAATGACTTTTAAGAGAAATTTAGATATATTAATTTTTTTAAATTCTTCTCTTACTTGGGAGACAATGAAATGGTCTGCGTGTTTTTTATAAAGATTTAGCAAACCTGGTATTATTTTTGGTATATCTGTTTCCAGTTTGTCTCGTGATATTAAATTGACAAAACTACCAACTGATTCAATGGTGATTTGCCTAACTTTGGGATCATTGGTTTTGATCCATGAATTGAATAAAAACTCGTGAGCTGCGTAAACAGAATTAGAAAAATCCGATTTTTCAATTGATTGATCCGGAGCTTTTTCCTTATTTGAGCAATAGTATAAAATTGCCTCACAAAATTTGCACAATGCAGAGCCAAACGCATATTTATAAGAATCCAGTTTGGACATGCCTAACATTGGCAGAATGGAATTAAAAACTTTTGTCAAGCTGGGTACAACACCATAGGCTTAAAAGAATTTTGAAAAAATAATCAAAATTTTTTTTAATTTTACGATTTGCTTCTGCCAAAAATGCCATAGTGTTTATCACAAATAAATGCGGCAGAGTTCCTGGATTAAAATTTTTCTGCAATTCATCAAAAACTTCTTTAACATATTTTTTCCCAATAGCTACTAGAAGATTGCTAGATGCAGTCTGAAGAAACACCGGTTGATCTTTATCCTAACCAAAACCAAAATTTGAAAAATTAAAGAAAAAATTTTCTCAAAATTTACTTTATTTTTGATCATTTCATTAGAAGCTATTTCGATCCACTTCAAAGGAGAATCATCCTCAATTATTTCTATATTTTCCTTAACTATTTTTTCTATAGTGGTGAAAATTGAAGTCTTGTGTCCTTCTGAAAGCTTAATTTTAAATTAGATTTAGGTCTATCAAAAATTTTTCGTTCAAATTACTTTGGCCAAGTTTTTTGTCATAAACTGCAAAGAGATATTGAGTATAAATTGGGGTTTTTTGTTTCCTAATGTGATTATAGATTCCGATACTGATTCTTGGACATCAGGATTTTTGTCATCTATTGTTTCGAGGAGACCAATTATCAAATCTTAAAAAAAATTATATTCTAACACAGACATTTTAAAATTGTGATTAATTACTTTCTAGTTGGTACATGTTTCCAAAAGACATTTTAAGAATTTTGATTATCCTAAAAAATTTTAGAAATAAGAAAAATACGAATTTAGGGTCATATGATTTAAGTTTTGAAAGCTATTTTAATATAATGCTTATTTATTTTAAAAATAAATTTCAAATTTAATTGAATGCATAAATTTCATCACATGATTATTTTTAATTAAATTTTCGTTTGTTTGATCTGAAGGTATGAGACAATAGTGATGGTTTATTATTTTTATTTACAAAAATAATAGTTAAAAAATATATTTTTTTATTTATCTTTTAATTTTAAAATTTTAATTCTGTAGAAAATTACTAAATAAACACAAATTAAAACCTTTATTTTGCTTTTAAATTTAAAATTGATTTTTAGATGATGACGACGGCTTCATTTAATCGAATTATCATACCTATTGGTATTTGGCTCCTGGCATCCATTTATCCATCAAAATGAATCATTTATTTTTTCTTACTTGTTTTCCCCAATAACTGAAATGACAGAGATTTTTTTAAATCTAGTTTGAACTTGAATTTTCAATGAATATCTTGAAAAAACTTTGTTATCTTTTTTTAAATAGAATGTAGCTAATTAAAAGTTCATTACCAGGCAAAAATTTGTAGCACATATGTTGCATTAACGGGTTTATTAGTCTAGCTTTTTATTGAAAATCATCGATCCATAAACAAAATAATTGACCATATGATAAATTTTCAATTTTCTTTTCTCAAACAATTTATTTGAGCTTTATTTTTGGTGAGCAAAAAATGCTATGTTTTTTAGTTCTCAATTTCTTTATTGTCACTGTAATGACACATGGTAGTCAAGAGTATCTACAAATAAATCCAGTACTTTTAAACCATGATGGAACCTTAAATTCAACAAATTTGGCTGATTTTCGGAAATTTAATTTTAATATTTCAAATTTTTATATTGGATTTGATTATAATGGATCTCAATTATTACTCAATTTGGAATCAAATGAAAAAATTTTCAATCAAATAAGTTTTATTGAAAGAAAATCGAGAAATAAAACTCAGAAAAGTTATTTTTACGAGCAAAAACCATGTCTATTTTATGGAAATGTAGTAAATTATACCAATTCGTTCACATCACTTTCATTTTGCCATAAATTGGTAATTTTTTAATCAAAAAATAAGATTTAAAATAAAAAATTTAAACATTTTAGAACGGTTATCTCTATATCAATCAAACTCTATATTTTATTGAACCAATTAATGGCCAAAATTCGACTCACAAATTTTCCTTTTCGAATCATATTTTAAATTTTGGTCGAAAAAAAAAAGTAAAAAGGTCTGTTAGTAAAGAGAGAATTGTTGAAACGCTCTTAGTAGCCGATAGTTCTATGGCCAAGCGCTATGACTATTTAGATCTTGAGCATTACTTACTCACCATTATAAATATGGTAGATTTTATATACCATGATCAATCTTTTGAAAATAGTATAAAAATTGTTGTTGTAAAAATAATAATATTTGAAGATAGTGAAGTAAATATTTTCAAATTAAAACTTAAAAAAATTTAATTATATTTTTTTTTAAAAAGCCATTTAAAATTGAAGCAAATGCGACTAAAACATTGAATAATTTTTGTAAGTACCAACATAGTATAAATCTTCCCGAATCTCATCCAAATCATCACGACTTGGCAATTCTGGTCACAAGGTAAAATAAATGATTAAAAAAAAAATATTAACTTTTTTTAAGAACTGATATTTGTGGTCATGACAATTCATGTGATACCTCGGGTCTTGCCAATCTTGGCAGCATGTGTGACCCGGAAAAAAGTTGTAACGTAAACGAAGATACTGGTCTCTCTTTGGCATTCACTATTGCTCATGAAATAGGGCATAAGTATTTTTTTTGATCATTTAAAGTTAAATAGATATCAATTAAAATTGAAGCCTTGATGCCGAGCATGACACAGATGAGAATAATTGCACTAATTCTTCGTCACCATATTTAATGAATACACATTTAAGTTTTCTTAAAAAAAATCTCATTTGGTCAGAATGTAGTCGCAAACGAATAGATACATTTTTAAAGTATGAATAATTTTTATTCAAGTATTTAGACTATTTTTTCTTTTAAAGTCAAGAGAATGTAAAGTGTTTAGATGATAAAGAAGAGATAAATATTATTCCGAATGAACCATCAGTTGCCGGTATTTTTTATGATATGGAACATCAATGCAAATTTTCTTATGGTGAAAATACCACATTATGCAAAAACTATGAAGTAATTAAGCAATATTTAAAATTTTAAAATTAAAATTGCATCACATTAGTTTCAATGTAATGAGCTATGGTGTCGAATCGAAGGAGATTCGACCTGTATTTCTAAAGGAGAAAAACCTATAGATGGAACTTTATGTGGAGATGGAAAAAATTTTGTAAAAAAAAACTTTAAATAAAAATTTAATAGAAAATTTTAGTGTTAAATTAGTGGTGTATGAATGGGGAATGCGTTGTCATATTGGAATTAAAAAATCCGACTAATGGAGGATGGGGGAATTGGTCAAAATGGTCGAAATGTAGCCGAGAGTGTAATGGTGGTGTTCAGTTCATTGAAAGAAAATGCAATAATCCAAAGTAAATTTTTGAATAAATCAAATAAAATTTATTCTAAAGTAGAAATTTTGAGACCTAAAGATGGAGGAAAATATTGTCTCGGTGATAAAAAAAGATATCGTATTTGCAATACAAATGTAATCATTCAAATCAAATTTTTTTATATGTAATTTTTTTTAAAAAGTTTAAATTTTTAGAAATGTAATGATCCTAATGCGGATTTAAAATTTAAAAACAATCAATGTGTACAATTAAATAATATGTCCCAATCATTTACCAATTTGACTGACGAATGGGAATTTTTTAGTTCTCCCAGTAATTTAATTTTATAAATATAAGAAATTAAATAAAAATTTTAATTTCCTCTTTTCTTTAAAAGGTGAAAATCCATGCAGGCTTTTTTGCAAGCCTAAAGATGACTTTTTTTACAAAATGTTTAATAAAAATTTGCTGGACGGCACGCCATGTTCGGACTATTCGAATAACAGATGTATCAATGGTGTTTGCATGGTACTTTTTAAATTATAAATTCTTAAAATTGGTATTTTAAATGTTTGCGTAAAAGCCTGTTGGATGCGATTGGGTTCTGGGTTCTAATTTGACTTATGATTCATGTGGAGAGTGCGGTGGTGATGATTCATCCTGCAATAAGTATACAGGAACAATTGAGGTTTCATTTCCAATTCAAGGGGGCTATCAACCTTTGCTCGTTTTACCAAAAAATGCCAGATCGGTCAGAATTTATGAGTATTCTAAATCAAAATTAAAAAATTATCTTGCAATTAAAAATTTGAATGGAACTTATTACCTAAATGGGCAATTTAAAATCACGGCTAACACTGAATTTCATATAAATGGTTAATTTTTAAATATTAAAATTATCATTAATTTAAATTAACAAAAGGAATAAAATTTGTGTATCAATCACGACCTAAACAAGAAGCTATTTTAACCGATGGACCTCTTGATGAAAATTTACTAATCATGGTAATTTTAAAAATATTAAATATGTCTATTAATATTCAATATTTATTTAAACTAGATTTAAATAAGCGAAATAAAATTAATTTTGCTGAAGATAAATTTAAATTTTTTTTTTTATATGGTTAATAAATAGGAAAAGTTTATATGTTTTTTAACTTATTAGTAATTATTGTTTACTTAAACTTTATTTCCATAAAATGATATGTAATTTTTAGGTCAAAAAAAAATTTAATTTTAAAATTTCTTTAGACTTGGCAAATTTTAATTTATTACAAGAAATCAAGAAAAAGCTCTTTTGCCAAAAAAAAATTACCACTGTTTCACAAACTCTACATTTTCTTTAATTTTTATCCAAAATTTTTTTTTTTAATTTTTTTAATTTATCGAAAAAATTCCAAGAATCCGATGACTACAAGATAATCATATCACTTAAAAAAAAAAATTACTGACATATTAAATGTTTTTTAATATTTTAGCTTTTACTTACGACCAAAAAAGTTAGTGTCAGCTATTTTTATACCTTGCCGAATAGATTTGTGCCTGAACCCAAAAAGTATTACACTTGGGATTTTAAAAATGACTGGTCTTCGTGTTCAAAATCATGCGGTAAAGGCTTTACCAAAAATTCACCAAAATGCATTGAGCTCAAAGATGGCATTGTTGATGAATCGTTTTGTTCCAACTTGGAGAAACCTTCTGACTTATATAAACCATGTAATTTCAATGAATGCGAACCAAAGTAAGTTTAAAATTATACTCTTAGTGGAGCTAATTTTTGTCAAGTTGGTGGGTTGGTGAATGGCAAGATTGCAGCGCTACATGCAGAACCCAGGGTATTGGCTATAGAAAAAGAAGTGTTTTATGTGTAACTCAAAAGCCTAAAATAAATGATAAAGTTGAATTGATCGCCGAACTGGATACAAAATGTCAAAACATATCTAAACCTAGCATAGTCGAGAATTGCACAATTAATTTAGAAAATTGCAAGAATAAAGATGGGTCTTTTAAAACAGCAATCTGGATTGCTGAAGAATGGAACCGGGTACTTTTGAATTTTTAAAAATTTATTAAGCTAAAATTAAAAAAAAAGAATTGTTTAATTGACCCTTGCTCCACTGAAACAAGAGTTGTCAAATGTAGTGATATTAATTTCATTTGTGATCCTTATATGAGACCAATTTCAGAGCGAAAATGTGAAGTTAATTCAAATAGAACTTGCGGAGTTTGGATCAGTGATGAATGGTCTGAGTGCAGCAAAACTTGTGGCAATGCTACTAGATTTCGAAAAGTTAGATGCATCAATGGCAATGTATGCAGTTCAATAGCTAAACCTCATGAAATAGAAATATGTTCCAATCACCCGCCTTGTCCCGACGAATATTCTATTACAGCTGATTTAATATTTTCTTTAAATAAATTTAAACAAAGAAAACAAAGATCAATTGATGAAGATAATTTTGATCATGTCTATTACTTTAATTTAATTAATTATACCCAAAATTTTGATTATGGAAGTTTTGGCTTTAACGAAAACAATTCTTCGAATAGAACATTGGATTATGAATGGAAAGTTGGTGAATTTAGCGAGGTAAAGTTAAATTGAAGACCATTTTTACTTTTTAATTTTAAATTACAAAAAAGTGTTCACGGAAATGTGGTAAAGGAATCAGAGTCAGAAAAGTAGAATGCGTAGCAAAATTATCACATGAAATGACCAGCAATGAAAACTGCCGAGACCTAAAACCGCCAGCAGTCGAGGAATGCTTGGTCCAAGAATGTGAAAAATGGAATGTATCAGAATGGTCCCAAGTAAACAAAATTCTTTGTAGTGAAAAAAATTAAAATTTTCAATTAAGTGTTCGCCAATATGTGGCTCAGGTTTTCAATACCGTAAAGTATTTTGCTCAAATTTATTGAGATTATGCGATCTGGAACAAAAACCTCTCATAAAAAGAAAATGTTCATCAAAACCTTGTTATGAATGGCGCACCGACACTTGGAGTGAATGTTCTTCTACTTGTGGTCAAGGATTCATGACTCGACGAGTTTATTGCTTTGACATTTTGGCTAATTCAACCTCGGATTTTTGTGAAAAAGAAATTATGCCTAAAACTGTTAAAAGATGTGAACTACAAGAATGCCCTATTCAATCAGAAAATGGTATTTTTTTTTTTTAATTTTTAAAATTTAAAAATAAGTTACCGTCATTTAAATTATTTTTTCTATTTTAATTATTTAAATCAAAAAAAGCATTTTAATTATTTAAATATAATTTCGGTCTAATTTAAATCAAAAACTAAAATTAACGATTTAAAAATGGTAAAAATAGTATAAAAAGGAAAAAAAATAAAAAAATAATTTCATAATGGTTGGACCATTAACCATCAAATTATATTAACAATTGTTACAATTTTTATCTGCACAAATTTTTGCATCTTTTTATTAGATTAATAAATTGGATATTGAAGAAAAGTGATTTTAGTTTTTCATTTAAATTTGGAAAAATAAATTCACGATCTACGAAAAATTACCAAAAAATGTCTACTTTACGGTGATCTTTTTTAGTTACACGTTAATTCTGGTAATTCTGTCTAAATATCTATTATTTATTTGTCTATCTGTTTCGAGATTATGCTTCTTCAGATTAAAAAAATTCTTAACTCAACACAAAAAAAAAGTTAAAATAAAATAAAAAAAAACAAAAAATGTTAAAAAGTAAAATGTAAAATAAATTAAAAAAGATTAAATTATAGAGCAAAATTAAGAAAGATAAATTGAATTTCTGACTTGGAAAAATTTTCTTATTCAGGATTTTGGTCTTATTCTTTGTTTAAACTAATGCAAAAGAGTTGATCTATTTTAAATTAGGTCTAGTAAGAAAATATTAGCTATATTAGGCCGTGAATACAATCTAGACCAGGTCTCGTTACCTCTTTTAGCTTATTTAAGGCATTTTTAAATTCTAAAAGAGCAATCGGCTTATTCAGATTATGTTTTACCTAAAGAATCTGTGATTTTTTATGCTATTTCGTAATTATTTTCTGATTCAACAAAATCATGATGAAAACTAAAGGTAAGTGGCTAAGAGAAAAAGGGGGTAAGTGGCAAGGAAAAATTTTTTTTTGAAATAGCTTTCTAACTTTTTTACATTCCTAAATTAAAATGACAATGTTCTTTGGTAAACTTGATTTAAAAATTTTCTTAGATTAGAGATTAGACCTTTTTGAGCAGCAGAATGATATTTTTTGAGATTTTTTCATTTGGCTCATTGATTTTATTAAGAGAACTTATTTATTGGTTTGAAGACCAAAGTAAATCACATTAAAGTTTCCAATCGGCTCTTTTTTAATCAAACTTAAAATCCAAAGACTTAAATGCTGCAAAATGCTTTTCTGAAATATTATCTCGAATTGGAAAATGATCGCTCAACAAATTTTGATCAGACAAAATGTCAAAACAATACTGAGCAAAAAATTTTTCTAGAAGATGGATCCAAATTGGTAAATGAAAGCAAATCCAGTGTGTAATTACTAATCTGTTCTTAGAAAAATATAGATCTGATATGTTTTCTTAAATGTATATTTAGTTGAGAAGTTTTAGTAAAATAACATGAATTTTCGTATTTGGACATTGAATTAACCAAGATCGAAATAAATCCTACTTAACTTTTTAAATAAAACTGTTTTTTCTTTGAATTTTTCTCGTTATTTTTTTCTTTCATTCTCCAAGAATCTTCTTATTTTTTAATTTTTTCATTTTATTTAGACAAAGGAAAGGAAGGAAAAAAAGCGTGCAAGTTACGATTGATTACTGACAAAAATTTAAATTAGAATAAACAAATAACAAGAATAATTTAAAAATAAATTTAATAAAATAATTTTTTTGAAAGGGAATAATTGTAAAGTATAAAATTTAGACAGAATTATTTTTCCAAAATATGTTTATTGTTAATTAGCAAATATATTTAAATATTTTTAAAAAATTCAATCAAAAAATTAAATCAGACAATATTTTCAAATATTTTTGACAATCTAAATTAGATTGAAAATTAGATTAGGTAATTTTTTTTAAAAATCTAGTCTATCTTTTGTTTTTTAACTATTAAGAACTCAAATAGAATATTATATTTTACAGTTTTTTTTACTTTCTAAATTTTTAAACAAAATAAAATTTAAATGTTCATTTTATAGACAATTGTGTGAATAAGCTGGCTAAAAATATTTGTCGCATGATCGCATATTCAAATCGATGCTCGGAGCCCTACTTACACTCAAAATGCTGCAAGACATGCTCCAAGTTTAACTAAATTTCATCGTATTTATTTTTAAATTTAAAAAAAAAAAAGCTTAACATAATTTTTTCAATAAAAATAATGAAAACTCAATTCATAATTTTTTATTCATCAGATGCTTGAATTCAGACCACTTAATTTAGCTAGAAACCCTCCACCAACAATCAACAGCAGCAAATTTGTTACTAAAGCGATTTATTTCTATAAGTTCAGCCAGGCTTTATGACCAGCGAGCCGTCAAAGAGGTGTCTGTGCCAAAAGCTCATAAATTTTGTTGCGTTTAAAAATTCATAATTTAAGATAACAGCTGATAATTTAGCCTTTTACTAAAATAGGTTCTAAACTAGATATGGTCAAAAAGAAACAAAGAGCTCGTAGTTTAAATATTTGGCTTTCAAAAAACTTTCAAAATTTTTCAGCTTTGTGGAAAAAAAAAAAATAAAAAAAAGTGCATATGTGAATAGAAAATTTATTATGACTATAAATAGTCGAGATTCGGAAAAGTAAGGATACAAGGATTTACACAATGCAAATTACGCCGACTTTGCTGAATGCAAATTTCAAAATTATGCTTATAGAATTTAAATTTTATGATCATAAAAAATAAATTATTTTTTTTAATATATATATATATATATTTATTTGGTTGATCTGAGCAAGCTTCGTTTTCTCTTGTGTGTTACGAGCTATTTTGCCTAATTAGAAATTTTATTTCGTTTCTTTAGTTTTCGTTTTCATAATTTGAATTTTTTTGCTTGAAAAAAATTAAAATGGGCCTATTACTTAACCAAATCGGTTACTTGATTTCCCCCCTAAACATGTAACCAACTTAACTTGACCTCCACCAGAGCTAGGCAAGCAAAACATTTAAAATATTTCTACAAAATTAGACTTTTTGCCAAAATAACCAAGTAATAAAGCAAAAGAAACTGAATAAGAATGACAATACTGTCCAAAAAGCAGCCAGGGACAAGCAGTGGCTCGGCGCAGAGCGCCACCGACTCGTCCAACGCCACTTCCACCAGCACAATAAGCCTGCAGCCCATCCAAGTGGTCAGCGAGTCTGGTCCAGGCGCCGAAGAGCCCACAGAGCCAAAGCAGACACTGCAACTATTTCCGGTCAAAGTGGAGCCGGGCGAAGCCGCCGGCCTCCAAGCAAAGTCACCCCTGTCGCCCAACAAAAAGACCAAAAAATCCAACAAGCGCAAAATAAAGTCGCCCAACGTGACCATCAACAATTTTGTGAGTGTAAATCAGTCCAGCTTGAGCAGTGTTTTGTCATCGTCGGCATCCTCATGCAGCTCGAGTGTGTCCTCGAATGGCTCACTCGGGTTCAATCTAAATTTTAGTGATGCCGACCAGACCGAGTACTATCGACTGAGCGATGATAGTGACTATGAGGAAATAAATAGTGAAAATGATTTTTTTAATTCAAGCGAAGTTAAAAAAAGCTCAAAGGACCCCAAATGCAAAAAGATAACAAAATTTTCTTCTAATCTGCTAGGAACTTTGCCTTCGAATGGTTTGTCATCCAAGTGTTCCAAAATGAAAAGAAATAAAAATACTGAGATTAAAACGGGTGACATTTTCAACGAGAACAATAACAGTGAGGACGAGTATGAACAAACGCCGACTTTGCTTATTAATCAAGAGGAAGCGTTTATCAAATCGGCCAAGACTATTGAAGAGGTTAGATAGCTTGCAATTTTTTTTTTACCTTTTTATTCTTTTTTGAAAAAATTTATTCTCACAGTTGTTGGAGTTAAAGTTTTGTTCTTTTTAAAGTCAAGTCAACTTTGACTTAAGATATTTTATTTGGTTATTTTTTTTCTTTTTCTAAGTGAAATTAATTGATTTCGATTTAAAATTATGTTCATACAGATAAAAAATAATTTTTTTCTAAAATTATTTATTTTTTCTAAATTATAGTCTTTAAATAAAATTTAAATCTTCAATTATAAAGTTGACAAAGTCAGTTTATTTTTAATCTTCTGTTCAATTGTCAATTTTTTAATTCTAGAAAAAATAAAAAAAATTTTTTTCAAATACACTGGTTTAAATTCAGCAATACAATTTATTTAGAATGATTTCCTTAACATTTAAAATTCTTTTTTTTTTAATTAAATAAGTTTTATTTTTGCTCAGTTGAAAAATAAATTTTTTAAATTTTTGTGGTAAAATCTAGCTTAGGTTATTAATTCTAGAAAAAAATTTTTTTTATTTTTTTTAAAAAAGCCGGTTTAAAATCACTAGAATTTAGAACAATTTTCTTAAAATTTAAATTTTTTTAATAAATAAATAAATTTTCAATTTTTTTGGTGAAATCTTACCCATAAATAGGACTTTAATTTAGTAATTTTGACAATCTTTTACGTGAAATTATCTTAAATGCTTGAAAGATTTAAAATTTTATAATTTTTTGAATTATAGTTTTAATGATTTAATATTCATATGTTATGGGATTCATAATTCGAAATAAACAAACTCTTTCGAAATTTTTATTTAATTGAATTCACATTAGCCATGTCATGATTTTAGTGATCTTTTTGTAAATTCTTTCAGTATTTTTGAATTTATTAAACAAATTATTTTAAAATAAATTATCCAAAATTTGAAAAAAACAAATTTATCAACTATTATTTTATTCGAAAAATACTGATAGTCTACATTTAAAAATCAATTTTAGCTTTATTAATCCATATATTTTAATATGGATTTAAGCTATTAGGATATTAGGTTCAAAGAGACATTTTTTAATTAATTTTTTGTCTTATTTTGCATTAGAATGCATCAAAATTTGAAAATTTTTTGCTCAATGGACATTTTAACAATCATTTTGAAACTAAAAAATTATGCAGAAAATATTTTTTGTAAAGGAATTTTTCGACATGAATTTTTTAATTAATTTTAGAATATTTTTGTGTGTTTTTTAAAATACCTATATTTTTTAGATTTTTTTGCCTAAGACTCACTTATTTTGAACTGCTTATTACCGAAATTTCGGAACATTATCAAATGGTCATTATTTTGAAAGATTTGTTTAAAATTTTTCAAAGGAACTTTCTATTATTTTAAAAATTAATTTTAAATTAATCGTGGCAAAACTTTTTAAAACATAACCATTCTTAAAGGTCCGGTAACTAAAATTTTATTCAGAAAAAATATTAAAATTTGAAAGCTCAACTATCGAACAGTGAAGAAGTATTAAAAAAAAAATTTTTAAAAGTTCTGTGATATTCTAAAGTCTTCAAAAATAGTAGTTTCAAAAAAAAACTGCCAATTCGAGTGTAAGGCTTCGAATTAAATGTTAAAAAATTTGCATCAAATTACATAGAATTTAAGAAAATTTTAGATTAAAATTTTTTTTTCAATTTGAAATTAGAAATTTAAAATTTTTTTCCTAATTTTTAGATTAAATATTTAATACTAAAAAGATTTTTTTTTCTTATTTGTGCTGATAAATTTTTGACTCAATTTTTTAGGATATAATTGCTTTCTGCAGAAAAATTCAAAATTCAAAATATTCGATATTTTATTTTATTCAATTCAAGAATTTAAAAAATCTTAGATAATCAAAAGATTTAAAAAAAAAAACATATCTTTTAATTTGTAAGGGTGTTAAATCAAATTTAGGATAGAAGAGTTTGAATTTAGATTTTATTTAAAAATTTTCGAATTAACATTTATTTGAATTCTTTTTGGATATCTCATAATGATCTTTAAGCTTATCTTTTTTTCTTTGTTATTAAAAATATTTCGACCATACCAAACAATTTCTGATGAAATGTTTTTTTATATTTGGCAAATTGAAGTTATATGATAAACTTGACATGTCATGTCAAGTTTATTTTCTTATTTAAAATTTTAATATGTTTCAAGGTTTAAAAGGTTTAAATATTTTAATTGATTTTAATGAAAAATTACTTTTAAAGACAAAAATATTTACTTTTTTAAAATTTAAAATTTATTTAAATGGAAAAATAAAATTATTTCAGCTTAAATGAATGGAAAATAAAAGTTATAAATTTGAATTTGTGAATTAACTTAACCTGAATTATTTAAATTATTGATTGTTTTTGTTAAATAAATTAGAGGTCAATCATTTTGATGTTAATTTGATAATGAACCATTTTTTGACATAAGATGTCTAGTAATGTTTAGTATTTATTTATTAAAAATTATCAAAATCATTAGATTAATTAAGTTTTAGAATTTTAAATGATCGTTTTGATCGTAAAATTTGATCTAGAACTTCAATTTGCCTTTTAATTGATAGTAAACATAATTCAAATTAAATTTATACACTTCCATATTTCATTTTTTGAGATTAACTTTAATTTTTTTTGTATTAAAATAAAAATTAACCTCAAATATTTAAATATTATTCAAAATTGAACTCGATTTCATTAGTCAAAAAATACATTAAGCTTTTATGTTTCGATTTTAGCCCAAAAATCATGAATAGGATTAATACAAAAAATATTTTCGATTTTAATAATTTAGTGATCAATGAATCGAAAAATCAATTAATTTTAATTTATTATTAAAAATAATTTACATACAGCAACAAAAAAAATTCTAAAATTTTAAATTTTTCAATTCAAGTTGGAGCAAAATTTTTGTCGAGCACTAAAAGAAAAAAAGGGCTTTATCATAAAGCCTATGAAAGAAGACGGCGCATGTTTGTTCCGAGCAGTGGCCGATCAAATATATGGTGACCAGGAAATGCATTCCACCATTCGATCTCATTGCATGGATTATATTGTAAATAATAAAAATTTTTCTATCATATAATACAGAGTTGTTTAAAAGTCACAAGTCTCAAGTCAAGTCTAAGTCCGGACTTTTTTTTTCAAAAGCCCGAGCAAAGGCTTTAATTTTTTATTCTCTAAAAAAAAATTTTTAAGTCCGGACTTTTTTTTTGGACTTTTAAGCAACTCTGAAAAAATAAATTTTTAAAAATTCTAATTTTTTCAAAAAGGCTAAAAATGCCGACTATTTCAAACAATACATGACTGAGGACATAGAGCGGTATTTGGCGCGAAAACGGCAAGACAACTGCTTTGGCAATCACATCGAAATAATAGCCATTGCGGAAATATACAACCGGCCAATAGAGGTATACGAATACAGCCTGGAGCCCAAGAACACATTTCAGGCCGAGTTCCAAACAGACAACGAGCCCATTCGACTTTCTTACCATGGCCGAATGCACTACAACTCTGTGGTCAATCCGTTCAAAGCAACAATTGGGGTCGGACTGGGACTTCCGCAGCTAATTCCCGGTCTTGCCGAGAAAAATCTGCTGAATGAGGCCTTGAAAAAAAGCGAAGAGTTTCACATCGAAAAAACAATGTTGGATGACAAATTGAAGGCCAGTGATTGGGAAGCGACCAATGAAGAGCTTATGGAAATGGTTGCCAGAGAGTCTTACCTACAATGGCTTAAAGACAATGAGCAAAGAGACAGTGTGAACATGCTGCAAGCGAATGCTGCGCCTGCTTCGTGCTCAAGCTGGTCTAGCAACGATCTTACCAATTGTTTTAGCAGGGAAAAGTTAAAGTTTTCTTCCTCATCTAAATCGTCACCGGCATCAAACGCCAAAGCATCTTCAAAAATTTCCTCATCAGTGTCAACAAATTTGAACAAAGAGTTTGAGGACATCGATCTTTTTGCGCTAACTAATCAAACAGTGGATCAAAGCACTCTGCAGGACGACGAGGACATTTTGGCCCGAGTGTTGGCCGAGTCTCAGCAAGAATATTTGGACAGTCTGAAAATGAAGCACCAAAAGCAGAATAGCAGTCATCAATTTTAAAATACTTGTTCATTTATTTGTATTATATTGAATAAAAACTTTGTTCATTTTTGGCTTATAAACAATTTTGGAAAATTTTTTAAATTAATTTTTATTTTTTTTTATTTTTATTTTTTTCATTTTACTGACGCGGTTATTCGATGCGGCTTTCGCCGGCTCTGAATCGTGATGGCCTGCGCAAGTTCAGCTTATTGGATAGCTCGATCGGTTTATAGTTACCATTAAGTTATTTAAAATAAATTTAAATATTTTTTTTCGTTTTTTTTTTTATGCAATTTATTATTAAATTTTTTGTTTCTTAATCGAAATTGTTTTATACTTTATGTTGAGATATTTTTATTTCATGTTTGTTTCTCTCTTTTTTTTTCTTTTTGATGTATTGAAGATAAATATTTGGAATAAAAGTGTAAATAGCTTGATTAAAGTGAAAATTAATTGAATTTTTAATCTATAAAATTTTGAATCTGGTAATGGTTTTTAATTTTTTCGAATTGTCATTCGAATATAACTAGCAAAAAATCGATCAAAAAAGAATTCTTTGAAGAAAATTTTTTGAATGAGCTAAATCATTTTTTTATATTAAAAATTTAACTTTTTTAAATTAATTGATTAAATTTTTTGCTTTAATCATATTTTTTGATCATGATTAAAAAGTTTAAATCTCAATATTTAAAAAAAAATTAAAATATTAAAATTAAAATAAATAAAAGCTGAACAAACAAATAGCCACAAACTAATCGTCCAAATCCTGTTTGTTTAAAATCAATTATCAATCAACAAAATCTACACTAAAGTCTGCTAAAAATAAAAATAAAAAGTAAGGTTTAAGGTTTTAATATCAATGAATTTATTGTAAAATTTTTAATATATATTTGAATTTGAATTAACAAAAATTGAATTTTGATGTTAAACAAACAAACAAAAGTTCTGATATTTAATCACCAAATTAGCTCTTTCACAAAACGTGACAAAAACTGAATAAATTTGACTTAGTTTAATATTAAATTTTCTTTTTCAAGCTCCTTTATTATTTTTCGTAGTGTGTAATTTGTTTGTGACAAAATCATGAGGAAAAAAAATCATTAGAATGATAAAGAAGCTATAATTAACTCTATAAAACTGTATAAAACTTTTTATTAAATATTAATAAAAAATTCATTAGCAGTATTTCTGAATCATGCTTATTGTACTAAATTATCTTTTGTTTATTATTTATACTAGCATATAATAAAAAAATTGTCTTTTTTAAAATATTAAAAATTAAGTTATATTTATGATTTATTTTTAACAAGAATTTGAAAATGCTTTGTATTTATTTCACTTATAATAATTATTAGATACCGTAAATCCTTTTAAACTACCCCGGGGTAATAGACTATAAATAGCTATAACCCCCCTACCTTTGACTCGAGTAAAGCCCCAGTTTTTTAATTATAAAATTTCTTTTTTACCCCGAGCTAAAAAAAATTAAAATAAAATCTTATATTTTTTTTTATTTTTTTTTTAAATTTTTGTAAATAAGTACCGAACTAATCAATTATAAGCCCAGTAAAAAATCAATATTTTTTTTGTATTACCCCGGGTGTATAGTTTTAAAACAAAAAAATTCTTTAACGCAAATAATATTTTTAAATTAGAACCCCAGTGATTTTTTATTTGAAGCCCATGGGGTAGCTTACAAGGATTTACGGTAAATATTTTGGTAGAAATTGGAGACTAATAAATTATTGCTGCTTAGAATAAAGTAAAAGTCTGAAGCAAAGTTTTTGGTTTGAAATTCATTCGGATCTATTTGCGACCAAAACTTATTTATTTGTATTTTTTTCACTTTTAAAAATATTATAATGGATTTTTTAATTAAATTTAATTTAAATAATTTAAATAATTTATTTTGCATTTTTCAATTAATTTTTTTTTAATTATTTATTAGAAATTAAAAATTTTATTAAATAATTAATTAGATACAAGCAATCAAAGATTCGCTATTTAAAATTTATATTCTTCTATAAACATTTCTCAGATACTCGGATTAACGAACTTGGAATTTAAATGACCAAATTTTTTAATATCATAATCATCGAATTTTCATTTAGAAGTAACAAGATACTCATTTAAATTTTATGTTTATACTCATTTTTTTTTCGAAAAGTTTCTGATTAAAATTTTTTATTTCTTTAAGGTCTTCAATAAAAATTTATTAAATACTTATTATTAATAAATTAAAAGAATCTTAATTTTAGTATTTTTGTTTTAAAAAAATGTATGAAAAGAAAATCATATAGTCATAATTAATCCATTTAGAAAGCTGTTTAAGAATAAGTTAAAACAATTTTTAATTCAAATTATTTATTATTTAAAATATTTATTAAAAATAAATCATATTAACTGTTATGCTTTTTAATTGATAATGAATAAATGTTAATTAAATTTCAATTTTTCCTAATGGTTCATTGTTATTTTTTCCAATAGAAATAAACCTTAAATATCAAACAAATAAATAAATGTAATGCCTTACATTTTAACAAACTCTTAAGAGACATATTGATATGAATTTATTGCTACCGAAATTTATTAAATATTAAAAAATCAACTCGATCTTTTTTTTCTCTTCACATTAATTAAAATATAACAAACTTTGTAAATTTCCTCTCAATATTTATCTTTTAAAATTTTTTAAAATGGAATGGATTGCTCTAATAGCTCGGCATAACTTTAACAATCCTTTAAACACTATCTTCTCATTATATACAAAAAAAATAACGCAATAAAGGTAAAATGAAAATTGAAAAATAATAAAAAAAAAAACTCATTCGACTTAGATTACTGATAAATTTTTTCGATCGATTTCATTTTCCGTAGAATTTTTTATTCAATAGAAATATTAGCAAATTAACATTGATTTTGGCCTTATCGAACATTTTCATAATTGAAGCACCTTCGTATTGCATCTGAAGCAAATCCTGAAAAACCAATTCCACTTTTTCCATGGTGACACCCATGAATTTTGCTGACACATCAAATACACCCGGCTCGTCAGTGGTACTTATTTCAAACAAAACATTTTTAAATCTAGAAATAAAATAAAGATTATTTATATTTTTAAATTTTATTTTTTTTCCAAATTACTGATTCGGACTGAGATTCTCAATTTCCAAAATGACTCCTTTGTCGTACAACTTGGCAGCCGAATATTTTATGGTGCCGATTATTTTTTCCTCTTTTCGTTTGAACGGATTTTTGCTCTTTGACCTAAACAAGAAAAAAATTTTATTTTTTAAAAAATTTTCATTTTTTAAAATTTTAATTGGCATGGTTTTTCGTTAGTAGATAAATATATTTTTTTTTGGAAATAATTTTATTTAAAAAAAGTAGATAAAATAAATAGTGGATAAAAATATTATTCAGTAGATAATTTTATTCAAAGGTTGTTAATAGAGTAGATATTTATCATTAAAGTGATAATATTTTTGGATAAAATTGCGATTAACATGCAGTTAGACCATCAAAATCCACAACAATTTCAACAGGACAAGATCTTGTCGAAAACAATATTGAAGTTGTTGTTGAGAAACGTAAACGTGGAAGACCAAAAAAATCTAACAATGAGAGCAAGCAGTCGTCAAAAAGAGTAACAGAATAAGTGTGAAATAGATTGTTTGTTTTTTTTCAAGGTATTTTTTTTAATATTTTTTTATAGGATTTTTGGTAATTTTACGTAAATTTACGTTAAATTACTTTGTACAAAAAGTGAATTTACGTTAAATTACTTTGTACAAAAAGTGAATTAACGTTATTTTACGTAAAAATTGGTAAAAATGAAAATGCCAAAAAAAAGCTCAATTTTCTGAATTTTTTATTATTTTCTAATAAATTTTGAAAAAAGAGTTTCTTTTTATTTAATTAAAATTTGCCAAAATTTCCTTTTTTTAACTTTTTTTTTACCATTTTTACCTTTATTTACATAAATTTACGTAAAAATTAGTAAAAAAAAGTTTATAAAGTAACTTTTGGCATATTTTAATTAAATAAAAAGAAACTACTTTTTTCAAAATTTGTTAGAAAATAATAAAAAATTCAAAAAATTGAGTTTTTTTTTGGCATTTTCATTTTTACGTAAATTCACTTTTTATTACAAATTAATGTGAGTCAAATCAAGTCAATATTTAAGTCAAGTCTTGTCAAATCGGCACTGTATATTGAAAAAATAAATATCTTCTACTAAAAACTTTTATCTGCTTTTTTTAAATAAAATTATCTACTAAAAAATATTTATCTACTGACACAAAATATATCCATTTTAATTTAAAAAAAAAAAAAGAATACCCTTTCTTGTTATTGAATCCATCTAGACATGCTTTGACATATTCATTGTAATAGGAAACCTGTTCTTTGAGTAAATTTTGCTTTTTTTGCAGCACTTGGTAAACTTGTTTTAAATGGCTCATCTCTTTTTGGCGTCTTTGTCGATGCTTTCTTTGGCTGCGAATATCCTGACCGATTCGGCTGATTACTGATTGATAATTGTTGGCACTGGACACTACGCCAGCTTGTTCTAAATCTAGCAAATTTTGTCTTACTTCTCGTTTAATGTTTTCCAATGGCATGGCTAGAGATTTTCTGATCAAGTCAAGTTGATCAATACCAGACATGATTTTGTTGTTTTTTTGGCGTTTTTTTACCAATTTTTGATGCAAAATCTCTTGTTCAAATGTACATGGTGAGTTCAAGATCATTTTTAGGTTATCCCCGTTTTGACAGTGGATAAGCTCAATGATCAAGCGTTTGGTTCTGATGAACAAATTGATTAGGTCAGCTTTTTCTTCGCCATTCGGAGTGAACCGGTTGGTCAAAGTTAAACATAGCTGTGTGTTTCTGCTCAAATTTGAGTTGTTGCGCGACATTGTTTCCTGTTTGGGCGAATCATTGGTTCCATTGCTTCCAAGACTGGTTCTTGAGCACAAATTTTCAGTCAATGAATCCAAATTGGGATCGAATTGCAGCAAATCGAATATTTCCCTTAGAGGATCCTTGGTGTCCGCAGCTATTTTGTCCAAATGTTGGATCAAAATTTTGTGCGTATCCGAAATTTCTTGCACTGTCATGTAAACAATCGGTTTGGTCAAAACAATCAAATCACTGTATTCATCAATTCCGAAGTACTCGTCCGCCTCGCACACACTGCACACTTCATTGAAATAGCTCCTAATTTGCTCATGAGATTCTTTAATAAATGGATTTAGACATGCCAAATGGGCGTTCTCAGTATCACCATACTTAAATTTTTTTTAAATTAATAAAAATTAGGAAAATGAAAAAATTTTTTTAAATCAATAAAAAATTCAAAAAAAAATTTTTTTCTTAAATTAATAAAAAAAAATTTTTTAATAATTAAATTTAAAAAAATTTAATTTTTTTTTAAAGTTTTTTACTAACTCCTTTGCTCATTGATATTAGCTGTAGATGTTTGGCAATGCATGCCAAATTTTTTCGCTGCTCCGAGTCAAGTGCTGTTCCTGCCTTCACATCAATTACATCATAAGCATCGGGCGAGCAAATAGCTGAGTTTATGAATCTATAGTAGACCAAGTTGCCAATTATTTTCAAAATTTCTCTCTCCGAAGCATTCGGAAATTTTCGCCTCAAGCCCAATCTGAGTATTTTGGCAATGTATCTTAGGCCGTATGGCAATTTATCTATTGACTTGATGATCATGTGCAGGAACTTTTTGGTATAGTGTTTAACCAGTCTGATATTTTCCTCGAATTGCTTGCGTATTTCCTCATGCTCAAGAGCTTTTTGATTAGTGATGTCATATGGAAGACCAGTTGGCTTTCCTGTATCCGATTCGATTTTATTGATCCAAATTTTGTACAATTCCGAGGGATTTAGGCACAGTTGTAAATTTTTCAAGGCCAAAAATTCCTCGATGGTTTGATTTAGCAGACTGCGGAGAATATTTTCACCACGATGTTTGCGGTACAAAGAAACTATTACTTTAATTACCAGCGGTGTGCCTGTTATTATGTCTGACATTTTGTCAACTTTAGACCTTTAGAAAAAAATTGATTAATAACTTAATTTATTTATTAAAAATGCACTCAAACTGGTCGAGCATTATGGAAGGAATTTATTTTATTGAAATTAATCATAAAATTTTAGATTTATTTTGTTAAGCACTGAGCAAATTTAGAAAACTTACAATTTTTTATTGCTTTTTAAAAATTTAAATTAATAAAAAATTTTAAAATATTTTAAAAGTTTTCTTAAGAAGATAGATAATTTTAAAAAATTAAAATCATTACTCGATTTCTAGCTGTAATGAAGCGTTGAAGAGCTTAAGTAGCAGGTATTCTTCTCTAGAATTGGCCGCATAGTTGAACAGCTGAAGCACAACAGTCTCAATAAATTTTGATGTATTTGTAGCTGGTAAAACAAACAACAATTTTGCCAAGTATACAGGATTTGTTTGCAAAAGGTAAAACAAATTTTGATACAATTCCATTTTTAGATGATTTTCTTTGCTCAACTGTTTTATTTGATTTGTTTGATTTTGTTCGATGTCTTCTTTATATTTTTTTAGCTTTTTATGCTGCATCAAAACGTCCTGTAGGGTAATTCGATTTTTGACCAAAAGTCCTATTTTTACGTCCATCATATCCAATTCTTGTTCCAAATTTTTGTTCATCTTAATGGCCGTAATTATCTGGCGCTTGAGCTCTTGTAATTCTGGCCACAAATATTTAGCTTTAAAAAATTTTAATTGTATCTTAATCTTACCTATTTCTTCGGTAAAATCACAATTGTTCTCTTCAAGAAGGTACACAAATTTACGCACCACTCTCAAAGGCGGATTTTGATCATTAACTAAATAAAATTTTATTTTTCCATGTTAAATTAAAGAAAATATTTACCAAGTGACAAATAATCTTCCTTGGCTTGTTTTGAGCGAACATAAGATTGAATTTTAACAATTGCATTCTCCTTTTTTTTTACAAAATAAATTCTTAAAAATTAAGTTAATTAAAAATTACATTAAGTTTAAAATGTTGAATTTTTTCCAAATATCTCTTTCGATTTAGCCACATTTTGACATAAGACTGGATCAATATGATTTTTGGCTGATTTTTTTTGTAGTTTTCAAGCCGGTCTAAAAATTTTCTCTTGCAGCGAATGCCTCGCCACCAGGCCTTTAAAAAAAAATAATAAAAAAATTTATTTTTCTCTTTAATTGAATACCTGAATTTTAATTATGTTGTTTTCGTTTCTAAGAAAATGTTGGTACCTCTGGTTGAGTGATTCCCTGACAAGATGTCCTCTGACCAGAGCCTGAATTTTTACGATTGTAGGCTCTTTTGATTTGTATAATAGATTTTGTTCATATTTTTCGGTAGTATTATCAATGGCTTTTTTTAGCATAGTTCGCGTTATTAGATTTGCTGTTGGTCCGAATGAAATTGGCATTGTCCAGCTAAATGTGTTGGCGTTTAATAAATTTAAGTAAAAATCAAGATCATCAACTGTTTTGTTCCAAAAATATTCACTGTTCACACATGGTTGAGCTTGAATAAAAGATTAAATAATTTTTTATTTAGTTTTTTATTTTTTTTTTAAATAAATATTTTTCTCTATTTTTTTTAAATAAAAAGTTGTTTATAAAATTTATGCAAAAATAATTTTTAAGATTTAAATAAATCTTGGCTTAATTTATTTTTTAAAAATAAAAATTAAATAACATCAATATTAAAATTCTTAGTCTTTATTTTAATTAAGCTATTTGTCATTCATTTTTTATTTAAAAAAAAAAATTAAATAGCCATTTGATTATGTGAAAATTAAAAAAAATTTCTTTTGTTTTAAATGATATTTTTAGATAACAATTAAAAATATTGGTAAGCTTTGAGTATTAAATTTAATCAATCAACTAAACTACCTAGTTTTCTCTTTTGGCTACAATAGATTAAATTTATAAGTTTATTTTTAAATAATAATTTTGAAATTGATCATTTTATTTTTTCTAAATTAATTTTTTAAATGATTTAACTTACATTTACAAATTCTCTTTAAGTCTTTATACGTCTGAAAATATTGATCTAAGCATTCCAGATCATCTTTGAGCTGAATGCCGAGTATTTTGTCATTTATCAGACGCAAGATCTCTTCTTTGTTACCATCTTGGTCTTCGATTTGATTCAATAGAATCATTGATTTTGTCATACTAAGCGCATTCTCCAATTTAATATTACAGTTTTTTATCTCATCTTTAATATCATCGATGTCCAAGTTATTTTTTATCTAAAATAAATGAATAACTAAAAATAAAAAAATTGAAAAAAAAATACTTTTTTTAAATTTTTCATTTGAAAATGATACAAATAAGCATTTTGATCGACAATCAAAGTGTTGTCATCCCGATGTGGAAGTGAATTTTTCAACAAATAAAGAGTATGAGAATAGTTATCTTTTTCTAGAGATTCATTTATTAAAACAACTGCCAGGCATTCTTGCTCAAAATCGGCATTTGTTTGCAAAATCAGATCTTGTATTTCACCATGAGTCAATAAACCACAAGCAAAAAGATCGGAATTAGCCGAGTTTTCGGTCAAATCGCTAATCTCCGAATGACCGCTATCACTTAGTGAAGTGTATTTGTCTTTATCAATCAAGTTTTCGGTCGCTCCGACTGTGTTATTATTTGTTTTGTACTGTTTGAGTAAAATAAAAGATTCAAAATATTTTTTTTTTGCCAAAGGATTATTTTTAACATTTTGCAAATGGACATTTTTACTAGACAAATTGGCAAATAGCTCGTTGATGGTGGATTCGGACGGTTCAAGCTGCATTGCATTGTCTAGAAATTTATTTATTTGAACAACTGGACATAGGACTTTTAAGCCATGGACAAAATCATCCGAGTCCAAATGAGACTGTTTTTCGTCTAGAATGAATTTAAACTCCACAAAGTAAAGAGATCCAGCGTAGGCAAAATCCAGACTTGCCTCATCTGGATGTTGCTCAACCTGGAACAAAAGATAGTTTTTTTGCAATAGACGAATGAACTCATCCTTTTGATTAGTAGCCAAACTAGAATTCAATAATTCCAACACTTTGATGGTCTTGATCTGATTATCTGCGTTTAGATTGGCGATGTTTATCGCGTTTTGAATAGCCTGATATTCCAACGCACCCTGGGATTCCTTTGAAATAATTTTTTAATAAAATTTTTATTTTTTCTTTAATTGACTAGCTCTATTAATTCTATAATTTGTTAATTCTAATTTGAATTAACTGTGATCTTGAGTGCAGGATTTGGTTAATTTTCATATGGCAGCTTTTTTTTTATTTAGATTTTTTTTTCAATTTTTGTCTCATAAAGACCAAAAATTGGAAGTTCCAGTTTGGTTGAATCAAATAAAAGAAAATAATCTGCTTAGAAATTGATTCTTTCTTAAAGATTAAAGATTTGTTTTTTTTAGAAGACAATATTTTTTTTGTGAAACATCAGTAATTTTAATGTAATAATAAATTAATTTTTTGTATTTTAATTATTAAGGAAAAACATCTTCTTTTTTATTTTAAAATTTCTTTCAAACTTTCTAGTAAATAAATATTTCAAAATAAAAATGATAACAACATTAAGCCAAGAAAAATAAATCAATCATATATTGAATTCAATTTTCCTTTTTATTTTTCGAAATTTGAAGAATCTGTTTGTTGATCTTTTAATAAAAGCAATAATAAAATAAAATCTAAATGAAAAAAAAATTGCCATATTGTCATATCAGTTATGTGAACTTTTTTTTTAATCTTTTAATTTACTTAGCTTATTAATTTTAAGCAAAAGATTTTAAAAAAAAATTAAAAATCAAATTTATTTAAGGTTTATAAAAAATAATAATAAGCTCTTTTGTAAATTTTATTTAAAAAGGATTCAATTAAATTTTTAGTAAAATAGAAGTTTTTAAAAAATCAATTTTAATCTCTTGAGTAATTAAAATAATCTTTCTTTAAAATATAACTGATTAAATTAAATTAAATTCTAAAAATTAAGAGATTCAAATTTAAATTTTTATTTCCAGTTCACATAACTTTGATTAAAAAAATGATTAGACTTGGAACAAACGGAAGATAATCAAACATGCACTCCACATAGGATAAAAAATGATATAAAAAAGGTGACACAATTTGTCCATGATAATCGATCTGATTAAAAAGGACCTGGGTTAAATATTAAAACACTAAAATTAGTGCTTATTCTAAATAAATAAACTTGAAAAACAACACTCAATAATTTTAATACCTTTATATAAAATTTCTATTTTAAATTTAAAAAGATGAAAAAAAATAATAGACAATATTTAACCAAAATCTTACCAATTTAGACTCCTTTTCTTGTGTCAATTGAGCCAGATACCATTCGATGTAACTTTCGAATACGTTCTTGAACGGTGACGCCTTAGACTTCAACAGCCGCAGAAGCATACCACAATTTTGTTTGTTTATACACTCGTTTATCTCAGCTAACAATTTATCCACTAAATTAATAAAGATTATTATTTTTTTCTTCAAAACAAGACTCAAATCATGCCACTTAGAGAAAAGAAAATTGATTTTTTGCAGCAAAGCAAAATCATGCAAAATGGTTTAAAGGCAAATAAAAATCTATCTTAGATTTACCTATTAACGAAATAGTTCGTTCAGCGTGATCTAATTGTTCCAAAAAAAATAGTTAGTACTCGCTAAGTGTTGGGTGATTTTAACTGAGGTTTAAAAAGTCTACCGCTAAATTTATCAAAATTTTATCTTACCATTAACTTTGTTCAAATAGAACTGAATTTCAGCTTGGGTTAGCAGTTCATCATAGACATCGCTCAAATAATTGTCATTGATTGACTTAAAATTTTATTTAAAAAAAAATAAAATAAAAAAAAACTAACTCCTACTTTATTTTGGGCAACTTCTGCACTTTTTTTAGCCTTGGCTTCGTACATGCACTCTTGGTAAAACTTGACATAGTCGTCAATGACACTGTACAAATGAGCATCTGGTAGCTTTAAATTAACTGTCAAATTGTGCAAATTTTCCTTTTCAATTGAGTCATTTATTGCCAAAATGGCGGCATGCAAAGCAGCCTCGTCGACTGGCATTTCGTTGGCCAAAATACCACCTATTTTACTAAATGCCGGCAGCTCGAGTCCGTACTTTTTTAGCTCTTTGGCCATGGCTGTTATTTCTTCTTGGGTAAATTTGGCAACTCCGTACAAATCTTGGATCTGGGGCGCAATGCCCAGCTTAAAAAGGTACAAGCTCAATGCGTGAAGGCAGTAGACCACTCGGGGCATGTTCTTTTTGTCATAGATATCTGTTGTTTCCGGGAAAAAAATCTTTAAATTATTTTTAAAATTAAAAGCAAACAAATTTTTTTAAAATTTATTAAGAAAAAAAATTTTTTAAATTAAAAAAAGATTACTTTGGGTAGACCTATGTGCTCCATGGCATTGAAAAAATGATTCATATTGTCAGTGTGTCGAAAGTGGAGACCATGTTGACTGTACTTTGACTGGTCTCGGTCGTATATTTTTTTGAATGGTACTTTTTCTGGGCAAAAAAAATTGGACAACTTGGCCAAATAGACTCCGTTTCTTAAATTTTCTTCAAATTCGCTTGCTGACGGCAATTCTTCTCGAATACAAGACTCGATCCATCTAAAAATTTTGATTAATTAATTTAAACAAAAAAAATTTGTAATTTAAATTTAGACTTTTTTGCTTCTTCCAAATGGCACAAGTATTCGTAAGCAATATTCTGGTGTCTTTTTTCGTCCATTTCCTCGGCGGACACTCTTGCCGCCAGACTTTCGTCACTGAGGGACTCTTGGTCGCGCAAAGCAACACTTATATCCATTTCTAAATTTGTATATATTTTTTTAAATTAATTAATTCAAATTGTGCATTGAGAGTAAAACATGTGATATTGTCCATTATGATATGCGCGCTTCTAAAGTAACACAAAGGAAAAGAGAGAACAGTTTTTTTTCAATTTGAATTTGTCTGAATTCTAGGACCGACTGCAAATTGAAATTTTAGTGAATATCGAAAAGTGAAGAATAAGCCAAAAGCGTGTCAATTAAAATTTAAGTTGATTAAAAAACACTTTAGTCTTATTAAACTTATGAAAAGCTTTTCTAATTGCTCTTTGATTTTAAAATGCGATCAAGCAATTCAAAAAAATTTGAATTCACCAAAAAGAACATTGATTTCAGGTTGAAATTTTATTTTTTTCTTAAAAAAATTTGTTAGGTTTTTTTTCTCAAAATATTTTGAACAAGCTCGGTCAAAGTTGTCCGCAAAATTATCCGAGAAAAAATTAAAATTTAAAAAATTCAAAAAAAATCAAAGAAAGAAATTTTTTTTTCAATTTTTATCTCGGATAATTTTGCCGACAACTTTGACCGGGCTTGTTTACAAAATTTTGAGAAAAAAAACTAAATAAATTTTTAAAGAAAAAAATAAAATTTCTCTCTTTGATTAGATGCTGCAGATGCTCAAATAAAGTTGTTGATAACCCCGAGGCTTTATTTTATCTTCGTTAAGTCTAAATCATCCCAAAATTCATAAATTACAAGCTTTATTTATTTTACCTAATATTTGTATCTAATTACCTAATGATTCATTGATGGATACTAAAACTATATCCCTGTGCTAAGACCAACTAATTATTATTTTTGATCAAATCCTTATCTTGACATTAAAATCTGGCCATTCTCGATCTTAGTGTTTGTTTCTTCTAATTCAATAGGTCCTAATCGTGACTTTTCGGATACGTTTAAGGCTCTCGGATCGGGATTTCTTATTTATTCATGAATATTTGATCATAATCTAGTTATTACAATTATTCTAGCACTTTTTTGAAACTATTGTATAATATTTGTTCAAAGCAAACTTTGAAAATAATTAAATTTTTATTGCTTAAGCATCATTAGAAAAACAAATATGACATGTGTTGACTATGCCAGATAACTTGTTTCAACTTTTTATTTTTTCAAAAAAAGCTTCAAAAAAATTTACAAAAATAAATAGATTTGTTTGTCCAAATGCCAAAGTTATTCCCAATTAAGAATTTTTTTAAAGTAAAAAATTTGAGTTTTTGTTTTCAAATGCTTAGATTTGACCCTTGATAAATTTAAATTGAGATCTTGAGATCAAAACCATTTGAACACTTTACTTCAATTTTTTTTCTTTTTTATCACATTTTTTTTCTAAAAAATTTTCAAAAATCAACAATATAATAATTACCATTGTAGATTTGTAGATTCATTTCCATTTTGAGCGACTCGGGCAGCGAGTACTCTTTGGTCGACGAACACGAACTATTCGATAGAGACGAATCCATTTTCTAAGCAAACATTTATCTAAAATTAAATAAAAAATTAATTTTTTTACTCGAATTCAAAGTCCCAAAAAAGCATAAATTATTTAATAAATTTTTTTTTTAAATAAATTGAATTTTTTTATTATGAAAAAATAAAAAATGATTATAATTAAGAATGTATCGATTTATTTCTAACATCGAAGCGTTCAAATCATGATTCTATGCTCTTAAAAATTTTGAGCAATATTCTTGTTATTTCTAATACAGATTGATATTTGAAAATATCATATTTTTTTGTTTAGATCGCTCGTTTATTATCTTATTTATTCTATTTTGCTATTTAATGTG
Source organism: Brachionus plicatilis (assembly GCA_010279815.1). Taxonomy (NCBI): domain Eukaryota; kingdom Metazoa; phylum Rotifera; class Eurotatoria; order Ploima; family Brachionidae; genus Brachionus; species Brachionus plicatilis. The sequence goes on from QEOQ01000316.1 coordinate 1,590,952, forward strand.
ATTTAAATGTAAATTTCTAGTTAAATATCTTTAGGTAGAAGGCATTAATTAGAAAATTACAAATATTAAAGTTGCATGCGCGCTTTCAATTTGTATTTGGGTCTTCCGCTCGGTAAATCTTTGACAAATATTTGATTGACTTTTAAAGTCAATCTTTTGCTTATCGATCATTCGACTAAGAACTTAAATGGTAATTAATTTAGTTGCTAAAACAAAATCAATCATTAGGCCTAGGTATTGGTCACTCGAAAACCTCGAGTCAACAATCAATCCAGCCTAATGTTTCACTTGAAATAAATGAATATACTCAGCCAAATTTAGTTTTTTTTTTGTTATTTTTGTTTTAAATAAATAATTAAATAAACTACTAATTAAAAAAAAAAATTTCTAGCTTCTTAATTTAGAGTATCTGAAATTCCTCGGAATAAAATGCTACCATTGTGAAATCTAGGCTTAACCTTTTTAAATTTACAATTGGTAATAAATTTTTTTTGGCCAAAGTCAAAAATGCTGCACTCATAAAGCATGGTAAAAGCTCGCGAAAATATTTTGTAAAGATCTATTAGCTTAAAAGGATGCAAATCCGATTTAATACTAAAATACAAGAGCCCTTAAAAACAACTCGGCAAAATTTTGCTCTCAAATTGGCTAGCATCAACGTTGGCTAAATGGAAATTAATGCATTTGGCCAAATAATATTTTTTTTTCTTAGCAAAATAAGCAAATATAAATTAATAACTTTTAACCATATAATTACTATTTTTAAGTAATTTAGTTTTTTTTTGCAAATGACCTAACCACTTGATGATATCAAGGTATTTGAATAAAATTAAATTAAAATTTTGCTTGGATTTTGAAAAAAAAGCCCAGTCCAGAGCGTGCCCCATTACTCGGAATCAAAAAAGCACTCAATTGAAACCATCTCAGAATTTTAAATTAGAATTTATTTGAACAAAAATTTTTCCGGAAATGAAAATAAATTACAAAACCTTTTTTTTAAATATCAGGAAATTATAATTCATTCGCGGGGAATAATCGATTTTAAAATTTTACAAAGTAATTTATATTTGCTGCGTAATCTGATCTGTTAAGCAACTATTCAATTCCACTCTATTAATCATTGCAGGCGATATTCCCCGGAACCTGTCAGCAATACTAAATTTGCGCTTTTGCCTCGCTTACGGCTTCAGATTCGGCTCTATTTATTTTCGACCTCAATAAGTTGGTCAAGTGGATTTGAAAAAAATTTTAAATTTTAATTAAACTGATAAAAAAAATTGTTTAAAAATTATTCCCCTAAAACATCGCTGGGAAATTTAAAATAATTATGAAATTAATTTTCATTTAGTCATAAAAAAAATTTATTTTGTATAACCGATTTAAAGACTTGGGAGAATAAGAGCGATAAGTAATTTTTTTTATGATAGAAAAACAAAATAGCTTAAATGCGGTCAATCTAAAGAATTTTAAATTTGTCTAAAAATTATTCCTACGAAATTTGTAATTTAGAGCTGAATTTTGAAGATTTTCTTTTTTAATTTAAAATTATTATTAATTCTATTTGTTTTACAATTAGACCAAATATTGTTCAAAACAATCGACTTTTTTTCTCCAAGTCTGCCTTAAGGTAAATTATGCAAAATGAAAATAAAAAACGGAACACTTAAAATCTCCTATTATTTTGAATAAAAACCACTTTTCATTTAGAAAAATAGAAAAAAAATATTTTTTTAACTTCAAATGCTGCAATATAAGAGACACTTGACTTTAAATTTGATTAAGGATTTTTTCAAATTTAAAAATGTATCAATAATTCAAAATTGAATAAGACAGAATATATTTAAAGTAAATGTTGATCAATTTAAAATTTAAAATTTAGGTTAATTCTAAATTTAAATCAAAACTGGCTAAATTTTGAATGAAAGCTAGACACAAAGGTGCAAACATTGAAATAAGATAGATTCAAAATAAGTCCAAATAAAGCAAAAGAAAAAATTGATTTGTAATTCTCGGAGTAGCTTGTATTTATGTCCAACTAATCCTTAGTATATGTTTGGTTCAATTGTTGATAAACTTTCAAATCTTTAAGTTGATTTCGAAATTACACTCTAGCCACAAAAATACTTATTAAATTTGTTTTGTCTTTTATTTAATCAATTTCTTATAAACAAACTTTGAATGTCACCTTAGACTGATACTAGGCATTCTAAAGCCGTGATTGTTAATCAGAATTTTCTAATTATTGTAAATATCAAATATTTACAATAAAATCAGTCGTGTAAGGAAACCGGGCAGAGAAAAGATAGAATTTGATAAATAAAAAAAAATTCTATCAGTGGCGTAAACACTTAGTCTAGAAGTCTAAGACTCGAAATGCTGTAAGTATTCATTGAGCTCTTGGTAGTTTAGTCTATTTGTTGAAAACAAATATGCTTTTTTTAATTGTTAAACACAATTCATGCTTTAATAAAGTATGGTTTAAGTAATCTTTTAAAACAAAAAAAAATTTATAATTAGCCAAATTATACTCTCTTTTTTTTGTATCAAAATATTTTTCAAAAATGTAAATTATGATTAAACATCATTTAAGTAAATGGTACATTAAGTTTTTTTATTTACTTCTTTATTTTGACGTAATGCAATCAAAAAGACATCTCTCACTCAAGCTGTACCAATACTGACTCAAATATGCATCTTTGGACCTTTTAGACAAGAATGGAAAGAAAATTCAAAGAAATGGTGAAAGTGAAGCATTTTTTTTAAATTTAAATCTTGAATTTTAGCTTAAAAAAAAATAAAGAATATAAATTTTGAATAAATTTTGTTAACTTTAAAAATTATTTATTGCATCTCTAAAAAGATTAACTTAATTTTAAAAAAATTCAAGAAAAAATGTCCTCCACCTCAACTAAATAAACTTATTTTAATAATAAATATTCTATAAGGAAAGGTCCACACAAATATAGAAAATATATATATGGCCATAGTTTCTTTGGTAATAAAGTATCAACAGCTGATATCTAATTACTGCTGGAAATGCTAAGATTATGAGAATAATCTAGAAGACTTGGACAAGTGGCGTTTCAAGCGAAATGTAGCTGATTAAGAGCTTGATCTTATAGTAATTCTATTGTTCTTCTCAATTTAAAAAATACTTCTGCTGCTATCATTATTATTTTTTTTTAAATATATTAAAACATTATTATTAAAAAATCAATATAATTTTAAACTCAAATTTTAATAAGAAAAATGACCAGAATAAGACTTTTCATTTATTAAGCTGCTCAAGTGTTGGATCATGGTCCACAATTTAATTCAATTTAATTTAAATTTTAAATAGTGTGCTCTAATTATTCTTATCTTAAAAAGGTTTGAATCAAAAGTTATGTTTTAATGTTCTTAGTATTTTATACAAAAAAGATCAAAGAAATCCAAATGACTTGGAAATAATTTATTCAATTTGATTTTCAGACTTGGTGGTCAATTAAAAAACCTGATTTAATTTAATAAATTAACCACCGATTGATTTCTCTTGACTGATCATGTGAATGTCCGAAATACGTCTGCTAATTCATTTGAATATAATTTTGAATAATCAAATAAAGTTTGAATTTTTTTTTCTAAATTTTCAAAGTTAATTCAAATCATTTTTGATCAATGGTTTTAATTAGAGATCACTTTTCAATGAAAACATTTTGAGAATCTTTATTCAAGAAAAAAAGAGAAATAATTTACATAATTAAATTTGTGTTTTTTAGTTGAATAACATTGTCATATTGGTGTCATTTTGGGATTCAATCAAGAACTCTAACAATCTCTCATGAGATTCAGCTTTTTTAGAAAATTATAATTTTTCATTTTTTATTATTAATGAGTATTAAATTAAATACAATTTTCATTTTTAAGTTAAACTAAAATATCACTATTTTAGTTTAAAGACATGTTTAAGTTCGTGTTTCAAAATTTCTCTGATTAATTGATTTAATTAGTTTCTTTAATTTAAAATTCCGCTATTTTGTGGTTACTCATTGAGACGTGTTCGAATTAGGCTGACCTAAGAGTAAAATAACCAATTTATCTCTTTATTTTTTTGAATTAAAAAAAGAAAATAGCTGCAATTAATGGGAAACTATTTACAGGGTATGAGAAACAATTCCGCATTCAAGTCATGATCACTGACTTATTGGATAATTAATGCCTAAATAAATTTAATTAAATTAATAAAATTTTGCCTGCTAACCCGCCATTTTTGTGATAAAAAAAATAGTTGAAGAAAAATTTCTGAAAGGGAATAAAAATCGGAAGTTGATTTAATATCGTTTAATTTTTAATTTTTAGCTAAAAATCTCTAGCTAAAGAGGCATTTGCACTAATTTCCATGACTATGAAAATTTTAGTTTAATTTTTTTTTTATTCGAAAAATTATAATTTCAAGCAAATAAAGATAACAGAGAGTAACATAGCGTACTAACACTGTTTAAGCTAGCTTCAAAGACATTAAATTCAATCACGAAATTAAATTAAAAAAAAACAAACGAAAATAAAATTTATTAAATTTTACGTAATTTTATTTATCTAATTTGGAAAAAAAATTCAACTAAACAAAAAAAAAAAGAAATTTATTACACTTATCATAATCAATCAAAATACTTAGGGTTTTTTATTTTAAAAGCTCTCGATCTAAATTTTAGTATTGACAAGAGCACTTTAAAGAAGATTAATTATTTTTGTTTTTAAAATTTGTCTCACATATAGTCCTCAATAAGATAAAATGTCTAATTTGAATGCCAAACTTTTATATGTAAGAATTGAGAATAGAATTGAATGCATTGAATTTGACAGCAACACCACAACCGAAGACCTAAAGGGTTGGATAAAACTTAATTTTTTGGAATTTAATTTTTACCTATTTACCCCAAGAAACGCTCAGGTCCGCGGCCGAGGCCAACCAAAATGACATTCTCAAGCTGTTCAACCATAAGGGAAACCTAGTTGCCATCAATGGTTCACTGCCAGTCAACATTTCCAGCGAGCCTTATCGTTTACAAGTGATTGCTAAAAACATAGGTAAGACTTATTAGCCAAAATTAGACTCCCAACCATGTCTTTTTACCAAAGTCGACTACAACAATGAGCTCAAAGACTTAATAGAACGAATTGAACACTTGGAAATTCAATTAAATTCTCTGTCAAGTCAGCGAGTTGAAGACTTGCACTCTAAAGTTAAAAATTTATGTTCCAAACTCGAAGTAATTTTTAATCTTGCTTTTATTATTTAATCTATTTTTTTGCAGCGATTACCTTTTTATAAATTTAATTTTTTTTGGTTTTGTTTTGATGAAAACAAATTAAGTTGAAGCTCGAAGCACTTTTTAAACCATTGTTCCATTAAATCTTTTGTTTGTCGAATTTTTAAAAGGACTCAAAAAGTTTTTTAGGCTAATAAATGCAAAAAAAATAATTTTTTGTTGCTGAAAAATTTTATTATTTAATCATTTTTTAAGAATATAGATCACTTGAGTTTTATCGGGTTGTTCAAAGACACTCGTTTGTACACGGTTGGAACTTTTTCCAATGAAAAAAACGAGACTAAAAAAGAAAATACTCAAAATGTTTATGAAAAATTCAAGAGTTTTTCGTGAGTAAATTTTGTTAATTTAAAAAAATAAAAATAAATTTTTTTTTAATCAGCATGGTCAAAGTTGATGATGAAACACGACAGTTTTTAAAGAGCCCAAATTTTGACAACTGGAAATTCGAAGATGCAGAGCTTCTAGTCTTACTTCAGCAAATCTTCATTGATTTAAATCTAGTGTCAAAATTTTCAATCAAAATGGAAACCCTTCAGTCTTATTTGTTCGAAATTTACTCTAATTATAATGATGTGCCTTACCACAATTTCCGTCATGCATTTGTCGTGACCCAGATGGTAAATTAAAGAAGTAAAAAAAAAAATAAAAATATTTTTTTGTTCCTAAAGATGTACAGTCTTATCTGGTCGACTAAACTGTTCGACTTAATTGGATCTTTGGAAATATTAGCGCTGATTGTGTCAGCGTTGAGTCACGATCTGGACCACGATGGCTTTAACAACAATTATCAAATTAATGCTCAAACTCATTTGGCCATGATTTATAGTGATAAATCTCCATTGGAAATGTACCACTGTGCTGTGGCGTTTCACATCCTCAACAAACCGGAAAGCAACATTTTTTCCCAATTAGACAAGGAATCTTTTAAAAAAATACGGGAATACATAGTTCAGTAATTAAATTAAAACCTTAATCAATATAAAAATTAAACATTTTTGCTTAGGATTATTTTAGCTACGGACATGGCTAGCCATAACCAAATAATGGGCGATTTTGAGAAGACTCTAGAAGAGTTCGACTTCAGCAATCCGCAACACATCAGAAAGGTTCAAGACTTTTTTTATTTTTATTGGCATTGTCAAATTTGGTACAAAAAACAAAATATTAAAAATTTCAAAGCTTAAGTTCTGAAGGACCAAAACATGTTCTGTATATTGTAGCAACTGATACATCCTTTGTACCACCAATACAGTGGTGATTTCATAACAGTATTATAAGAAAAATTACGTAAAATACCGTAAATTAACCAAATTTTACCACATTTTACGTAAATTAACGTAAAATCCGAAAAGTGAAAAAGAAGTATTTTACGAAAAATTACGTAAATTTTCAGGATTTTGAGATAATTTTGGTAAAATTTGGT